>JBBUKS010000066.1:1139951-1153896 GCA_038050645.1 Hedychium gardnerianum
GTCTCTAAAAAGATTGATTCTTGGATAGCTTGTTCTGGACTTCCCTATTGGTTCTGCAGAGGCAGGGGACCTCAAACTTCTTCTCTCGTCCGGGAGGCATTAATGTCATATTTCTAAGCAGCTACCCGTAGAGTGCGAAGAACTCATTCCCTCTTACGCTCAGGGCACTGGAAGAGGAGAGTGAGTGACGCCAATGCTCCATTCCCATTCACTGCGGCGGAAGCGCTATCTCTTTTCAGCGAGGAAGGGTCGAAAAGCGGCTCAGAGACAGACCTTTTGAGCTTAGCCGGACGTCAGCGCGGGAAAATGACAAACAAAGAGTCTGCTTTCCATAGATCTGCCGTAGTTACTAAATTCATTCATTTAACTACTCGACAGAAGAATGAGTCCGAAGCTCTACCAACTGAGCTATCCAGACGATTTACCACGCGGAATCAATATAAATGAGCAACAGTCTAACATGGAAAAGAGAAGGAAGGAGAAAGATAAGGGTAGGGATTGGGATAGATCAATCGTTGTTTTTGTTTTGAATGAACGACTATTAATAGTACCAAAGTGCATGGCCTATCTAATCAGTCTTGCTTTCAAAAGAGCTTACCTCGCCCAACCGCAATTGACTTAATAGTATTTTTGCGTGAATGGCTATGAAAAACGTAGAAAGATCTTCTATATCAGCGATGACTTAATAGTATTTTTGCGTGAATATTCTTCACTACGAAAGATCTATCCCTACCCCTAATATTCTCAATGACGCCTCGCTTTAAAGTGAGGGAAGAATGAAATTCGAATTTGAGTTTTTTTGTTCGTTAGACTCTTTCGTACTTTTTCATAACTATAAAACCCGGTATTTTCGCTTAAAAACTCTTTCTCTCCGTAGACTCAGATCAAAATCGAATCGTTTTGTAGCTGAACACCTCGCTGCCGCCGTCACTCTCCCGTCAAAAATAGAATATCAAGCGATCCTATCCTTGGATACAATTTGAACTCCCGTGAAGCGATCCAATATTTCGACGTCGCTTTGCTCGCCCCAAGCGATGACTTAATAGTATTTTTGCGTGAATTATATTATATACGTGATTCAAAACTACGAAAGATCTACCACTAGCGCTCGAGCGCTTTACAGCCCCTTATGGCATTTCGAGCTATAGCCTATCTTACGATGCCCTTACCCTTAAGTTAAGGTCGAGCTATCTGTCGATACGCTCTACTCAAAGGAAGAGGTGCGAGGCGAGTGCTCTAGCACCTTGTCCCAACCAGAACGGCAAGTGCGTGACTATGACTACCGCTTCCTTTTCTCTTGCTGAACTCTTGGAATGAACTCTGATGTCCAGGGAGGCCTTATCCGGCATACCACGACAAGGTCCCCTATCAGCAGGGATATACTGTCCCCAAGTTTCAATCTTTCAATGGACGAGCAGGCCCACGCATCATGTGGTGGGATTCATTGTAGCTCCGGCAGCGAGACCCGCCAAGAAAGGTATTCCGATCTGATTGGGACTTCTCTTCTTCTTGGGATGACGAATGCAGGAAGCCCCTCTTCAAGACCTCACAAGAGTCAGAACTCTTGCTGCGTTCTATGGCCCGCCTGCCCTTCTTCTAGGGACTACGTTCACATCCCTATCAAATGAAGTGAGCACTCAAAAGTAATATGAAAAGAGTGGAAAAGACGTGCGAAAACCACTCTGGCATTGCTGTCGCTTTCTTTGCGAAAAAGGGTATTCTTTCGTGCTCTTTTGAGGCTGTGCGATTATCGGTATGAACTTTCTCTTCGAACTGAAAAAGCACTTTAAAGTGCGAAAGAGAAGAAAAAGAATCTCATTTTTTAGAAAGACAGTGAGGAAAGTTGTCACAACCCTACTTTGCACCACGAGAGAGCACGCGTTCACTTCTCCTAATTTGGTTAGTTCAGTCTGGTGAGATAGTTTGTTAACCGACTCCGGATTGACATTCAGTTCTCTTATAGCATGGCTACTTTGGAAGTGATCTTCCTTTCCCACCACCAATCCCCATTCTTTCTTCCCAACTCGAGACCGCTTCACCATTTGAATGAAAATAATTTGAGACTTCTCTTTCGCACTTTTCTGGCTTTGCAACTCTCAGGCACACCTTCACTGGACTCAATGGAAAGCGGGATGTAGGCACCTTCAAAAGGTACGAGTGAGTTAGACGTCTCCCAGTCCCCACTGTTAGATCTCGAAAAAGCAAGAGTGTATTCCCCGATTGGATATACAGGTTCGCGCCAAAAGACCTCAAGCGGACTCAACTAGCTTCATTTCTTTGAGTGACCGGCTGAAATTGGAAGAAGGGTCAAAGTGTCTCTTTCTTAGCCCTCCAGGAGGAAAGAAAGGCAACCTGAACGAGGGCCCTAGGAGAGCGGGCAATCCCATCTCGCCTTTTAAGAAATCTTTGTCGGGATGGTGGAAAAAAGAATGGAGATCAAAGATCGGCTCATCGATCTCTTTTGGAAGGACAACGACCCCCAGTTCCTCATTTATAATATAAGCAGCTAAAAAGATTTGAACATTTTCGATGTTGTTTCAGGCCGCATTGAAAGAGCTGGGATCGCGTAGCCCCGTGAAAGAAGTGAGTTGAGTACAAGCAAGTGAGGGTGGCCCGTTTAGCTTTTTCCTCGGTTCGGATCATATAACTACCTTGTCCCGATTGAACAGGAATTGGCTAAAGACCGGAGACAGACTTTCCTTTAAGCGCTGACTCAAAAGTCATTCCATATTCACTATCTTTGGTGATCAACAATCTCAATCCATCAGAGCTCAAGGAAAGCGCATACTGACATACCGCCCCGTGGGTTTCGAGTGAGAGTGTATTTCTGTCTTTTGCTTCTTTCGAGTTAGATCTCTGACTGTTTGAACTCAGTGTTTGCGCTTAGTAAGCAATAAGATAAGGGAGCTACTTCTTTCTTTTTTATTATAGGTTACATCCTTCCGCTTTCTTTCATTTGCTTTCAAGTCTAGTGGATACAACTTGCTGTAAGATCTTAATCCAGAATGAAAGCGTAAACGCAGACAGCCAAAGTAACGGGAATCTAAAGGCTAGCACCTATTTAGTTCACTGTCTGGGCATCTAACGGGAAAGAGCAACTATTCAAACTCCTTCAAAGTGAGGGCAGAGTCAATTACAAGAGTCAATGGAAAGAGCTATTCAAACTCCTTCAAAGTGAGGGCCAAATCTGAAATGTCAAATTAAAAACAAAAATATGAAAATATTTTCTATGAAAATAAAAAACAAATATGAAATGAAGTCAAATTGAAAATCTATTTTATTCTGCAATTCAAGAACTCAGTGTTCTCTATAGGATTGATCTATTCTGACTATACTATTAAAAAACGACTCAAGATCACGTCGCTCGTACCTTGCCTATTTGAGTCGTGAATTAGAAGACTTTACGAACCCGAACAACTGGCACCCCGAACCTGCAGCTGAAAGGTTTCATTCTGTACCTTTAGAGTAAGATAGGGCTGTTTCAGTCCAGTTATCGGAGACGTCGGTGCCCAGGTCTACAATGGCACATTTACTCTACCGTTCCTCTTATCAGTCCTTGTAAGTTATGTAGGAGGCGGGTCACACCGGAGGCAAAAGAGGGAATGTAAAGAACTTTGTACTCGTAAGTCCAAGAGAAGAGGGGAAGCGGCGACGTACTTTGAATCAGACTCACAGGAAACGGCTAGAACAGCTTTGGTGCAGCTGTTGTTGGCGCCAGTTTCATTAGTCTTTGAGTTGTTCCTTTCATTTTAGCCCGTCGACGTCGCTAGCGCAGCAAGAGGTCTACAATGGCACGAGCCATTTACTCTACCGTACCTTGCCTTTAATATATCCGTATTCCGATTAAAGAGGGATGCACTAACAACTAATTAAAGCGGGTACCAAGTACTTGTTCGCGAGATAATCAAACTCTTTGGGAGCTGCAGAGAGAGGGACGAGGTACGAGCATCGCGACGTGCCGGGAATTAGAAATTGTACTCGGGATCCAACCTTGAATAAGACCACTCCTTCTGTTCAAAAGATAGGAGATGAAGAACCTAGGGCACCATATACTTCTATATACGATGCAAGCCCCTTGCCCTATAGAGTTATGGAGAGGAAAAGAGTCAATTACAAGAGTAAATGCTACTTAATTTGTTTTAGACCAGATGCGGAACCATTTACGACTACTTACTGCGTGCCATTAGACCTCTTGCTGCGAGTGATAACGAGTGGAGCAACGAGTACTCGAGCTACAGGGAGAGAGAATGATAAGAGAATGGAGTTCATGTAGCCGGCAGCTGAGGCTCCGGCCTAAAACTACTATTTGAGTGAAAAAGAAGGGACGAACGATAGTGACGTCTGATAAAAAGAAGGGGTAGAGTCAATGGTATGCCTGCCATTGACGACCTGTAGCTGCGAACGATAGTGACGTCTGATAAAAAGAAGGGGTAGAGTCAATGGTATGCCTGCCATTGACGACCTGTAGCTGCAGCACCCCTTTATATATAGTGGATCAATAGCACTAGTTGCCCTTCCAGAGGACGAGCCAATATGCCAAATTAGAGTAATATGAGACTCTGACCTCTTTATCCTTGGCTTAAGACCTATTGATCTGGGGTTAAGGTGATTTGAACCTAAAAGGCTTATAAAAGCCAGGATCACACTCAGGCTCAGACCTCTTTATCCTCTTTCTCCGGGGATTCAGTGTATTTTCTCTTGGCTTATCCTGCCTTGGCTTAAGTTTCTTTTATCTTATCTGGGGTGAAGGTTCTTTGGCTTAAGACCTATTGATCTGGGGTTAAGGTGATTTGAACCTCCTTGACTTCCTCTCTATCTTATCTTGAACTCTGACTGACTATCTATCTGAGTATTCTGACTACTGACTCTCTATCTTAGTATTCTGACTACTTACTAACTACCTTTCTTTTATTCCTTGGCTCGTTGGGGCCCCTTCCGCTCTGTAAGTATAAGAGTTGCATTTCAAATATCCATTTATATCTTAAAGTAATTTATCCGCTCTTGCTCTTTCTGTATAGTGGTGTACGTAGTGTTCCTTTTTATCAGCAACAAGAGTTATGGTATTTCCCAAAGCCATTAACTCCAGCTAGCTGCAAAAGAGGGAGTAGCAATGAAGGAGTATAAATGGAAGGGCCGAGTGAGTTAGACGGGGGCCCCAAAGGCACGAACGAGAGTGACGTGGCTATCCGACGGGGCAATTGACGACTATCCGATGCAAAATAATAATAGTCGTGAATGTTTCCATGAACTCTTGGAATGAACTCGGACCGTGGGCTAACCTGAAGCTGCAAAGGAGAGCTGCAAAGCAAACTCAAACACAGGAAAAGACTCGGTCGGGATACAACCTTGAATAAGCAGTGCATATAGCAATAGGAATTCCCATTCCTCTCTTTTCTTTAGAGTCGGAATAAAAGAAAAGAATGGACGCGAAATACCATTATCATTCGCAGCGATTAACTTAACAGTATTATTGCGTGAATGGAAGGAGTATAAATGGTATTTCCCCAAAGAAATATTGAATTTACGACTAACTTATTTGATTATAGTTCGGGCATTCGAAACTACCGCGTCGTTCCTCGCCCCTCTCGACCTTACTCTAATAATACTTCAGTTAAGCTCGAGCTCTCCCTACGGTCGCCCCTACGGTCGCCCCTTATGGTCGAGCGCTAACGCCCCTACGGTCGCCCCTACGGTCGCCCCTTCCGGTCGAGCCCGTCGGGGAACCCTCGGCCCTCTCGCTGAACCAATGGCACCAGCTTCCGTTGTTAGTGCAGAATGAGAACGAGAAAGGATGACCTCCAAAAGAGTGAATGGAAAGATGATATGCCATTTGGCAAGGGCATTCAAAGAAGGGCATAAGAAGAGACTGAGACGTCGACAGGGCGGGGCCTTGCAAAAGTGCCGGTGCGCCGGTGCGAGTTTCACCACTTCTCATAAGTGTCCACCTGTTCCCGAGTCCGTTCCAGTTGCTGCTGCTTTCCTCGGGTGATAGTGATATAAAGCGCTTGTCATCTTTCATTTGATCTTAATATGCCCTTAGAGACCACGTTCTTTCTATAAAGTGGCACGAGACTCCGAGCAAGGCAATGAGTGGACAGCGGTCCGCCGCGCTTGCCTAAGACACTTTCCAGAAAGCACTCAAGCTAGAGTTCAATCGAAGTGAAAATGCGCACTCTGCGATGGGTGACGAACGCGTAGAAGGGGAGATGGGCACTTGCTTTTTGATGTCATCTGTCCCGGGCACCAGCAACTAGAAGTAATGAGAACGAGGCTAGGCACCAGTAGTTTTGATCCTGGAATTGGAGGGGTAGAAAGAGAGGAGTACGCTAACGCGCTTGGTGCGAATCGGGGTCTAAGTGAAAAAGAGAGGTTAGAAGACGGGTGATGCGCGACTACTATGATTGTGAAGCTTGGGACCCCCGACCGGCGGTAAGGGATCTAGGTTGAAGGCTCATAACCTCTTTCCATATCCGGAATGTAAAGAGATGTTGATGGTGCCGTTCACGACCCACTCCGCGGTATTATATGCCATATGCGTAAAAGAGAAAAGGTTGCAGTTAGGTCATCCTGTCCTGACCCGGTAGAGGTACGAGCGGCAGAGAAAGCAGCTACGGAGATGCCTGGACAGCAAAGGAACGAAGACTCATTCAGCTGAGTAGCTCGACTCCACTTTTGATACTTCAACTAATAGTTCGTGGGTCGGGCCTACTTAATTCAGTAGTGGCAATGAAGGAAGTAGGATGCTTATGTCTTCCCGATTCGATATGCTGTCTTAGAGTGAATTCCAAGATATCAAGATGGAAGTGATAAGGTATAGTCAGGTACATTACTCTTATATGTATGAGCCCCAGTAGAGTGAATATGAAGACCGTACGCGCTACTCTTCTTTTCCTTTGATCGGAGCCAGTAGTTGCTGCCCGCCCTACCGCACGTAATCTTTCCCTTCATTATTCTTTTCGGTTGCTTCCTCTAGTTGCTGTAGTTGTGCTTTTCTTTGCTTGTCTCAGCCTCTCTTCTGCTTTTCCGGTTGGTCAGGTATTACTAGTTCCTTTATCCCTAACTCTCGAGTGGGTTCTGCTATAAAGCCAGGGACGCTTAGATCCCCTGATCGGGTAATTGGGTTCTTAGGAATCAAAAGCGGTCGAAGATATTCTATGCAATTGATAGGCAAGCTATCCCCTATGTAAGATCTTTATAATAAGCGAATCGTCCTGAGAACATGCTAATTTTGTTCTTTCTATCGTCTGCTCACTTTCCGTTTTCACTCGAACTCAGAAGAAGAAGGATCAGACTCCCTTCCTACCTCGGACACAAGGACTTAAAGAGCTGCACCGAAAAGCATAGAAAGCGTACGGAAATCAAACTATCTAAGCAACCGTCTGGTCCCGAAATATGGAATTTCTTCCCCCGGAATTAGGTATGGTCCGCTAATCATATCCTTAACCGCACCGCCCATCCAAGATAGCTCTCTCACGAGGCACAATAAACTGGAGCTCAGCCTTGCCTTGAGGAAGTTTCGGTGCTGCTTGAGTTCTGTTCTCCTCGCCACTTTCACCGGAATGGAAGCAGCAGCAGCAGGCTTAGGTAGAAGAGAATTCACTCAAATCTCTCTAGCGTACTGATTTGAGCTCTCCTAAAGGTGGTGAAACTCAGTCAACATCAGCTCTCCCAGAAACCCTATCCTTTCCGCCGCTTAGTGGTGCCAGGTGTAGCGTACGAGTCTCTTGCTGCTCCGTTGAGTTGAACAGCGGTCTACCACAGAAAGAAATGGATATAGAGAGTCTAGTCTGCGATCGAGCTCTACGAACGAATGGCTCGGATAGAGTTTGCACACCGATTGATTTGATTAGATCGTCCAAATCAAGTAGTGGAAAGGATTGAAGAGACTTTCTATCCGGTAGAAATATGAAGACTTCTCTTTATAGAGTGAAAGTGGAAAGAGAGTCTTTCATTTCATTGGAATCCTTTGCAATCATGTGTATCATATAACACTTTGACTTCCAAATTCTACCTGAAATCTTAGAAGATTGTTAGAACTCGCACGTAATCGGCACATCGTCCCTTTTAACTTAAGGTAAGGTCGAGCCGGGATCGGCATCCAAAGGGTTAGAAAGAGGGATTTCGCACTCGAGAAATCGAATTAGAAAGTGGCTCATTTCTCGCTCGATAAATGGCATTGCTGTCGCTTTCTTTGCGAAAAAGGGTTAGAAAGAGGGCTCAAGCAAAGAGTCGTGGGCCGCTGCCGTATAGCTCGATTCTCATTAGAGAAATGAGGCTATTTCGGTTGTCTCGGTTGGCGTCGACCCCTTCTTTGCTTTCCCTTGCGCTCGACACGGGGCTATTCTCTTTTCGACAACATGAAAGTCTCTTCAATAAGAGGAGTTCCATTCTAGAAATACGTTGCTAGTGAGACTCATGGCTTGTAAGAGAATAATCAATGCTTTGAGCACTTTGCAATTGATCGTCGAGGGAGTTCACTAAGCACATAGAGTTCGAGTTAGACTCTAGGCTGAAAAGTCAAAACAGATACCGTTCGAGTGGCTCGTTCGAGTTCCATTCGCACTGTTAATATTCTCTTTTGCTTTCGTAGTGCTGGTGTTGTGCTTATTCCGTGCGATAGAGTGATCGGATAAGAAAAGAAGAGTGAACTACCGTGCGAGTGGCTTGAAGTCGTGCGAGTTCAATTATATAAAGACGTTGCTAGTCTCACTCTAGGCTTGTAAGACTCTAGTCTGATTGGCAGTCGTTCATGGTATTTCATTCAAAACTACGAAAGATCTACCCATGCTAAAAATACAAGGGACGAGCGGCAGCGACGGGGCAGAGAATGCAATGCAAGGGCAAGGTACGAGCGAAGCGACGTGTAGACGGGATCGCTTTAAAGTGCCGGGAGATTGTTGAAGTCAGATAGCTCGCTTTAAAGTTAGGTACGAGCGAAGCGACGTGTAGACGGGCTAAAAGAAAAGGAACAACTCAAAGACTAATGAAATACTGGCCCTCCGGGGCATTCCCCTCTTGTCCGGACACCCATACTAGGCAAGGGCAAGGACTGTAAGGGCATCAGGGATAGTGATGGGACCGAACCCGAGACTTGAACTTGAAAGATCGAATCGAACTGTCGAGACTTGAACTTTAAAGATCGAATCGAACTGTCAAGTAGATAAACTTATGCTACGTGGGCTCTTTCATAAGAAGGAGCTACTGCGAGAGATTCAAATGAATTAAGGGTATTTCCGAGTGAGCTATAATATTTGGGGGGGCGACGTGGAGCTCACTATTACATATAATCATTCCCGGCTGCTCTTTATCCTTTGAAAGAGTCCTTAAGTTCATTCTTAAAGGAGGTGTAAGGCGTAGCTCCAACAAATTTGTTTGAAGTGCATCCAGAGATAGTAGCTGTTCTTTCTGAACCTTGCCTCTTATGTCCCGCTGGTCGAGTGTATTTTATGTAATCTGATCCCGCAGGTTACGATTAGAAGTTATTTGTATTCGTTCCGGTAGAGTCTGGTTTTAAGCTTTGGTAGCCGACCCGAGAATCATATGAAACTCCTCTGTCAACTTATATAGGGGACGCAGCGAACGAAAAGGATTTGCTGCTATTGGCATTGCACCTAATTAGACAATCTCCGCGCAATGAAGATCAAAGGCAGCGTAGGAAGGAAAGAACTAAAAGACTCTTTCTTAAGGTACGAGCAAAGCGACGTCTTAGGCAGCTTCATATCCTATTAATGAGGGTCTTTCCGCTCCCTTTTCAGTAGCCCCGTCGTTCTCACTACAACCCTTATGAATTGTCCCTCTCTCTCAGCAAGAGTGGTTCATGGCAATTCAAAACTACTCTTGATCTTACCATGAACGAAATACATTTGTTAGCGGGCTCGACCGGCAGGGAGAGAGATGATGAGCTGAGTCCCATGATTCTTCTCCCGTTGCTTGAGTACTCGCCAGGCTAATTCATAAGTATTTGAAATAGCTATTATGGTGAAATCGATTTCGTGTTTTTAGTGAATTCAATTTGATCTCCATCGATTTCGTGTTTTTAGTGAATTCAATTTGATCTCCTTGGCTTTGGCTTCTGTGTTGCAAAGCTGGTTCCCCTCATTATGATTCTATCGTTCGGGACCCGAGAGTGGAATAGTTCGAGTTGCATGTGTTAAGCATGCATCTCTTATCTTATATACTGATTCTCTTCTATCTGATAGAAAGAACTCCCTGACTTGACTTGAGTGTACTTTCGAGCTTTCATTCCTGATCTTAGGCCCCGGAGCACTTACTTGCGTACTAGGCGGGACCTATGTCCACTATATGCGAAGCTCGGAAGGGCGGTCTCGATCAACTGGAATTCCGTCGTCTTCAACTTAAGTAGAGGAAGATTCAGACTATTTATACCATCCATACCATCCATCATGAAGATATGAGACTCTTGCTAGAGGGCCGAAATACCATTTGGAGGGATCGTTTTATAGTAAGGTCCGAGTGAAACGACGGGGGAGGGCTCGACCGGAGAGTGAATGGCCCTACGAAATAATACGTGAATGGCTCTGATAAATTTCCATTCCCTCCAAAGAGGGAATGGAACAAATCCATTCCCTCCTGGCCCCCCAAAGAAAGTAATTATGTGAATGTATACTAAAATAGAATCTCGACTTGGTGCTAGCTAGAGTTCATGGTCCTTTACCATGAACTCCTGGTGCTAGCTTAAGGAGTTCATGTATCCATTCACTCTAGCTAGCTAGCACCAGGTCGTTCATGGCTTTGGGCCATGAACTCTTTCCAAAGAGGGAATGGAACAAATCCATTCCCTCTTGGTGCCTGGGAGAGAGAGATATACGACCCTGATAGTGATAGGAAGGAGCAAAGCGACGTCGTATGCTAGAGGGTATTTCCGACTATAAGGGTAGAGTGAATGGCATTTCCGGGCACCAGTCGTGAATGGCTTTGGGCCATTCACTCGTAGGGAAAAATATACCATGACCTCCAAGAGTGAATGGTAAAGGACCATTCACTCCTGGCCTAGAAAATGGAATAATACGTGAATGTATACATTCCCTCCAGCTAGCTAGCACCAGGTCGTTCATGGCATTTCTTTGGGCCATGAACTCTTTCCAAAGAGGGAATGGAACAAATCCATTCCCTCCTTAAGCTAGCACCAAGAGGGAATGGAACAAATCCATTCCCTCCTGGTGCTGGAGTGAATAGGTAAAGGACCATGAACTCTCGGAGGGAATGGTATTTCTTTGGGCCATGAACTCCTTATTTTCTTTGGGGGGCCAGGAGGGAATGGAATTCCCTCTTTGGTGCTAGCTAGCTTAAGGAGTTAATGGGGACCATTAACTCTTTGCTGGGATCGACCGTCAATATTAGGGAGATAGTATGTAATAGCTCGAATATTGCCGTAAGGGAGACGGAAAAAAGAACGAGCACCCGTGAGGAAAGAAAGGTGATTCCATTATTTAATTTAATATTATCCAGGAATGTACGCGTAAGAGAAAGATCTCCTTGAATGTACGCGTAAGAAACAAGAAATGGTGTCAAGTATTCATCAAGTATTAAAGTATATTCATATCAAAAGTGATGTTTGGGTTCTGGCAGTTGTACCTATGTATTTTGAGGGGCAGGCAAGACAAAGACCTTCAGAGGAGAGAGGTCCGAGTGAAACGACGGGGAGGGATCGTTTTATTTTATAGTTAGGGAGATAGTAGCAAAGATAGGCTCGTTTTATATTTAAGTAGAGGAGCGAAAAGAAAAGCCGCTCGACTGAAAGGAGAGGATAGCCTGGCGAGATTAAATGCACATCAAATTTATGCCGTCTCTTTGAATTTATATCCAATTGAAGCCCTATCGTCATTTGAATTTATCCCCTAGGTCAAAAGAAATTGAGCTAAATTTAAGGAGATTTAGAGAACTGGAAGAAGATAAAAAATATGAAAAAACAGCAAAATCAGATTCAAATGAAGAAAAAGATTCAAATAAAGAGAAAATGAGAAAAAAACATTTAGAAGTGAGCTCAAATACAATTTAAACAAAAGAGTAGAGAATTTGAGAAGCTGACATTGATATTCGTATATATATAAGAGTTAATGAGCATAAGGAAAACTCAAAACCAAGAAATTTTCTGAAGCCTGAAACTCAAAACCAAGAAATTTTATTGATTAAAAACAACTATTGAAAGTATATTTAGTATTAGTATAGGCGAGTTTGTCATGGCTGCATTTGTTCACAAACTCGTTATTGATTGGCCTCATCATGCTGAGTATATCCCTGCCCCAGGAGATGGGCTATTAACTTACCTATAGCTGGCTCCAGTACTAGCTAATGCAAGGAGAAAGGTATATGCTCACCGCTACGCGCCTTATCTTTTGCGACAAGCTTGAACTAAACTTATTTCATAACCTTCCACATGGCTTGAACTAAACTTATTTCATAACCTTGTTTTCTAGTGTATTTTGTTTATCAGTTCGGAAAAGCGCTCTACTTGAACTCATTAGTTCGTCGTTCGTCAAAGCGTTCGGAAAAGCAGTTCGTCAAAGCGGATTTTAGTGTTTGATAACTCTAGTTCGTCAAAGCGTTCGGAAGTTCGTCAAAGCGCTCTACTTCAACTTATAGTTTTTCATTGCTCTACTTTCACAAATTCTTTCAAGCCACTTTAGAACACTTTTGTTTTTGTTTTTTAACTCCTGGCGCTGTAGGCCCCAAAGGCTATTGTATACTTTCCATTCAAAACTAACCGATTGATCTACTCTTTCTGCGTTCTTCCTTGTTGCTTTTTATCACGCCTACCCTAAGGCTACTGAGCGCCAATATATGGTTATGTAGCAATGTCACTGTCCATCTTTTGAGCGCCAATATATGGTTATGTAGCAATCGTTACTGTCCATCTTTATCAGCCAACTCAACCCTTCACCGCTTCCTCTTCCTAAAGTGGAAAGCCGGCTTGACTCCTCATCTCTCGCTCTCGCTCAAGCCTGCTTTCACTTAAATCAACAATTGAAGCATCCGAGGCTGCATCAATCGAGGATAGACGAGAGAAGGAATTGTTCTATTAACCTTCACCAAGCGTGGGTTTGTTTTAATAATTAGGTTTTTTCTATCTCGAACCATGTCTCTTTTCTTTCGAGTGCACTTAATATGTCTATTTGTTTGTCTCGCCCATCTTACGATGCCCTTCCATTCACTTGACTACTACAAGTTAGTTGCTGGGATCGCTGACTACTACAAGTTAGTTGCTGGGATCGCTTATATAGTAAGGGCCGAGTGAGAACGACGGGTTGAATTATAAGAGTTCGGAAAGGGTATAAAACGTTTGAACAGGAACATCAGGAGCGGAGCCTCAGCTGCCGAATCCTAAAAGAGAAAGTGTACCTCTCCCTCAGCTTGAGTGTTTCAGTAGTCTTCGTCCCTGGTCTTGAAGTCAGTAGCTGCTCTTTCCTTTCTTTTAGGTACAGGATTTCGAGACAGGAATGAAAGGAGCATAGCCTGTTTGGACTCGCACTCTGACAAATGATAAGAGTATAACTGAGTGGTGAAAAAGATCGGTTCAAGTGAGAGATATTGATTCAGAGGGAAGGAGCAAACGAAGCATCCTAGGGAAGGCTTGACCAGGGGCTTTGTTGAGCGGCGCAGAGTCAAGCAACGCGCGAGAAACTCTCCTGCCCTCTATCGACGGACCTGACGGGATTAGATTAGTTGCCTACGATTGGTAGATCAGAGAATTGATCAGAAAGAGATTCACAATCACACGGAAGCGAGCAATTGGAAGAGTTGAAAGTGTTGATAGTCGCTACCGGAGCCGCTTCGCACCTTTGAGTCCGCCTTTGCTCTCCCACTGCCGGAAGGTCGAGATGTGCTTTTTTAATCTCAACCATTTAAGTGCCAAGCTTGAACTGTATTTTCATTCTTGATCCTTCCTTTGACTGCTGGAATCATAAATGTACGTTTAGTTGCTTCA
>JBBUKS010000066.1:1168557-1179282 GCA_038050645.1 Hedychium gardnerianum
GGAGTGAATAGGTAAAGGACCATTCACTCTTGGAGGGAATGAGCAGATCTTTCGTAGTATTAGTTTTTCATAGCCATTCACGACTATTAAATCAATATGCAAGTCCATTCAGATATTCGAAATACATTTGCTCTCAGGAAAGAGTTCATTCCAAGATCTTTCGTAGTTTCGTAGCCATGAACGTAATACTGAATTTGCTTGGGAGAGGGCCATCTTACTCTTACTTCCATTAAGAAGTGATAACGACGGGGCGAGAGAGACGAGGGCTTCTACCCAAGGCACAACAAAAGCTTATACTAACTCTACCGGGAGTGATAGGCATATTTAAATTCCCTCTTTATCTTATGAGTACTCTTGTTCCGATCCTTTCCTCGTTCCGGGCACCTGCTCATAAATTTTATACCCTCTCTTTTTAACTGGCACCTCTTGTAATGAACTTAGACCCGAAGACAGAGGTGCTAGGACAACTGAAGCTACATATGCATTCAAGGTAAGGAAAGAGCAGACCAGGAGATGAAAGCCAAGGACTGCTCACCGACCGATCCCGTAGCTAGACGAGTTTAATCTGTTCCAGTTGACGTCGTTATCACCCCGTCGATACCTCGGGCCTCTCCCTAATATTAACTATAAAACGATCCTAAGCAATTAACTGGTATGTAGTGAATGGCTTTGGGCCTACGAAAGATTCACTCTTCTCCCAAATTCTAGTATGTAGTGAATGGCAATAGTGATTCAAAAAACACACTACGAAAGAAAAGGATCTACCCCTGCAGCAAATTCAGTATTACGTAAATGGCAGGCGCCATTTACTCTTTCCTATCTGTATTTCGTACTTCTTATATTAGCCCTTTCTTATCTTAATTAGTAAGTCGGCCCTAAATTATTTAAATTAAAGCGAGCCTATCCTTACTTATTATAGTCTGCCCTAAATTATTTAAATTAAAGCGAGCACGTCATTATCATTCGTTCCTTCCTTCCTTTGACCCGTGACGGAGCTCGTTCAAGTTAACAGGCTCTGAGTCGAGTGAGATAGACTATGAGCGTGAGCGGTCGGTCAGAGGGAGCGATTCAATGGTCGGTCATACTCGTGAACCAGACTAGACTTGTAACCCGACTTGTAACCCACGGGCAGATCTTTCGTAGTTTTGAATAGCCATGAACGCAAAAATACTATTAAGTCATTGCTGCGGTGCGGAGCGAAACTCAACTCAAGAGCCGACGCACGGGAAAACTAGACGAAGGTGCGAAGCATTCACTCGTAAGGTTAGGAGCTACGCCTCAACATCATATGCCCAGCTTTGGCAAGCTCAGTCGAAGAAAGATGGTTCGGGGTTTGAAGGCTACGGCCAATACCGATTGTGACTAATGAGGGGTCCGTCAACTCATGCCAGGGATGAAAGAATCAAAGTTGCGTAGCCGACGAGAGAAGACAGCTGAGTCAGATCCCGAGAGGAGGACCATACCATGATGGCTTCGGAAAGCCGACTCGGTACCGCTCAGTTCAATTCATTCGATCCCACATAGCAGCTTCAGTAGTCCCGCTCTGGAAGTTGGTCAAATTTGATAAAAAAAGTAAGCCGAAAATGACAATACAATCCATTTTGTATTGTCATTTTGTAGCAAAATCACTACTTTGATTCAATTTTATTGATGAATGTTCGGTGAGTTTCCCTCTTCTGGGGCAGTTATCGGAGCAAGAAGGATAAGATCTTTCGTAGTTTTGAATAGTTCATAGGATAGGAGAGTTCCAGGAGAGAGTGAAAGTCAGAGAAGAGAGTTCAAGTAAGAGTTGCAAGAGAGAGGGAGCAGTCGGTGCGGAGCGACAAGTGAAGCTAAGCTATGCGATCCCAGTCTCCGTCGGGAGCGAGAATCAGTGTTCTGCCACGGGAGCTAGAGCAAGAGACTTCAATACGGGAGCTAGAACTGAGAAAAGAAAGATCAGATGCCACTAGCTCCATCATATGCCGAGTACTGGTTGGAAGTCCCCATCATGCCTTGTACTGTACTGGTCGCCTGCTGTGCGAAAGAAGCCGGGAATAGAGGAACTACCGAGGCCCTCGCCTACTTTAGTGCTTAGCGAGCCGAGTAGTTGAAGTGGAGCGAGACAGAAGAATTCTAATTATAAGTAATGGAAGAGCCGACTTCTTGCCTACTCATTCATGCGTACTCATTCAGAGAAGATCAGCAGAGCAGAGAGAGAGATCTTGAGCTTTCTAGTAATAAGATAGGCTAGTGAACGAAGAAATAGGTGCGGAGCGAAGAGTGGTCTAGGAGCTCGTCTCGTGATGCGGACTGAAATAGAATAGAAGTTCAAGGTGCGTAGCGGAGCGAACGAGGGATGAGTGAGTCACTATGCAAGAATCCTATCGCTACCAATTAATTGGAGAGTGTCTAGCGCTACCTTTCTGATCTTTGTCCAATCAGGTATCTGGTATAGTAGAACCACCGGCCCAGCTTTGCGAAGCTCACAGTCGATTCAAGTTCAAATCTCGTGTCACTAGTTCACAAGAATGTCATCCTCGTGTCACCAGTTCAAAAGTCAGAAAGCACTCAACGAAAGCATCTCGCAAGTCTGAGTTCTCGGTTTGATCAAAGTAAACTAGCTCTGCCCGGCTAAGCTCAGATTGACTCGTCCGGACCGGGGGAGATAAGCAGCGTAGAGAATGCCTCCGACTCGGCCTAGGGAGCGAGCTCACGAATCCCAGGTCAGCGAACTCGAACGGATCATTCGTCCCACTACGCGGTTCAATTTCAATTCCCGTCACAGGTATGGTTAGGGAGGGCTTCGTCCCAGGCTCTGAGTCCAAGGCTGAGGACAAGTCCCAGGCCGAGTTCCAGCAAGAGGAGGTGCCCGGGCGGAGGGCATAGGCTGAGTCCACGGCAGATGTGAGTCGGGTATCGGGTCTCGGGTAGAAGAAGTAGAGGTCGGTGCCATAGATCTTTAATAGGAGAGCAAATTAGCTAGCCAGAATAGTTCGAGTGTCTGTCCCAAGAAAGAAAACCAAAAGTGGGCAGAGAGAGGCCGTCCTCGGGATCTGACCATTGATTGGTAGGCAGTTCTATCGGATGAACCGGGACCGGTCGAACACTCAACGAAATAGTTCTCGACTGGTCAGCGACAAGAACACGAACTCGAACTCTTTGCGAGGTCCGGAGCTCATCTTGAGTGAAGCTATATAAGTAGAAAGAGTAGAAAGAGGAACGAGATAACGACGTCTCGACTGATAAGGGTATGTAATAGATCGTTTTCAAGTTAGGAAAGAGTCAATTCCAAGAGTAAATGGCCTAAAGCCATTTACGACTATTATTATTATATTTTGCCAATATTCGACCTGGCCCCCCAAATGGAATAATACGTGAATGGCCCAAAGCCATTCACGACCTGGTGCCAGCTGTAGGGATAGATTCTTTTCTTTCTACGTGTGTTTTTTGAATCACTATTGCCATTCACTACATACTAGAATTTGGGAGAGGGCCGAGTAATATTTGAGAACGACGGGGTCTCTAAGTTCTAAGTTTTTGCAGTCATTGTTATATTTGAAATCAATTTGAGCACATTGGCTGGTTGATCAACGATGCTAGCAATGACTAGTATGACATTGACAATAAAGTCGATACAACTCTAATTTATAACTTAGCGGAAGCTAGTTATAGAGATCTGGTAGAAACCAGACGCCGTCCATTGGCTTTGAATAGCCATCAAGGAGAGGGTGTATACAGCGTAGGGCATATAGGGGAGAAACAGTGTAGTCAAAGATGAAGCTGTTTACAAATCTTTTCGAAAGCCTGCCTCAGTACACTTGGCGCCGTATGTTTGAACATACGGGGCGACTAAAACGGTTCTTAATTAGAATCCATTTAGTTGCGACTGGACATCTCACCTTTGAAGGAGCTGTTGTCTCCCGCCACCTTGTTAACAAAGTCCTGACACTTCGAAAGAAGTCTGGTTTGCTATTCACAGCATTATACCTGAAGCAGTGCACTGTGGCACTCCAGCAGTATTATGCTAAGTCAAAATTAGTGAATACCAAACCGTCAGTAATGGTTAGTCTCAGCCGCGCAGGCATACCAGCGATCATTCCTGTGCATCACCGCCATATTATTATGAAGCGGAATGCTAGGTCTGATTATCTGGTACGGATGTATTTATCATGGTTTAGTATATGTCGAATCATTAAGTTAGCTCCAAAAGTGAATCGGAGTGTCTTTGATTCTATTATACTTCAACCTGACAAATACAATCGCATAGGACATATTAACGAACTCCTTGATTATTATTTCGAAGGAATCGTTAATCTGTATATGCCCTGGCTGAGAGCTACTAAGATATACAAGGGAATAAAGTGGAAGCCAACTTGGAAGTCGGTTCCTAACGATGACAGGCGAATGAAGGCATTCCCTGGAGCCATTGGTAATATATTCTCATCGTTTAAGTATGAGATTACAGCTTTTGCTAATTTTATACTTAACTTAAGAATGTATTCTCCATTTGGAGTTAGGAAAGGTCAAGCAGGAAGTCTTTGGCATGAAGGGGTATTACGCCCTTTTGATTATGACGCCAATCACAACCTTCTTACCGAAGATCTCCATAAGTTTCAAAGGTATGAACACAAATTGTTTGAGCCCTACCTTGAAAAATATGGTCATCTTCACCTTGCTACAGGAAGGATTACTTCTACTTTACCAGGAGCTGGTAAAAGGCGTTTGTTTGTTATAGGTAACTATCTCATTCAACGTCTTTTATATCCGATCCATTCGTGGGCTATGGATGTATTATCCAGATTGCCCTGTGACGGAACCTTTGAACAAGGTAAACCGATCCATCGTCTTAGCCGCTATAGACCTGAGAACGTAAGTTCTTTTGATCTTAGTTCTGCGACAGATAGATGGCCTGTTGCCTATATTACTAGACTTATGTCTTTAATATTTGGCAATAAGGCAGGCGAATGTATTGTTCTCGGTGTACTTAGTAATAATGTATTTACAGCAGGACCTCCTTTGCTTCCTAAGAAGCGGGGTAACTGTCTGTTATACTTTAAGACTGGTCAACCGTTAGGATATTATAGTTCTTGGGCTCTCTTTAGTTTGTCTCACCATGTATTGGTATGGATGGCGGCAAGGATGGAATACCCTTGGGCCAGGACCCCTTTTAAGCGGTATGCGTTGTTAGGCGATGACATAGTCATTGCTGACAAACGTGTGGCTGAAAGGTACCGTAAAATGGTAGATATGCTCGGTGTATCAATATCGGAATCTAAGTCAATTGATTCTCCTATTGGTGCATTATAGTTTGCTAAGCAGTTTTGGATGTATAGGGTTCAAGTGAACCTTACACCCGTTTCTGCTCCAGCAGTTCTAGCATCGAACACCTTTCTAGGGCTTGTCCAGTTAGCGGATAAATATTCTTTAACAAAATGAACTTTAATCCGCTTAGCCGGTGCAGGCTTTAGAGTCAGATCTAGGATCCTATCTTCGTCCATAACTCGGCGTTGGCGGAGATTGTTGGTCATAGCTGATAAGTCACTTTCATATCAGCGACTACCTTTGGATTTGTGGTTTGGAAGAGGCCTTCCTCTCAACCCTTATCTGAAAGGAGTAATAGTCGAAAAGGTACTGTCAGAATTCAAGCCTAAGCAATTAGTCTTGTTACCTGATAAGTACTGGGAGGGTGATAGAGACTCTGAGGTGATCATGGAATGAACTTTATACCACAATTGGTTACAAGAGTGGTTAAGGTGGGTCGATTGGCACACTCAGATGTCAATATCTCCTGATCCAAGTTTTGAGGATTTATTTAATCCACCCATGGTCCCAACCCATTGGAAACGCACATTTAAAGACTCTACACGAGTCCGATATGGCCTCCTCTGGAAATGTTGGGATATGTGTGATTTATCTGATCCCCAAAATGTCCCTGGTTGTTTACCAGCAACCTTGGATAGGTTCAAAGAGAGAGTAGACTTTAACACTGTTAAAGATGTTCAGAATAAGTAGAAGTAAGTAGATATTTGAAAGAAATTTCTTTCGATTTGATGTTGCTGTTGTCATTTTTTTCTATGAGCATGAGTGAGCTCTAACGGAACAAGCCATTAGCCTAGCCTGAGCCTGTTGAGGAACTCAATTCGCCATCCTATGCGAAGGAACTCCCGGTGCCAGTGCCATCCTATGCGATGCGACGAACGAACTACACTACCGGGCCCAGCCTATGCGATAGAACTCCAGATCCCATCCTAAAGAAACTAAGGAAAGGACGAGCGCTAAGATCCCCAGAGTTCAGTTCAGATCCAAGAAAGAGCTATAATAGAATTAGAATAGATAGAGAAATAGGGCTAGGCGGGGACCCTCTCACTAGGTAGGGCACGGAACGGAGACCACCTATCCTCCCCACCCGATCGACCAATGATCAATTATAGATAAGACAGTGCGGATCGACCAATCCATCAGAGCAGGTAAGGTTGACCTCCCCACCCTGCGGAAGCTCAGTTAGCGAGCGAAGATGCGGAAAGCCGACTCAAGCCGACATGAAGGAGCGAGGCAACGACGCGGAGAAGTGACGAGGATCAGCTCTGGAAGGAAGTCGCCCGGGCTTCGGAAGAATCACTCCTTTAAGCCTTCTTTTGCCCATGCCGATTACTTTCATACTTTCATTATATAGAATTAAAGAGTTGCGGGCAGAGAATGCAAGTATAAAAATCACTGTTTTAGCACCATGATGAAATAAAGCAAGTATATTAATATTAAAGATATTTAAGTGAAGTTTGGCACGTCGCTGCGCTCGTCCGTCGTTATCACTCCTTCCTTCCATGAACTCCACGTCGCTGCGCAGCAAGAGGTCTAACATGGCTATCGGCCATTCACTCGTAATTCTCACTCGGCCCTTTTCTCTTTCCTCCTTCTTTACGGGAAGGCTGGAAGAGTGCACTCGTCCCTCTCCTTATCAGTCGAGCTATCTGACGAGACCCTCAACCTCTCCCGTGGGTCGAGCTACTTCTAAAGTGTCCTCTCCAGCGAGCACTCCAATAAAGTGTTCAGAATAGAATAAGTAGGCCCTCTCCCCTAACCTGACGTGTACTTTATATCATATCCGGATGTCTTCGCCCGAGTCAGTTACAGTTGCCGTCTAACTCACGTCGCTATCTTCCCGTCACTTTGTTCGGCCCTTTCATTTGATTCAATGAGTCTCCGTCGGCACAAGAGACATTTGAAAGCTAGTACCCGTTGCGTTAAGAGTTGAATCTGTGCCCTACGCTTTTAGAGTTGAATCCGGTTCTGTCCCCTACGAGTAAGTAGGTGTAGCTCCTAATGTTTGCTTTCTCGGCACCACTAACTACAGGAAGCGGAGAGGTTGCGACTGAACACGAACCCAACGGGAGCTCCACCTTTAATACAACTCTTATTATATACAACTCTTATTATATTATAAGATACGCTCGACCGGAAGCGAGAGAAAAGAAACTCTTATTTTATTATAAGATACGCTCGACCGGAAGCGAGAGAAAAGAGCTCTTGCTACTAACTCTTTTCTGATGACTTGCTAAGAAACTCAACTTGAGCCCTAGCTTTACAACTAAGAGCCCTAGCGCCTCGCTGAGACTGCTTTGAGAGACTGACTGCTAAAAACTAACTTGACTTGCCCCTCCCGGATTAGATAGGATAGAGCTTGAGCGACAGATACAGATGAGGACCGGCTTTCTCACTTTAGCACTTTAGGAAGAGGAAGCGGTGAAGGGTTGAGTTGGCTGTACGTGTTTGAGCCCCCCCGAGGGCGGCAGGTTCGCTCCTTTGGACTCGTATGATCTTCAATATGGATCATTATGCACCTTCCTAGGGTAGGTTTTGTTGAAAGAAACCACGTTTCGTGTCGGCCATGGGGAGTGCCTTTTGCGGAGATAACAATCCCCGGCCCAGTGCTTAAGGCTGTTGGTTTAGGTGTGATGGTTGCTTTCTTTCTTTGGTCTAGTTCCTAACGTTTCTGATGCAATAGGATGATTCTGAGGGCCGGGCTGAGACCTGGAATGGGAGTTGAACCTCAATGACGACGCGCTCGACCAAGTTCTCGACCGTTAGGGGCGACCATAGGTGCGAATGATAATAACGCGTGAATTCAGGGGCGAGTGATAACGTACGAGTTCATGTTTCCATTCACGACCTCTTGCTCGGGAGAGGGACGGTAGAGACGGGAGTTGCTGCGACAGCGACGTGTGAGAAGAGACGAGGTACGAGCGTGTTCATTCTTTATTAAGTTCATGGCGGCACGGTAGCTGTGAATCCAGTCCAGTCCCGTGAAAGAGGGCTTAGGCATTGCACCTAGAACGGACCGCTGTCCTCTCCCCCACTGCCCGAACCCCACACTGAACCAACTCACTAAGCAAGCGGACGGCACTTCAAACTCAAAACGCTAGGGACTAAACTTAAGCTGTTCAGAGTTCTTTCTGTTCTGCTGCCGAAGTAGAGTCCGTTCCTTAAGCAGCTGGCGTCTTCATGGTGAAAGTTGAATGCAGGAGTTCGGGTAAAGGCTTGGGCCAATCAAATCTTACCAGATAGTAGGAAAGGTGACAAAGCCCTATACGTTTCATTATATTTAATTATAAGATAAGACCACGGAAAAAAGATGGAATGTTTTGTGAAAGAAGCACTCTTTGTGGAAATTATCGAGTGATTGGAGCTGAAAAAGAAGACCCGAAGGTGAACAATGTGGGGTGGAATTTGTTGATTCTCGGATACGAAGATCTCAAATGGGAGACATCAAACTTGCATGTCCAGTGACTCATGTGTGGTATTGAAAACGTCTTCCTAGTTATATTGCATTGCGTTTAGATAAACCCCTTACCTTAAGGAATTAGAAGGCCTGGTATACTGTGATGTGTGATTTGATCAACGACTGAGAAAATCCCGCTCAATCCGATTGGGATGCCCCCGGCTCTGACATGTCTTTTTTTAGAAGTAGCATGAAACTAAGAATTCAATTATAGGACAAGACTTCCAAATGAAAGGGGAACGGCCCGTGGTGTAGCTCCTAATGTATGCTATAGGGATTCATTCTTCTTCCCGTACTCAGACAGGGTCTGTTTATACTCTCTCTACCGGGATTTGAGTTCTTTAAGCAAGCAAATATAGCATGGTTACAGAGGCGGGCGATCGAATAGAACAATATATAGACAAGTCAATCCTTTACCGAGATAGACAAGTCAATCCTTTACCGAGATAGACAAGTCAATCCTTTACGAGTCCCAAAGTGTTAGTGTTCTTTTAAGGTAAGGAGATTCATCATTTAACGAGAAGTAGACTACTCAAAAATCTCATATTTTCATTTTATCATAAGTCATTCTTAAAATTAAAGTAACAAAAAGAAGAGGTCGGGAACTTGAACTTGAGTAAGGAGTAGTTCCTTCTTTGTAGGGTTTTTCAAACACACTCTTTAAATAAGAAAGAATTCCCTGAGGGGCGAGTGAAACGACGCGTGAAGCCAGATGAAAGGAAACCTTCACGTCCGATTTTAAAGGGGGGAATCCAACCCTACAGGAACCTATCTCGATTTTGATTTTGCTAGGCCCATAGCTAAAAAACCTACTTTCTTACGATTACGAGGCGAATATGAAATCCAATCCCGGAAATACAGCATACCACTTTTTTTGACTACCCTCGAGACATTTCGAAATCGAGAAATCTCTGGTGCTATCAGAGAACAATTAGCCGATTCAGATTTGAGATACAAGTAATTCATTGGTGGAATGGAAGGAGTATAAATTGCCTTTGCTCCCATAGTCTTGGAATCTCTTCTACCCTCAGCAACGTCGTAAATGTTGCCATGAACAGAAGGACAGCCGAAGCCGAATAAAAGTATTCGTATAAGCTAGTATTATAAGCTAGTCTTATATATAATATAATATAATGAACTTAAACCGATCTGAATAACTCAATTCCCGAACCGAACCCGAAAGTAGTTTATAGTGCCGACGAGATTCAACATGACCCCGGGCTAAAGCTAAACTAAAGTATTCTCTCTCGAGTCCGAACCTTACATATTGGTTTGAAGTGCCTACCGATGACTCTTTGGACTGCTTTCAATAATCTGAGTATTAAGTCCCTACCTTATAGCTTATAGATAGCTTATAGGAATTCCCTTGAACCTAGATCCCGTACGGTCGGAATTAGGTAAGGTCGAGCTCTCAACTATCCTTACTCTAGTTACTTACGCCCCATTGGATAGTCGTAAATTGCTCCGCCGCGTCATTCTCATTCGCTGCAAGAGTCTAACATGGATGGCCTATACTACAAAACTACGAAAGATCTACCCGTGGGCTCGTAAAAGGCACACTCGGAATACAATAAAAGGTCACCTGCTTATTAATTAATGACTCCCGAGCCCGAATCCGTAGCTGCTTGAACCGCGTCACGTCGCTGTCTTCCCTTCGTACCTCTTTCCTTCCGCTCCCGTCTGTTAGTTTTTTATTGTGCCGGTAGAGTCTGTATAAGTAGGCTCCGCACCTGCCCTATCTGACTCGGTCGGGGAATCTTCCTTCATCCCTTAACTTAGCATTAACAACGGGCACCCGCGTAAAAGGGTACCTACTTTACTTTAATGTAAAAGGGTACCTACTTTGGTACCAGGGTACCTACTTTAATTAGTATTATGTCCTGTCCCGAACGGCTAAAGAAAACTGAAACCATGAACTTCCGGAATGAACAAGAGGTGCGGAGCCTTGAACTTCTCTTTCCATGGAA
>JBBUKS010000066.1:1203972-1219657 GCA_038050645.1 Hedychium gardnerianum
GTAAATGGCGCCTGCCATTTACGTAATACTGAATTTGCTGCAGGGGTAGATCCTTTTCTTTCTACGTTTTGAATCACAACTATATATAATATAGTCTAGTCGTAAATGGAATGGTATTTCCCCTACGAGTGAATGGCCCTACGAGTTCATGGCCCTACGAGTGAATGGCTCCGAGCCATTCCCTCTTGGAAAGAGTTCATGTATACATGAACGACCTGGAAAGAGTGAATGAATACCATTCACGACCTGGTGCCAGCTAGCTGGAAATACCATTCCCTCCTTTTGCTGCTAGCCTGGAAAAATATACCATTTAGACTCCCAGCGCCAAGAGTTCATGGATACATGAACTACTACTCCTGGCGCCAACTAGCACCAGGTCGTTCATGGCTTTGGGCCATGAACGTATTATTCCATTTTCTAGGCCAGGAGTGAATGGTAAAGGACCTATTCACTCCAGCTAGCACCAAAGAGGGAATTCCATTCCCTCCTTAAGCTGGAGGGAATGTATACATTCACTCCTTCCAGGAGGGAATGGTATTCCATTCCCGTATTATTTTCTTTGGGGGGGCCAGAAAAAAAAATAATACGTTCATGGCCCCCATTCACGACCTGGTGCCAGCTAGCTGGAGGGAGTAGCTTGGCTCGGAGCCATTCACTCTACGGGCCATTCACTCTACTCATTCACGCAAAAATACTATTAAGTCATCGCTGAGAGAGAGGGACGATCTTACTTCCAAAGAAGCGATAGCGACGTGGAGTCTTTCTGAGAATAGGAATGGCAAAGAAGGTTCAATCCTACCTTTTTCATAGTCGCCGGCTTATGCTAGAGATTCTCCCATTCTGTGAGTCTGCTTACCCTTGCCTTGAGCACTATCCAAGTGGGGTCTTATCTTACTTGACTATTGATAGGCTTTCTCACACGAAAAAGAAAGTGAAAGCCTGACGTCCAACTTCAACTGGCAGGGCGGCGAGAACAAAGGGAGAAAGAGATGAAGCCCTACCTTATCCGAGGAGATCCAAGGGGAAGGAAGCAGACTTCAATCAATCATTCAGTTAGGAAAGCTAAGCCCAGAAGATGGGGAGCCCCTAAAGAAGGCCGAACAAGATCTATTTGAACCAAAGGAGACACCAATCCTACTTTAAAGAGAGACTGTCGGAGGTAAAGGAGAACGAACTCGCCCTTCTTCTTGCGACTAGTTGACTTGCCATTCCCGAAGATCTTTGAGCGGATTCACTCTCTTCTGAAAGACCGATTATAGATCACAGACACCTAGTACTTTCTTTTTTTCCTTCTTGAAAGCGATCGAGCATTGACTGGATCTTGCTGGCTTCGCTCATTCTTCCACCCACCAGTGAACAAGAAAAGGCTTTCGAAAACCAAGGGTATCGTCGCTCGACTGGGAGAGTGAATGGCCCTACGAGTGAATGGCCCTACGAGTGAATGGCGCGTGCCATTCACGTAATACTGAATTTGCTTGGGCCGAAATTGTGATAAAATATGAGACGGGGCGACGTGTAGACGGGGCGACGTGTAGACGGGGCGACGTGAGACTGCTTCCCCTTCCCCGCCCTAGGAGTGAATTGAGCAATCAACCTTCACTCCTTATTCCCTACCGTACTATATTATCGCACTCACACTTACACTGAGACTGGTGCCAACTACTGGCTTTTCTACCCATCTCTCCTAACCTAACGATTGGATCCGCCTTGACTATCGGATCTGACTTACTACTTGATGGCTGTGGAAGGATTCCTACTTCTTAACCAGAAACTGCAACTCAATTGAAAATACGGAGGTGGGGAATGAGAGGATGGCTCAAAATGGAATCAGAGGTCCTAACTGACTTTCATTTCGACGGGGCACTCGCTTTGGCTTTTTCCACTTGAGCTTCAAAAGGGCTCGGAAAGGGCGTATTCTCGCTCAGGACATAGACCAGTTTCATGAAGGTGAATGTAGCAAGGTGCGCTTTTTGACCGTATTTCTTTTTCTTTTTCTTCCAGCCAAGCATCCGAATGTGGAAATGCCCTTACAAGCTAGAAAAATAGCTAGCAATTGACTGTAGCCAATAAGTAGAGTGAAGGTATGGAAAGCCAGCTCTGATGCCTGCTTTGACTCCTTTAGTCAGAGTTCGGACAGTGTGATCTTTGCCCGCGAAAGGGGGATATTGACTTAGTCTATCCATATTTGGAGAAGAATAATGATTTTAGTCTATCTCGCAGCGGATTAGCTAACATCAAAAACCTTATAGTTTCGGATAAGTACAATCTATTGCCGCTAGAAGTTCACTATGTCGATAATAAGTACGCTCTTATTGATTTGTTATTGGACAACCTCATGGATCACCCCGATGTCAAAATGGAAAAATGCACCATTTATTCGAGGAACTTTAGTGTTGTGACACCAAAGAAGAAGGAAGACACTCTAGTACTTAGAGCATTATCCGTTACGTTACTACGTTTCTCACAAGGCAGCTTGCCAAAAGACTATTTCCGATTGGAAGATCTGCTTTCGTCCTTCTATGACCGTCTTCAACAAATTGGAAAGGCGAACAGAATCTACAAAATCGATTTCGAGCCTTCTAAAAGGACGATACCCATCCATCTTGTTGAAGAAAAGATTCTTTCTCTAGTAGGAGATTCTTCAGTTTATAAACTAATCTGGTCTTTTATCCATCTTCCTATAATTGATTATTATGAAATCAATGGGAAGGGGCTGATGAGCATTTGTGGAATTCCTGCAGTAGGTGAAATAACAAAGGTATTATTCCATATTACCCTTAAGGACACCTTAGATCGTTCATTTCCGATAATCTTTCCCGGCATCCAATTTTGTTTTTTTCACAATGAAGCCTATATCTTTACAAAAGAGAAAGTGATCCTCGACGAAAAAGCAGTACATAAGCTATTGGAAGAACTCAGTCTGTTAGGAAAGATTGAGTCTATAGGCCCTTTTGATAAACCACTTCAGTGTTCTTCTGATAAGCTGATTTATTTGGACTCTGATAGTCAAGTAAAGCTGTGTGATTATAAAGATTATAAGTTCAATTAATTACTCAAAATGCCCAAGAGGCGAACCTATGAAAAAAACGTAGAAAGAATCTCTCCCTGCCAAAAGTCCTAGCTATTCAATTCCTAGCTACTCAAGATCTACCCACGTCGCAATCGCTCGTCCCTTGCATTGCTTTCGCTGTCAGCTCATTATCATTCGCTCCTTGCTAAAACAATGGAGGAGCGGGTGCAACAAATTCATTTAAGTTTGCTCTTGCGCGTCGAAATTCAAAAAGATCAATAATTGTCATCATCTTGACCCCTAAAAAGGGGGGCTATTCTTTCTTTCTTCTTTTGTATTTTTCTTCAGGGGCCTTTCTTTCTTCAACCAAAAAACGGTGCCTTTGGCCTTTAGCCTTTCAGAAAGCCCGTTGAGAAGTTTTTTTCTTATGATGAGTCTATCATGCTTTACAAAATGGAATTGCTTTTAACCTTTTTAAAAGAGCTAGAAAGGAAAAATATTGATCTTTTTTCTCTTTGTAAAGACTTCGAAAAACTTTCATTGAAGGACTACACATGTGGTTCTTCGTCTTCTTCTTCTACGAGTATAGTGCAAACTTCGTCTTATGGTTATTGTGAATCTATGATTCGTTTCTGGCATAATTGTTCACATTCTGATAGATGCCAATCAATTATGAATCAATTAAGAGCCCCCTTTATAGACCTTCCTTCCAATTATATAAATTGTTTTTCCAAGTCATATGATTCCTTTATGTGTTTAGGTTTTCGATTTCTTCCTGGTCAGTCTGAGTTCTTATTTCAGGAATTTAAATTACCGGAGTCTTTTGAAAGGTTGACATTTTTTAGTAATTCTTTGGGTCTATCCTTCTACAAGAAACCTCTGAGTGCCAATTCGGTCTTTCCTTTAAGCAGTTCCGGAGCCGGTATGCGTGGATTGGTCACCGATGGGTTAAAGAAAATCTTGGTCGAAATAGTGACTTTTCATAACTATAAATATACAAGGTTCTTGGTTCTGGTCTGCTTGGGAGTAGGATGTACAGTCAGGTTTGCGAGTGCGCCGGGCTTTGACTTTCGCCCCCCTGAGGGGCCCGGGTTCGAAGCTTTCGATTCATATGATCCATTTTTCAATATGGACCATATTCAGCAAGGATTTCGTAGGGTAGGTATTGTGGAAAGAAACGACGTTTCTGCATCTGTGGTGTCGGCCATGGGGACAGAGCAGCCTTTTGCTGATATAACAATCCCTGCTATCGGCCCAGTGCATAAGGGAGTCAGTTTAGCATTGATGATAGCTGTATTTTGTGTTTTGGGTCTAGCTCCGCATTTTGCAGATGCTATAGTCAATTAGCACAAAAAGAATGAAAAAAAGACTATTGGAGGACGGAGTGGAGGATGGAGGCGGTGGATGACGGAGTGGAGGATGGAGGCGGTGGAGGTTAATCGGTGGAGGACGGAGTGGAGGATGGTGGAGAATCGGTTGGAACGCGGGCTAACCGGCCGGGAGGTTCGATTCCCCCCGATTCCTATTGACTTGATCCATTGCTCTCTTGTTTGTGCAATCTGATCTTAAGGGACGACCGAGGGAAGATAGCGGGTTTAAGGGAAGACCAAGGGACGAGGGAAGATAGCAGAGCTCACTTCTTTCTCTTAACCAAGGGACAGAGTTGCAGGTCCCTTTTCCTAACAACCGAGGTCAAAGGTATTATATTATCTCTCAGCTTCCCTTCGTTCGGTTAAGGTATTCTCTCTCTCCCTTCCCTTCGGTTATTTTTGTATTCTTATTCTGGTACTAGGATCGCTTACCTTCTAGCTTCCGTTCGCTTACCGCAGAGTGGGCTTTAGAACAGTGGCTTTGGATAGGGCACCGCGTCCTATAATAGAATAGCTACGTAGGCGCATCACAGAGCAACTTGAGCTCCGTCACCGAAACCGACAGAGCTCGTTTTTGCGCCTTGCAATGCAACTCAGCCTCTCCACTGGTGCTCGGCCTAGGACTGCGAGCTCTCGATCTCTGGTCGAACTTCCTCGACTTCCTCTACCCCCGACCTCCGTCCAACCAATGGCATGGCGGAGATAGCTGAGTCCCCACACCCCGGCCCGATTGGACAAAGAGTGATGGTCCGGGCTCGCTCCTGTCTTGCATAGTAATGTTGTGCTCATCCCGACCTAATATTCACAGCTTCTGTTTCACTCGCACCTCTGTCTCCCGACTTGCTTTTCACTCAGACTTGCTTCTCGATCTTCTCTTAGGTGGGCGAGCTCCACATCTTTCTTGGGAGCATAGCTTTCCTTCCTCCCCCGGTTCGCTCCGCTCCTTTAATTGGTCAAACCTCCCCTCTGTTCTGTTCAGTGGCTTGGTCTCCCGAGCTCTCTTCCATTCTTTTGGTCCTTTCGCTTGCCTTCGCCTCACTATAATTAATTGACAACAGTGACAGCAAAGTTGAGCAAAGCGAAATCTTTTGAAACTGGGTCCCTTTGCTACCTACATAGAATAGGGTAACACCACACCATATATACTTCAAAAAGCTACCTGAATCAAATAGTTAAAGATTCGTGTTAGGCATGCTCCCCCATCAGTGGGATAGGCTTCGTTCACCCACACCCGGGACCTTCTCACTCTACTCTGGTTCGCATCCCTGGGCATGAGTTGAGCATCGAAGCTCTGCACCGGATATTACTCACCTAGACCTAGGCACGCACTCATCGGATTGTCCAGTCCGACTCACCCTCCGAGGTCGCACCTATTTAACCGGAGATTCAGAGTACGATCTCAGGCACCTGCCCTCTGCCTCAGCAGCCTTTGCTTTGACGTACCCTTTGAAAAGTGCTTTTTTTAGATTTTATTATTTGATTTTGAGATAGTACCTTTCCCCTTATCTGCCCCGCCATACTAACTTAAAGGAACAAGGAGTACGGGGTTCAAATTAAATTACCCCAACTGCGTATTAGCTTTCATTCTTGAATCAAAAACAAACCTACTACTGCAACCGTTTCCCTGCTTCGCGGGCCGGTCCAAAGGAGTATAAATGGAATTTCCAGGCAAATTCTAGTATGTAGTGAATAAAGCCCTACATACTAGAATTTGGAAAAGGATGGAGTAGCTTGGCTTTGAGCCATGCACGACTATTATAAGGGGGGAAAAAATATACCATGCACTCGTAGGGAAATACCATGCACTCTACGGGGAAATACCATTTACGACTATCCGATGGCGTTGCGCTTTGTGGGCGGTGCCAGTTCGGTGCTAAAAACATTCATTCAAGCAAATACGCAGTTGTAATTTTCTAGAAAATACAAAAGATAATTTTTCACACTTGTTCATATACTTTCTATTTAGTTCAGCTTTCTTTCTTTTGCTTAGACTTAGTTGGGGTAATTTGTCATTTTTCTTTGGTGGCTCATTATTTTTTGATCATTTCAGCTTTCTTTCTTTCTCCTAAAGGGTGGGAGGTATGTTTATGTAATTTGATATCTGATTACAGTGGTTTTATGCCCAAAACACGGGAAGTTCAACTTATTCTTTTTTGATAACTTAGAGCGGTCGAGCCATCGTCAGAAATCCCTGCCCAAATATTCTAGCACGACTCCCCGAAAATGGATCGACCGATGATATTAGGGTAAGATCTTTCGTAGTTTTTAATGAAATACCCTTAAATTAAAGTAATAAAGATCTTTTTTGCTGACGTATCTAAAGATGGGCTCGAGCGCATGCTAGAGGGTATTTCCGAGTGAGTTGGAGGGCTCGTTTTATAGTTAGGGAGAGAGTATACCCTGATTGTAGATAGGCTCGAGCGCATGCGAGAGGGTATAAAAGATAGGCTCGAGCGCATGCGAGAGGGTATAAAAGATAGGCTCGAGCGCATGCGAGAGGGACGAGACGGACGAGCGATAGCGACGTGGCGACGTGGAGCTAGAATGCTAGTTCTTACTGGCGGATGATCCTGACTTAACTACAGAGGTGGCTACTCTTCGACACCCTCGCTGACCGTGAACGAAATCTACCATATATAATCTACTCATATATATCTCCTTTTGAGCAAGCTCAATCTCCTTCTTCTCCGATCGGGGAAGGGTGCCCTTCATTCTCAGATGTCTCAGATCACACTTCAGAAAAATAGGGCATATGTGGTTGTTCATCAATTAAAGTGTTCAGCTCAATTTCTCAATAGTTGGATTTACATGGAGTATTAGCTCATAGAGTAGCGCCTCCAAAGTTTAAGGGCTCTCAGATGTGGGTTTTGGGTGTTTGGCAGCATCTTCTTATCTTGCTTCATCTTCAGAGGTCTGGGGGTCTCCAATTTTGAGGGTTCTTTTTCAGTTTCAGTTTGTGCTTTTGTGTGCATTTTACTAAGTTCAAATAAATAGGTTTACTGCCTGGATACGCATTTGTTCTCGCCTGCCGCTCTCCTGGTGTTGCCTGCCCAACAAGCTCTTGAGATAGCTATACGCGCCTGTGCTTCTTGAGCTAGCTATACGCACCTGTCCTAAGGACCCTGCACATCTGTATTTCCATACTTTCAGTAATAATACAATCCTGCACTTCACTTCATTCTATTTGCTAGTGTGTGTTTTGTATTTAAATACTTAAGTTTCTCTTAGGCGCATTATCTGTTTCTCTTATGTTCATGGACTGACGGAGCTGAAGAGAGAGCGATTGCAAGCTAAGAGTTAATGGCGCAAGTTCTATTCTGAGGTATATCTAGTTTCTTAGGTATATCTTTCGTCGTTTCGTAGCCCAAAGCCATTCAGTACTGTTGCTGGGCTCAACCCCCAATTTAATTGCGGTAATTACATAGCTCTTCAGTTTGAGTTCAGGATAGGGTATGCAATAGCTCGAAATCAAGTTAGGGTTAGAGTGAATGGAAAGATCTTTCGTAGTTTTGAATAGAAATTTCATTCACGCAATAATGATTAGATATCGCTGAGAGAGAGGGACGACTTTACGCGATACCTACTAGCGACGTGCTCGTGCTATGAATCTTTTCTATTTCTTTCCACTTCCTATCTTTCCCTAAAGCAAGTAGAGGAGCCGATACGACTGAACGACGGGATGCTTGCATCCAATAGTCATTATATATAGAAACGAAACGCTAGATAAGAAAGAAGATATAGATACGAGACGCTATCTAAGTAAGAAGGAAGAGCATCGAGCAAGGAGCTTAGATCACATGAAGAGATCAAATCGAGTTCGACCGGAGAGAGCTCTGTCCGAACGAGTAGGCTATGTGGACATCGGGAGCGAGAACTGAACAAGGGGAGTGGCTAAGCGAGGAGATGAAGGGTGCGTCGGTCCGACTTGCTTATCCGACCTCCAAAGAAAGAGATCTAGAAAGTGTGCCAGCGAACTCTTACTGAATTGAGCATCGTCCAATTCGTTTAGACCTACTCTCTGAGTATGGGCCAAAAAGCAACATCTAAGGTGGGCTCGCCATGGGCCTAAATGGATGGGCCCAATCAAGGAAATAGAAACCGTCCCCGCAATCTTCGGAGCGAATTAATTGTGAGCAGCGAGTGGAATGAAGAGCGGAGCGGTAGCTGGTCCCGTGAACTCCGTGCGGTGACATTATTGCTGTGCTTCCTTTGGCAAGTTGACTGCTGTAGTTCAGCGAAGTCGAATTGCAGTGCCAAGTTTACTTCGCGGCAGAAATAACCAAGTTGATCACAGGCCTCATCTATCTTTATGCCTCATCTTTATGAATGATTGGTAGGGACTGGAGGACCGGAATCGTAGTTCAGGACTGAAATGAATCGGAGTTGAGTTCAGCACCTCCAAGAACAAACATGACTCGGAGTTCAGGACGCTTTATGAAAAGTAGTTGAGTGAAGCTGACTCGTAGTTCAGGAAGGGAATGAGAATGACTGGTAGTGAAGGACCGGAGCTAGTTCATCGGAGTTGAGTGAAGCACCGGAATCGTAGTGGCCCATATATAATATGAGTAGTGCCGTCATGCGCAGAAAGGGAGCGGATGGTTCTTCAGTACTTTCACTGCTATCTGATGGTCGGTAGGTGGGGGAATCGAACCCGACAAGTGCAGCATTAGGCCGAGATCTTTTGAAGCGGGTAAAATAAAGCGATAGCTGGTCCTAGCGAAGCGGAATGCGGTAGAGAGCATGAAGCAGAGAGCAGATTCAAAGGAAGAAGTAGCGGTAGCTGCCACATTCGCCATAGTTGATGAAGCACACACGCGTCACGGGTCTCCATTCGTCGGAAAGAATCCGATTCCGCTGGTGGGGAAAGAAAGGCTTCACATTCTGTGTCAATTGTACGCACGCTCCGAGGAGACTATGAGCGGTGACCTTTGTTATATTATATGAGCTATTATGACCGAGTCTCGAATTCTCTCATTCTTCGTTGGTGCCGGCGGACGATCAGATCAGTAGTGAAGAGAAGGAGCGAGTGGAATGAACGAGCAGGAAGCGACCAAAGAAGTCGGAGCGAGTGACAACGACTATGAGTTCTGCTCTCCAATTCCTTCTCTGTTCGCGTAGCACCTATACTACCGGGTACTACCGTGAATCGAACCCGTGTCTTCTACTTTCAAAGACGATGTCCTAACCACCACTGGACGAAAGGGACAAAGAAGAACGAGCGGAGATCTCTCTACTATTACCAATAGGAGTTCTTTCTCCCTTCGCTTTCTGATACTATAGCAGCAAGCCAGGAGTCGGATAGCCGGATATAGACCTGTCCCTAGTCTGCTCTGCCTGTCCCCGTGGTTCGGGAGGACATGCCCCGAAATGGTGGGATTCCGTATGGGCGGTCTCCTCTGGACAAGAGAGCCCTTATGAGACCGCTATTCGATCTGCCTTGATTCACCCAACTCTGGGAGAAAGTAGAGGACGGGTCCAAGTTCTATATTATAAGAGAGACTGCCTCGAATTCAAAACTACGAAAGATCTTTCCATGCCCGAACGAAGCTAAGCCCAATATAGTGGATCGGGACTAAGATCACACACTCGCTGGTCGGGTTGGATCCCCGAAGCAGGAACTCGTTGGAGGCATTAGGTCTCGCGGTTCAAGCAAGCATTCAAGGTTGCATAAAGAACTACATCGACAAGAAGAGAGACAGGTCTGATGACCGCTTTGAGCCTTTAATCAACCTTACGGACAAACAAAGCAAAGATTGCGACGAAAAGAGATACCGAAACGGCTCCCAATACTACCTTAGTAAGGGCCCTGGCTAGAGACCTCTAACATACCGCTAAAGAAACCTTAGAGCACTTCCAGAACCAACAAGTAGTAAGATTCGATCACTTGCCTTCGACTTCGCACATGTTGGATTCGTTCATTCCACTCGCTGCTTCATTTGTCGGCTCATTCCACACCAAGAGACGTAGATGAGTGATTTGCCCACTCCCCACCTAGCTCGAGCTTCCCTCGTCTGCACCTCTTGTTGCTGCTATAAATTGGTGACCGGGACTCTCTATCTCATAAGACCTCTTTCTTATGTAAGAGCTTTGTCGAAGGACAGAGAAGGGGTCAGAAGCGGGGCTATTATCTTTGGCTCAACTCATCAGGCTCTTCAAGAGTGGACGAGACGAATGAGCTCTGCGAGACCGACCCCTAACGTATAGGAGAGGACGGGGACATGTATTTGAGATTAGAAAGCAGTGCTTGAGGATAGAGGAAAGACAGGCTCCACCACCAAATGACTGGTAGGCCGGGCCAGTAGGCAACTTCGTCACTTTCACAAAGAAGACGGGAACTTCGAAGACGGGACTTTAACTTGAATCGGACCGGACTCCGCCAACTTCTGTACTCAAATCAAATAAAGAACAATTGTCAAAAGAAAGAAAAGCAAACGCTTGGAAAGACAGACTATTAAATTAAGAATGCGAAGTCGAGACCAGGATGATGCATGGGACATAGTAGAGTTGGGATAGCTCAGTTGGTAGAGCTTCGGACTCATTCTTCTGTCGATCGGGCCTTGGCTCTCATTTTACTAGGGCTAGAGGGCACCGTAGCGAATTCCGTCACGGGTCAAAGTCAAAGTCAAGAACCTTTCCTCGTGCTTGAGTTCTTGAAAGTTTGGTTCTCTCTCTCCTTATCTGATCGTCCACGCTCAGTCGCTCACGGGTCTTCAGTATGAGTAGTCGCTCCTGGAGTTCGCTCGCTACTCGTCACTTGCTTCTGTGCTTGCTTGGGCTCTCCCTGTCCTTACGAGATTTCCTTTGATTCTCTTCCTTCGTGCCTCTTTTCTTCGTCGGATGGCCGGCCTACTTTGCTTTGATAGTTGAATCTGCCTCCTCCGCTTACGGTCCCCCGGATCAAGACTTCCCATCTGGTCCCTCCAGATAGCACTTCGATTAGTCACGAGATCTAAGGTTGGCTCGCTCCACTACACAAGAGTCTGACTGCGCGCTCCACGTCGTTGTTCTTGCTCCCGTTGGAACTATAGCTAGCTTTACAACTCTTTATGTCGCGGAGCATCTTCGCTTCTCGACACCTAGAATTTCCTTCTGCTCTCGTAGACCAATAGGTAAAGCCTGCCCTTGAGGCGAGCGGGGACAATTCTTTCTCCGCCATGCCCTCCCCGGGGAGCCTCATCTCTATCCATAACTGTCCCGCCTCATCTCGACTTATGAGGTATTGGGCCCATAGTGCACTCTTCATTGGTGGGCATGAAATTCATAGGTCCTCTTCTCTCTCCTTGAATCGGTGCAGTTGCGAATCTGTCCCGGTTCTCACTCCCTACTCTACTCCCTCTCTTATCCCAAGAGCACATATCTACTTTCTTTATATAATAGTACTGTACTCTAAGCGAAGTAGAATTCGATCTGAGGACCGAGCGACAGCGACGTAGAGCAGCAGAGCACGAGTGATGACCTTGGACAAAGGAGTAGATCTCGAAAGAAGGACCGGTCAGTCGGATGAGCAGAAGTATATCGAGCTAGGTCAGGGAAGTAGAGGTCTTATTGAGAGTCCCACATCAAGTTCTTCTCCTGGCCCGCTCACAACTTCATGCTTACCGCTAGTGCAGGCCTACTTTACTGCATAACTATAGTTAAATGAATGAATGCAGGCCTACTTTACTCATTGGTTGAACATTACATGAATGCAGTCAAATGGCGACGCATTTCAGTAGTCTCATAAGGTTAAATAGCAACTTCACTGCGGCGAAGTCGAATTGCAATTGCGCAAGTTTACTGCTGTAGTGAAATGGCAACTTTATCCACTCATCAGACAACCTGACAGTCGAATGAACGAGCCAGCGAAGCAATCCACTCCCATGAGATCCCATGAGAAGAGATGCTTTGTCGAATGAGACAATTGCAGCGAAGCGGAATGCGTCAGTGCAAGAAAAGCGAAGTCGAATGGAGCGAGGCGGAACTACGTGGACTAGCTTCATTAGAGGAGTGATAGGCTGGCTGTACAATATGGAGTGGGCTTCCCTACCATGCATGAAGAGAGAGGAAAGTCTGCTCACACCTGTCTGCTCGTTCTCGCTCCTTCCTCCAGTCTTCGAAGCACTGCTTGAACTTGCATCTCCCACTCGCGGAGCACCTTCTCGACCCATCTGCCTCTCATAGATAGTGAACTAGTGACACGAAGATTAGCAACGACTTCGACTTCGCATGAGATCAGAAGTGAAATGCTTAGCAGAGAAAGCTGGGGCTTTGAGATTCGACTTCGCTTCGACAAAGCTTATCCCAACCTCTTGAAGCAAAGCCAATGTTGAAGCTTTGCTCTCCCGACTATCGGACTGATCTTCTCCTTGCTTCGCTCCGCACCTCGACTTCGCTTATGTAAGATGAAGGACAGAGAAGGGGGATAAAGAAAGCGGGGTAGAGTAATGGCTCGCTCATGACCTGAAGACTGTAAGACGGACGACTATTTGGCCATTTATCCCGTACCTAAGAGAGTAGATTCGGAGCGAGCGAGTGGAATGGACCGAATGAATGGCACAACCGAAGGAGGGAGAAAGATAAATGGCTTCGGTGGATTAGCATACTATAGATAGAAGTGCTTGATCTGGGCTTGGGCTATCGTGCAAGTGGGGCATTGCATTGTTGGTCAGAGCGGGAAGGTGGCATTCGGGTTCGTGCGCTGGTACGGTACGAATTCAACTAGAGGATTTGACTAGGTCTACTGGTTCCGAGTGAGATGTAATGCTGGCACCTGGTCTTCAGCCTAAGAAGGAAGGCTCATGTAGAGAAGGGGGAAGGCGTTGAGTTCAGATTCTGGGTCGGCTAAACTTCTCTGCTCTACGTCACTGGGGTAGATCTCAGTCTTTATCTCGGTTTGGAGGGAGGGAGAGGAAAGCCAACATAGATAATAGAACGGAGTGGAGCCCCGAAGATCAGATCATTCCTTTATATATAGGAGTTCGAATCCAGTAATTCCCAATTAAGACAAGAAGGAGAGGAAGGTCCCGCCTCATCTCATTATATAGTCGGTCGGACCAAGAATCACATAGTCGATCGGGTCTCGCTACTGCTACTGTTCGGAACCAGAGCTTGGACTCATCACTCCGGTCCCATGGCACCACTTTCACTATGAAATTCAATCCCTACTCCCGATCTGCGAGGAAGGACTGAATCAACTGAGATTCAAGCAATGTCTTGCTCGGATCTGATGGCTGGGCTGGAAGCACTCTTCTCCAACTAGGAACCGGTCTCTCCCGACCGAAGAAAGACGAGACTTGGATTAGGGACTCAGAACAGAACCAGGACTCTAGCAAGACAGCCGGACAAGTGAAGCTGTCGTCCAAGGGCTATAAGCCGGAGCTAGCTTGAAGTGGGCCCGGCCTACTTTACTACAGAATTGCAGTGCCCTTTAGCGACGCTGTAGTTCAATCTTTCTCGACAACCTGACAGTCGAATGCGATAGCAGGTCCTGCTTCATATAGATAGTTGAAGGAGAAAAGAGGCTCTGAAAGAGGACATATAACCTCAGTTCAGGAAGGCAACCGATACGCTACCCGAACCGATGCTTAGCAACACCGAGCTATAGTCCATGGTTCAGAGGACAAGAAGAGGTTCAAGAGAAAGTGAATACGCTCCGGATCAGGGAGGAAGAGAGGCGGAGAAAGACAAGGCCACCGAGCGTCTAATGCTACCGAGCGGAGGGCACGTGTTTGATCCTATTGCGATAGCTCCTGTGGTTACTAGGAATCTGGCTTACTTGCTGATCGCAGCCGTTCAAGGAGAGGCACTCGTGCGGGAGCTTTCGATCTATGAGGCCAGATAGCTATGAGGGGGACGGAGCGATTAGTAAAGAAGCAGTGGACCCTTGACTCCTCCCTTGCAATTGGAAGAATAAGTGGTGTGGTGGAGCATTAGGCGATGTTAGGAAGAGTTTCGAGAAAACCCACTATGAGCTGCATCAGTGATGGGCTTAGCATGAGGTCGAAGCAAAGGAGAGTGACTATGAGACTCGGAGCACCAAGCTTCTTGTGAATTAAGACCCGGCATCTGAGGGACCGGAGTGGCCCGTGACGCGGAGTTCTTCCTCTCTTCCAATGAAGGAAGGGAAGGAGCTCGGATGGGATCGGCTAAGAATACCGGATCGGATAAGCATATCGGGCCGGATGGCCTAGAGGAGAGCGGAACTAGACTGTTGAGGCTTGCACTGGTCTATCCTCCGGCTCAGAGTGACTGCTGCTCGGTCGGCCTCCCACTGGACATGCTCTCCATATGCTCGGGCAACTCCTCGACCATATTTGTTATGAACCGTACCATTAATGACAGTGAATGTTTCTCACTATCCGGAAGAAGAGTCTCACTGTACCATGAATGACAGGCTGGAAAGATTCTAATCCTTTGGCATGAGTAATGGAAGTTATAGCCATATGACCCCTCCTCCTCCGACCCAACTCAGGACCATCCGGCATCCGCCAGGCCTCCTAAAACTACCGAAGCACGTGGACAGTCATCCCTAGCTAGAGCCAGCTGCACCGATTGGACTGTCATCCCAGCAGGTTTTCGCCTAGCACAGTCCTCCCCCGAGCACCTAATGGACCCGAGACTGTAGTCGCTCCCGTTGGAACTATAGCGTCTGACTGACTATGAGCTCTTGTTCGAGCCGCCCATCCATCGTTCGTTATATAATAACTATAGGCCTCTCGCTACCTCAAGTGGGGAATGAAACCCAAAGTAGGGATGACCGACTGCCTAGTGAGCTGCGGGTCCGAGAAAAGAATCCGCTTAGGCCTAGTGAGAAGAATAACGGAGGTAAATTACAAACCACTACCAAAAGGTTTGGAAGGTTAAAATAAGAGTAGCGCTAATAAAACCGATTGGTCGATTATTTCTTACTCACAAAGATTGGTCAATAAAACACAAGCCCATAAGCCGCCAGAAGCCCTCAGGTCCTAGCCCCTATCCAAGGAATGCCCTTAATCAAACCCAAGCCCCTAAGCAGCCCGAAGCACTATGTCATATGGTGCAGTGAGTGAAGGGGGGTTCCCACACCACGAACGGCTCCACTGTCCAGTGATATGGCCAGTATAATTCTCGTTGAACGTTGTGTCCGACTTGACTCTTGGTTTAAAGAAAAAAGGATAATAGCGCTAGGAAATTTGATCTTCAAAACTCAAGGGAAAGAAGCCCGCGTACCCACTCTTCTTTCACATATGAGTGTCTCTATAATAAAGACCCTAAAGGTCTATAGAGATTCAATGTAACGTATAGATAGTACCTTCGAGGCTTTTCAAGCTCGATTTGAAATCACAAA
>JBBUKS010000066.1:1220086-1233401 GCA_038050645.1 Hedychium gardnerianum
CCGATCTGATCTGTCTTCCGCTTCGTCCGTAATATATGTAAGCGATGCCTTTCCGATCTATCTGAATTCATAGAGGAGGCATTATTTCCGACCACCGAGTGAAACTCCCTGTCTTGTAATCAAGTTGCCTATGCCAATTAGTCCAGCTCTCTCATAATGTCTTCAGTTGGCAGATAGTTAGAACCACATTGTCAGCTCTCCAGTCCTCCCCGTGGCATGTCAGACCTCTTATATATATATAAGGGTATAAGGGAAATTCTCTCTCGCCTACTGAGGAACCGATGATCATTGATTGAGTATAGAGCGAGCGCCCTACATCTCTGATCTTGTGATTAGGGACCTCTCTTCTCTCGATCATTTGAATCGGTCAGACTTCCTGGCTTCTTCGCACCTTCTGACATCGCTCGAGCTCTTATACCTTCGTCTAGGGACCGTCGATCGCAACTAGCATTCGGTCGTGAGCATCGGTCCAATGTCCTCTCCGAAGCCTACCCTACCTGAGCCCTAGCCTTATGAGACGTCCGCCCTGCTAGCTAAATTGGACAGAAGTGGCACTCCTCGCGAAAGGATCTTCTTGCTACGCCCTTCATGAATCGACTGAGCCCTCTGTATGAACCAGACGGGCGCCCTCTTTTCCCATGACGATTCACTTTGGCGCTCTGCCTAGTAGTCGCTACTGCTACTCATCACTTCTCTTATTACTTCTCTCTCTCACTTCTCTTCTCTCGCTGATCTTCTATTAATGTATGAGTAGGCACTGACCATAGTGGGCTGGTAGGCTTTCATTGAATGAAGTCGACCAAAAGAATGAATGGCATCCGGCACCACTTGAATGATTGATTGGCACTACTCTGATTGGCTCTTGAATGGGGCACTCTTCGAAGACGGGACGGGTCTGATCTGAGGATAGCCTACTTTTCTCTCTCACTCTCTAGCATAGTTCGCTCCTCTCTCTGCCCTGATCTCAGACTTGGTTTTCTTTCTTCTCAGCCCGGGACAGACACAAGAACTATTCTGGCTTGCTGAACTTCGGGACATTAGCCTCAAGATCATGTCTTGCTTCAAAGTTAGTTCTTTTCAAGCACTCCTTCGTTTGGGATTCTAAGCACTCGTTCCTTCTATTAGTCTTAGTTCTGAGCCCACTCACCGAGTAGTTGATCCTCTCATCCCCGACCTCCACCTCCGACTCCCGTAGAAGCAGATAGATGAGAATAGAATGAAGAGACGGCGGAGAGAAATTCATGATAGGACCGGCATAGAAGCAGGCAGATCAATTGATGATTGATTGGATAAGATTAGACAGACTTAAATCCGGGCTCGAGAGAGACCTCAGTCTTCTGTTTAACTACTTCAGTCTTTTCTTCAGGTAGCTTGCTTGAGAAACTTCTATCTTATCTTTAGGTAGCTTTAACTATCCTTCTGTTTAACTACTTCAGTCTTTGATTCTGGTAGCTCATACCTATATATAGTTAAAGCAACCATTCATTGAAGAAAGAAGAGTAGATTGCCTACCTTACTGAAATGAAGAAGAGTTATCGCGGACCGGACCTCACTTCCAGAAAGATAAGCAGGTGCGGAGCGATAAGAGCGCTCACTTCGAAAGAGTAGATTGCGCAGCTCACTGAGAGAATCAAAGATAGATTAGATAGAAGAGTGGACGGACTACTATACTTAGAGAAAGAAAGAAGAACTGTTAGAGAAAGAAAAGAGTGAGCTTCACCCTATTTCTCCTAACGAAGAGTGAGCTGAAGTTCCTAACGAAGAGTGAGTGAGCTGAAGTTGACCCAATCCTCCTTCTCCTAAGTTGAGTGAGCTGAAGTTGACCCAATCTTAAAGTCGAGAGCCCAATCCTCCTAAGAAAGCCTAAGAAAGGAAAGGAGATAGAAAATGCGAATTTGATAAAAAAGGAAAGGTCAGATCCTACCCTCGTAAGGATAGTGCTACGATGAAAGATGCTGAGCTGCTAGAGCAAGGAAGGCCCTGGTAAGGATAGTGCAGTGCAGATGCTACGCTGCTAGAGAATTTAGATGCTACGCTGCTAGAGATAGATAGGAGCTCGGTCATTATAGATAAGAAAGATAGGGACCGACCGCTCCCCACTTTTCTTCTACGAACAGAAAGAGAAAAGATAGGAGCTCCCCACTTCTTCAACGAACGAGAAGAGATAGATCCGACGATTCAGATCAAAGGTTCGAATCCCATTAGTCCCGTAAATCCCACAAGTACCGTACAAAAGAAAAGAAAGAAAACTAGTCTTCCCCAAACCAACGGATAAGAAAAATAGTCAAAATGCTGCTATATGAGATATAATTATTGGCCTGCTAATCATAGTTGGGACCTATTCTATTCTCAAAGCTCGCCCACGAAGAAGAAAGAGAAGAAAGAAGACAGACAAGGCAGAGAAGACAACCCTCTGTCATGCGCCTACGAAGCAAGGGAGTTGGACGGGAAGCCGAGAGCTTTTCAAAGGTTCATTGGCACGGGCTCTGACGAAGAAGAAAAGTTGCTATGCGCTCTCCGAAGCTCGGCTAGACAGATGCTCATACCGATATAGTGCTCAGCTGGACGGATGCAGATATAGGGCCTATAGACCTGAAAGTGGTCCATCAGTAGAGGAAGCATAGGGCAGGCGAGCTCCACCATTATTTGCTCCGGCCCTGCAAAGCGAAGGAGATTCAAGATCCCAATCCCACGCAGCTGACCATCTGAAGCAAAGCCAATCAATTAGTTCGGTTCAGTCTTTTGTTCGGTTCAATTAGCCATTCAAGTAATATAATATAATAAAGGAGTTCAGTTAAAATGAGATTATCAGAGAAAGGTGAGTTTCAATGGTTTGCTTTGCAATCCGCAGCTTTACCATTTACCACTAGGAGGCTCAGTTGAACGGATCTACTCATCAAAGGTTCGAATCCCATAAATCCCATAAGAGAGGAGAGGGATAGGTACTCTACTCTGCCTATACCACCTTACAAAGCTAAGAGCATGCCTCCGAAGCAGCTATGCCTACTATTATAGGAGATGAGAGAAAGAAGCTGGGCTAAGCAGCTATGCCTACGATGCTCGGTCATGTGCCTAAAATAGTCAGTTGAGGCCTTACTAATCCTCCTTCTTGTTATAAACTCGTACTCTTCTTACTGAGTGTAAGCATTTTCTTATAGCTGTCTCAGAAACCCTCACTCCACGTCGCTGTCGCTCGTCCCTCTCTTCCCGCACTATGGAAGCTACGCGGAAGGCACGTCGCTATAATAATAATCGCGTCGTCCCCAGCTAGCTGGAGGGAATGGTATATTTTGAATGAACGTATTATTACATGAGGTGAGGTTTAATGTATAGTTACAGAGAAATGAAAATGAAAAATTTTAATGACTCACAGTGAGCCTTCCTCGTACAGTCTCGCATTCCGACAACATAAGTCGATTATATACCATATTTATGAAACCCCCTAAACTAAATGGGGTGAGCTGTTATTCCGATCTTCTCTCTATTACATTACGCTATTTTTTGTTCTCCCGCCTAGCCGGTTCTGGGCAGAGCTACCGTTCGCGGCAGGAAGTTGAAGGCTTAACAGCACATTAGCCATTCTCCTTTTTTCAAAATTAAAGCATCACATCCGCGGTCATTTTACCCTATCCTCTACTCCGTATTATGAGATAGAGGAAGGCAACCTTTTTGATTGCAATGCAATGCACTATCCGATTCAGCCCCAATCTCCTTTCCCTTATGCTATAGCCAAGTCCCTATCTTTCAAGCCTTTCTTCTCCTTTAAAGAAAAACCATCGCCTTTGCATCCCAACACTTCACTGCGGCTATGATCAGATCCCAGTGTTGGTTCACTTTTGACTTTATCCTCCACCAAATCTTCTGATCTCCTCTTCTCAATGATGTTAAGCAGCTCCTGATCGCAGCAATCATGCCTTCGAAGGTACGCTTTTTTCATTCGGAAAACTTGGGGATAGACGATGGACCCGCTATTCTACATGATGTAGTATTTTTAAAGAAAATTCCATCAAAACAAAAGAGTGGACATTTCTGACATCTCTTGACACCCTTGCTTTTAATAGGGGGCCTTGCCTCATGATTTTCTTGGCAAGCATTTGGCTGTTGACGTGTGTCCTCCGCACCCATTTGAATGAGCTTGTTCAAACAATGTGCGCTCCTTCTTCCTATGTTGGAAGGAAGGGCGAGTACCTCTTGAAGGACCTTTTGTAAGGGACACCTCCCAAGATCACAAATCGTCGGGCAAGTGCCCTCCGGGCTTTCCTCTGACCACGAGTGGTCTGGTATGAACCCGTCCTTGAGGTAATTGTAGAAATCAGAATATCATGGTTCCCGTCGTCCTCGTAATCTTCCTCGTCTTGACTGGTGATAGTTCATCATCTTCCAACTCTCAATACAAAAGTCTTCATTCATCTTCTCCCTCCAGTAACTCACCTTCGCTGGTTCTGCGGGTACTAGCTTGAGCCAGTTAGGATTGACTACTTTAGCTTAGTTGGAGAACTCAAAAAAGTATGTTCTTTAAAGCGAAAGATAGTTTAAGTAACTTCACTTCTTACCAAAGAAGAAGGCTCGAAAGACCTCGCTCAGTCCCACTAAGAAGTCAAAAGTCCTTGGCAAGGTCCTCGAGAGGGATGGGAAAAGCCCATAGTTTTTTGTGTTGTACTTTACGGCAACCCAACCTGGTGATATTCTCCTAGGTTCAATGGGAAAAACAAGTAAATGTTACAACTGGTGAGAAGCACATGAATGAATTTTCATTCTTCCCTCCCTATATGGTCTATGTGCTTATTCCCGCATGTGTTTAAGTTCTCTTAATGAATCTATAGACCGGAATGGTTGGAGTGTGCAGGATCACTCCTGATAGATTCACCGATCTGAGTGTGGTATTTCAATTCCTATAGGATTTTTCTTTGGTTTGGTCTTTCGCGCTTGTTTCATTCTGTTCCTGTTGTGACCGCTCCCGTTCTGGGCAAAATCCATTCACTGCCGCTATTATTATATTACACACGGTTACGGAACTTGACTCAAAAGGGGCCTTAGTGAGATCGGGGCCTCTTTGACTTCTCGACTTTTTACCAGTATTCCTTCTCAACCTAGCCTAGGTTGAATATTTCTTTATAAAAACGGCAAACATTTTCTACCTCCCGTAAGTTCATTACGCTTAACGCCCACTTACTTAAAGACTCGTTGGTTCACGAACTCTATCAATGAAAATCTTTATTTGAGTCCTTACCTACAGAAGCAGTTGCCCTTCTCCGGATTTACCCGGTGAGGGTGGCGCTTGTGAGTCAACATTGACACTTTCAATGTATGTTTGGCATCCTGGGACAGTAGTCCTAGGTACTGAAGTGACTCCCGGGTAGAGAAAGTGCTGGCAGAAAGGAACTCTCAAAGAATTAAGTTTTCGCGGGCGAATATTGACTCTTGCAATCTCTATTTCCGCGCTAGGACTTGTTCATGACTTCTCAGAATAGATGAATAGATTTCCGGTTCATTTCGCCATCCCGACTAGTGAATCATTAAGATTCATTTGTTCAATAAAATCTTTTGCGTTCACAGGTTCCATCGTTCCCATCGCCTCGTACTTAATGGTTAGGTCCGAATTCTGCAATGGAGCTAATAATCCAATTTATTCTTGAGTCAACCTTCTTAGTCTTTATTGGCTCGAAGCTCTTGATTTCTTTCTTCTGATTCGTTTAATATTTAGTTCATTATGGATGAATCAACTAGTATTAATGCTTTATTACACTGTCTTTTTGAGATGACTCATACATAGACCTTACATATTGGAATTCTATATCAATATTGATATTCTTTTTCTCTCTTTCTCTCATCCTTCCGTTTATCCAAACCTTTCTTCTGTATGTTGCTTTAAACTTAGAATTAAAGCTTTACTAAAAAAAGAAATAGGGGCGCGCTGGTCTTAACCCCTACTCCCGCTCCATCAATAAGCCGGCCAAAGAGAGCGACTGGTAGGGAAAAAGATTGGATATAGAGTGGAAGGCAGAACGAATCAAAAGGCTAATCGGACACTCTGATAATCCCAGGAGAGGAGAGTAAGGATCCTCTAGCCTGAGTCTCATACTATGGTATGTAAGGGAGGCGTCATTATCATTCGCTCCTCCTGAAACTGTCTTAATGGTAGGAGAAACTTCAACTTCCATTGCCAGGGAAAAAGCCCAGACCTATAAAAGAGAGAGTCTATATATACGACTTCTTCAAGCCCCAGCCCTACTGGAGGAACTACAACTCGAACAGGCTTGCTCACTGGATAGTACCAGATTTTCAAACTATTGAGTTGACTATATATCGATTCATCTGCTTGCTTCTTTTCTTTCTTTTTTATTAAGAAAAAATGGAGCCAAAAGGGAGTTCGTAAGATGAATAGATTATAGGCTGGTTCTAGTTCCACACTGGAAGAAATAAAGGAGCTAGCTCACAGGATTGGTGAAAGAAATTGTTAACTTGCCGCCTCTCCTTGAAAACTTACTAACTCCCTGTCTTAGACCCTAGGAGACCGGCCGGGAGAGCTCACTTGCCCGCCTCTGCCTACCCCACCTCCCGAAGGGAACTCAAACTTAAACAAACGGGAAGGAAGATGGACTCCCACGAGATGGAACTCAGATATGCTCGTAAGCGTACGATTAAGAGATAGGCTGGCTTCTTAATATATCCTGCTGTTAGCTCATCTGACGGCGGAGAGCAGTATACCTGGACGGTCAGAACTAGAGGGCCGAGTGCAACAATATTTGACGGGATCGTTTTCAAGTTAGGGGTAGGGGTAGGGGTAGGGAGAGATTCAAAACGTAGTGTGTTTTTTGAATGAAAAGAATTTGAGACTTTTCTTTCTCCGTTTTCATTTTTCCTCCAAATTATTTGAATGAAAATAATTTAAAAAGGTCGATCCCAGCAACTTATAGTAGTAAAGTTAATGGCAAGTGCTAGTGCAAGGGAAGCAGAAAGTACCACTTTTCTTAACTTAACAGGTAGGCTTGTCTCTTATATAAAGAAATTCTGTTCACGTATAGTGATCTTGCTTCTTTTCATTTTAAAAAGAATTACACCATTAATATGCAGGCTCCTATCCGGTTGCTGCTGTAGTTGTCCAGTTGTTTGAGGTGCTGCTCTCCTTTGCTTCTTCGGGAGGGACGAATATCATATTTATTTGGTGCCCTTGAACGCGGGTGCCTGTCTTAAGTAGCTACTAATGTTGAATAGTTGCTAGTGTTACCGCTCCTGTTCAGTCGCCCCTTTCTTTTCCCAGTTCACCTACTCCAAACACTCAACATGTTATGACTACCAATCCGCCTACATCACCCACCACTTTTGAAGGAGGATCGGGAACCTGCTAAGGCACCGTAGCGTCCCGCGTAACTGACAGGTTCTGTTCTATCTGCCCATCCGAGTCATCCCGTACTCCAAAAAAGCAGAGGTGAGGTCCGGAGAGTGGGACGGATCTACCTGGCCAAGGTGCCAATGTAAAGTGGTTCTCCGATATGTTGGAATATGCTCTACCAGCGATACCTAAAAAGCCTTTAACTACAGCTGTTTAATCAACTACAGCAATATCCGATGTAGCGCATTCTCCCTCTTTCGCATATCTTCACTACTGTCAGATAGCTAGTAAGTAGTTCTAGCATTTCCAGTTGTGATAGTTCGCAGTCCTTCCTCTGTGATTCAAGACAAAGAATATAGGCTAGAGTCGCTTTCCCGAATGAAAAGGGTATAGTGGAATCTCCGAACGAACACTACTCTTCTGTATGCTCGTGCTTTCCGGGAAGGCAGGTCCGGTCAGTCCTTCTCCAATTAGCATCTCGCCTGATCGTCTGCTGAGTGAATAGCTGCAAGTGCTAGTTCAAGTCAGTCAGAATTTGATGCGCGGGATCCTTACTGTGACGAGTAAGAAAAGAAGGGCCGAGTGATAACGACGGGGCGACGTTGAGACGGGGTTAGATAGCTCGTTTTATAGTTAGGGCCGAGTGTAACGACGGGATCGCTTTAATGGGTAAGAGTGCATGGTATTTCCCCCCTTATAATAGTCGTGCATGGCTCAAAGAAATACCAAGCTACTCCCTCCAAAGAGGGAATGGAACAAATCCATTCCCTCCTGGAAGGAGTTCATGTATACATTCCCTCCAGCTAGCTGGCACCAGGTCGTGAATGGGGGCCATTCACGTATTATTCTTTTTTTCTGGCCAAGTCGTGAATGTATTCACATAATTACTTTCTTTGGGGGGCCAGGAGGGAATTCCATTCCCTCTTTGGAAAGAGTGAATGTATACATTCACGACCTCCAAGAGTTCATGTGTTCCATTCACGACTACCTCCCCTTACTTATTATAGTCTGCCCTAACGAGCCATCGTCAGAAATCCCTACCCTTCCATTTACGACTAGACTATATTTGAGCGACAGCGACGTGGTCGGGTTCGACCATAGGGAGAGAGGAGTGGCCCGGACGAACGATAGTGACGTGGAGACTAATCCGAACGAGCGATAGCGACGTCGAAGAACTATTGATTTTATCTTTTTATCGTCCCGCAGCACCACTAACTACAGGAAAAGAGAGTTCGCCGGGATGCAAGATCCGACTAACCGCTGTTCATGGTTCCCTTGTGAACTGACTTTAAATTAAAGGGCACAGAAAAGTGCTCTTTGCTTTCCTCTCGGGCAAGCCGTCTACTTAGCTCTCGCTCGTTCCTTGAATTCTTTAAAGTATATAATATACTCTGGTTTTGTTTCCTAAGCCACGCTAGAATCTCCGATCTTTTTGCCGTCCCACGTTACGTTCTCTGTTCAAGGCCGGAGGTTAGGGGAGTTCCTTTCCGAAGGGGTGCCTCTATCTGGCAAGCCGCACTCTTTTTCGTCGCTCTCGCACGTCGCTGTCGCTTGTACCTCAGACACAAAACTAACTTCAAGGTTAGGTTCTCCCTTCCCTGGGCATTGACTTAAGGAGCCTTCACTTCATGCTTCTTTCCCGTACGAATCCTTAAGCTTATCTATCTTTCAATTGCTCTTTAGGAGTAGGAGGGGAGGGTGAAAGTCTATTATAAGAAGTGTTGCCGGCAGCAGTCAATTCCTGTAGCGGATATACTCTTGCTGGGGGGTCCAGGAGTGAATTCATTCCTTAGAGTGCTTCCATAACCGACTATCCGATGAGTTCATTCCAAGATCTTTCGTAGTTTTGAATAGTGACCTCTCATAATTCCATTTTAATCCACTCTGACCCTTGCCTTCAAGTGAGAGTCGAGTTATGTACTTTATACTCGGGTGCCCTTCTTCGCGGAAAACTGATAGCTACTCACCCATTGGGAGGCACTTTGAATGAGGGCTCAACTGGAGGGAGAGAGAATGGTAAGAGATCAAAAGACAGAGTCAATGAGTTGAGTGAAAGTGATAACTAAGTTGCCGGCTGTAGCTCAAGTTTGGTTCAATTCAATAAGGCTGCGCACCAAATAGATGGATTAGAGTAGAGTGAATGGCTGCTTTGGGCAATAACATGAACGACTCTTGCTAGAGAAGGTCCGAGTGAGAACGACGGGGAGAGGAAAGTGCTCGACACAGAGTTCATTCCAGGGCCTCCACTTAGCTCGTATCTCAGCAGAGAGTAGCGCAAGTCCGTCCATTTACGACCGGATAACATGGAAGGGGCGGGGCGACGGAGAGCTCGACCGTCTCTCGCATATCTTATTTGCTACTTTTTCATTCTCTCCTACGCATGTGTTTTTCATTCTCTTATTTGCTACTTTTTCATTCTTAAAAGAAAGTATATAAGAAACTCAGGTTTCCGGGCCCTTTCTCAACTCTGTTTTTCTTTCTTCTGGTCCTTCTGGAAAACTTGCCCTTTCATGGTTTATAGTGAAACAACTCTTGTGTTTATAGTGAAACAACTCTTGTAAGGGTAGGGTAGTGGTTTTCCGGGCATTTGGCTTCGTATATAATATAATATCTCGCTATCGCTCAAGCACTCTCTTCGTCCCGTCCCTCTCGCTCCCTTTCATGTGGCTGCCCCTACGGGATCATTTCATTATAATTAGCCTCGGAAAGCAAAGCAAGAAAGAGACTCTTTTAAGAGGTTTTCACTCCTGTTGTGAATTTGTTGTAGCCTAGAGCGACTAAAGTAGGTGCATTCATATATTCCACTGGTTCTTTCCTAAAAGAGAAAACACATAGGAAGGCAACGCATATAAGAGAATCGGATTCGGCTGCGGGCAGTCGACTACTTTAACGAGAGGGACGACCAACGGGAGAGAGAGGGTCCGAGTGAGGAACAGAATTTGTTCTCTTTGCAAAGGCAACGGGAACCAAAGAATATCTGATCTTCTCTTCTTGTTCTTGACAAGTCATATCTTCTATTCTAGAGTGGAGTTGAGAAAGAAATGCAAAAGGAGTGGAACGGGGGTACTTGCCCGAGATCAAGGTTCGAGCGACAGCTAAGTGGAAGGGTTATTCACTCTTTCCATTCACTCTTGGTGCGTAGCCAGCTGCTTAATGGTTGGATCCCGAGGGACTTGGAGCTAAGGGTGGCCGGAGAAAGAGGAGCAGCAGCCGGAGTATTCAAAACTACGAAAGATCTTCTGGTCGAGTACTCGTTACAACTACTTTCAATCTCTCATCCCGTACTCTGGACTCGGGAGGGTCAGGATTCTGAGCCTATCTGTTTCAACAGGAATTCACTGAAGGAGCTACGCCTCCTCTGGAAAAGGGCTTTCTCTCGCTTAGTCTGTAGGTCGAGCCAGCTACTCTTACACTATTAAGAGAAGTGTTCGTTCCTTTCTCTGTAGCGTATAAATAACCATGAACAGCTTATTCAAGGTTTCCGAACGCATATAAAACCTTATTTTCATTCCCGGCAGCTGCTGCTGTGAATGCTATGTGAGTTCCCAGAGGGGAGCGGATGGCACTTATTTAATGTAATTCCAAGAAGGGAGCTACAGAGAAAGAGGGAATTTTGAAGCAATGCAATTAACATAAAACACCCAAGGAGCGGGAGAGTGTGAATAAGACTTCTCTTAATTTGCCTGACCTGAGTTACGCTGAGTGGACGGGACTTATTTAATATTAAGAAGCAAGTGCCCTTCTTTTTCTTTCCCCGTGTTTTTATCCGAGAGTTGGGTTTCTGGGTCATATCATCCCTCTCCCTATGTCCCTCTCGCCTACGCTCGAGCACGTCAACTATTGTTTCACTCGTCCCTCGAGCTATCGTGAGAGTTCATGGAAAGAGTGAATGTTATTGCCATCGGATAGTCGTGAATGGAAATTAGCCCTTGATAGCTCAGTTGAGAAGGGCACGAACAATTAAATTATTCTGTACCGAACGTGAACAAAAGGCACGAAGACAATAACTTAAATAAAGGCTGAGTGGAGCTGCAAGGGACGGATTAGGTGAATCAAGAACTCATTAAGCAGCCGGCGTAAACGTTTTCACTCAAGTAATTCCATGGTTGTTGTTCTAGGAAAAGAGATGGCGCTCCTTGGATGTCAAAGTCGAATGCCACTGCTGCTGAGCTCCCACGCTGCTTTTCTTTCAGCTCTCCTTCATGGCATTTGACCTTAGCATTTCATATTATAATGAATAAAGAGTGATGGCATGACGCCGGTGCTTACTTCCGGAATTCACTGAACTAGGAGCCGCTCGCAGTTGCTCGTCTTCAAACCCTCTCCCAGCTTCAAGAGTTATGAATCATGTCCCCCTATACCGGATAAAAGGAAGGGAAAGACCAGGAAAGATGGGCTCGAACGAGAGCTAGAGGGACGACGGAAAGGAGTGGGCCAGTGAAAGAGTTCTTTGCTACTTACATTCTCTTTCATTGAGCTTATAGGGCATCTCAGTCACGGGCACCAGCGCAACCTGAACTCGTATGGGCAGGTTCACTCATACCCGGTAAGGAGCGAAGACGTTGTGTGTTAACGACGGGCTCGATAAGGCCCGCAGCGGTTGGAAGATAATAGACGGGCTCGATAAGGCCCGAGTGAGGATAGGGGGGCAGCGGGCGACTGGTAGGCAGCGACCCCACGACGCGGTTGGGACGAAAAAAAGCACGTTGTCCTGGCTCGAACGATAGAATGAGGACGGGTCGACGGGGAATGGCGCTCCCAAGCCCTTTACGACGTCCATCTCGCACATGATTTGCTTTTGGGGGAAAGACAAAAAGCGTAAGAGCAGAAGTCTCATTCATATACCGCACCAGCACAAGCTGAACAATGTAATGAGAACGAGGCAGAGCGTGCCACTCTGAACCTTCTCTCGTCGCTGCCTTGCCCTTGCCACGTCCTTTCTATCGTACCTAAATAGCTACCGTTGGTGGAGCTACTGGGCTACTTCTATCTGATAGAGTCTTTCTTACTGAGCTCCTAAGGGCACTTCAACATCTTTCTTCTATAGTATGGACAGAAGATAGCTATTAATCTCTTTCCATTCAATAGCTCATCACTTGCGTATGTGGGAGAGCTAAGACAATACGATAATCTAAGTTAGGTGAATTGAAGACACATTTCTTTTACCGCTTTCACTCGTACTGTAAACAATAGGGGCGACTCAGAGGAGAGCTCAGGGCACCAAAAGAAGGCTACCAGCGTATTATAGTAAGAAGTACCTTTCGCTAACGAGTAGAACTCAATCTTTGAATGAACTGCTGCTCCCCCGAAGACTCCCTTTCAACCTATCCCTCATATGAACTCAAAAGGGACCTCCAGAGTATGATAGAGCTTTGGCGGTGCGGCAGTCCTTCTTGTCAGAGGCGTACCATCCACCCCCGACCAGATGGGATCATCAAAAGAACCCTCATGCAAAGGATATGAAGCAGCTGTTCATGCAATTGGAGTGGCACGAAGACAAATGATTGGAGTTAGGCTCAAAGGCATTAATTAGTACGGGAAAGCGATCAGCAGCAGTCTGAGGAAAGAGATTCTGCAGCTGTACCGCTCTTTTGGGCCTTCTGACTATTCTCTTGATTTACGTAGCTGCTCTCTTGGCGCCTAGAACAGCAGTAGTTTGAGATTCTTCTTTCCAGATTCTCTTTTCGAAGCAGTCGTTCATGGAGAGAGTTCATGGCTATCCGCTGCAAAATCGTGAATTCCAAGGTCTTTCGTAGTTTTTCATAGTTGAGGGCCCCGAACTTAATATTTAGTCTAACATGGTATATTTTTCCAGGCTAGCTGGCTGGCACCAGGTCGTGAATGGCTTTGGGCCATTCACGTATTATTCCATGAGGGCCAACGAACTTACTAAATTAAGGGCGAGCCTATCAGGGGATACCCTAAATTCTTCCAATAGAGCGCTTGAGCGCTTCTGTAGTTTCTGTTTTTCATTCAAATTAT
>JBBUKS010000066.1:1239765-1269751 GCA_038050645.1 Hedychium gardnerianum
GTCCCTTCCTTTAGTCACACTAAGCTATCGCTCGTCCCTTCCTTTAGTCACACTAAGCTATCGCTCGTCCCTTTCACTAAGACCACAGGTAAGCCCTATACTTTATCAAGGCCTCAGATACTCACGAAAGCCATTGATAATCATCTGCACAACCAGATCCTTATTCTTCCCTCATAAAATGGATACGTCTACCCACAATTCCCTCCCAACAGCCTTCAATTATGTTCAATAAGCACTCCCAGCAGATCAAAGTGATCTTTCCTTCACATATTTTCTCGTTTATGATCCAGCTCCATCTGCTCTCTCAACTTCTTTTAATCAATCCACTCATGATGATCTCAATGCAATACATCCTCCTTTACTGGAGTCTCATTACCATCTCTCTTAGAACAATCATTCTAATCTCGTTCCACAATAAGAGAGATTGGCAGATATCTCTTCGAATCAATCCTATTTTCTTCATTTACATTCACAGAAAGAAGCAGTCTCTCATAAATGCATGCATATAGAGGGAAAAATCATTGCCGGTGATCAGATCAGCAAAGATTCTCTTTCATATCTGCTGCGATAGAGATTGTTCTTATGGGTCATCAAATAGGAATCAATAAATCAAGGAGACGAATAGCTTCTACTTCAATTTTGAATCAGACTTCAATCATCATGGATTGTTATAAATTGCTTACTTAAATGAAAGGTCACGACCAAGAAATTCTCATATAAGTCTGATATTTTGAGCTAGCCCCTACTTATAATATATGCAAAAGCTCAAGGGAAAGGGTATCGTCAGATAGCTCCCCCTAACGGGGGAGGGACGAATATGTGCACTTTATAAGTTCACTAAATAGAGATTGGGGACCAGGAGCTATAAGATAAACTAAAGGGTAGCTATGAACTTGGGTCAGATCAGATATGGACGCCCTATGCCCTAGTCTTTCGTATGCCGTCAGCCGAAGAGTTATGATCTAGCACCTCTGCCTTGCTCGCTGGGATTCCTTTCTATGGTCGCAAAGTCACCGACGGGTCTTACCTCACTGCCTCTCATGCACTTGCCTCTGCGGACTGTCCCCAACTTTGATTCTTCGTCTACCCGGCATAGGCTTTCCTATTTGAGCCCAAGGTGGAGCGTTGCCCTTCTCTTTGGGTTCGCCTCTCCTACTGGGTGTGGGGGTACGATCTCTCGCAGCTCAGCCTCTCTACTCACTCGACAAGTGGGGTACGATCTCTCGATCTACGCACCTCCGTCTCTTGAGAATAATGACTTAAGAACTGGCTTAATGACTTGCTTCACTGAGAATGAAAAAAGTAGGGACATAAGATAGCTTTCTTTACTTTAGAACTCGTGACACGAAAATCTCACTGAATTCAAAGACTGAGCACCGAAACCGAACTATGGCCTATAGAGTCCAAGCTAAAGGAGCCGATCTTAGAGATAGATAAGAGAAACACGAATAAGAAGTCAAGCGAAAGGGACTGAGTGCTACATTCACATGGACCGGAAGACCCTCATCTTGACTTGAGTTCATTAAATAATGAGAAACCCACGCAATTCAATTCCTACTCTCCCGTAAGCGTACCAAAACATAAAGAATAAAAAACTATGAACCGTTCGATAAGGATCTATTCGCAGGAGGGGAAAGAAATATCTTGCAAGATCTGCCCTAGCCTACCATTGAACTCAAAGGTCTGGTTTCCGAGCTCATTCAGGTACCAGAGCAGAGTCAGTGCTGCTATTGGGGAAATATCTATATCGTTGGGTGAAACTAACTTTCATTCTTATTAAACTTCACGTCTGGATTGCAAAGATTTCGCAGAGCAGTAGAATATATAAGATATCTTCGGTTCTTTGTTTTGATGGATCGCTTCACTTCTTCTATCCTATCCCCGCTTCCCCACATCTGCTTCCACCAAGACTGATCGGAGTCACTTGAGTTCAGGTCTCGCTCATCAGTAAGAGGCTAGTATTAAATTCCGTTCAGGTCTCGCTCCTTTACTTATAAGTAAGTTTGGCTCTGTCTCGCTCCGTTCATCGCTCCCCGACCTCTACTCCCGACTCGACTAGTCTCTCTTGGCAGTGCTCTTTCTCTCGCTGCCTCTCCTATTGCTCTCCCGGCTGTCCGAGCTAGGCATGAGATGGTTCACGGTAGGCTCCCGATGCATTCCCATTGCTAGGCTAAGTGGCTAAAATGGATGCATTGGCTTGGTTCGGTCTCTCTCTTCGGTCTGAGAGTGCGGGCTGCGGTCATATATTATCTAAATTCTCACTTTCCTTGTCGTTTCACTCTTCCGTTACTACCATCTAGAACGAGAGCACAAATGAAGGAGTGGATAGGCGCTCAGTCGATTAAGAGAGAGCAAGCGATTATACTCGATTAAGAGAGAGCAAGCGCTCAGTTCCGAAAGAGAGAGCAAGCGATCATCAGTCGAATAAGAGAGAGGGCGGCGAGCATAGACCAGCTCGTGAGAAGAATGGAAAAATGGGATTCGAACCCATGATATTGCTTTCTGGCAAGTTACGCTCGTGAGGCTCATTGCTTTCTGGTCGGATCGCTCAGTAGGAGAGAGCTTCCCCTTTCTGAACCGAACCGACCTCCTAATCGGATCTCAGGCACTGACCGACCGACTGAGGATTCTTGGCTCCCTTTTTGAGGACTCTAATTGAACTCTTACTAGCCGAGCCTGATTTGATTAACCAACTAGACTAGGTTGAACCCTCGCTTTGAGTAATCAACTGAGCCTCGTCACCGACGAGTCTTTCCTATCTGATCCCATCCTCACCGAGTCTGGTCTTACCTTTCCTCCCGTCCAGGAACGGAGACTCACCCTTCTCTCATCTATCCTTTCTGTGCCCTAACCAATCAACTGAAGAAAGGGAAACGAGGGACCGAGGTGCGAAGCAGAATTGACCTATTCAACTCGAAATTGAAGAAAAGAATTGAATCAAAGAACTTATGATCTGAAGCTCGCTCGTAAGTGCATCAAATAGGTCGGGCTCTTGCTCTTGCGAAGCTACATAGGGGCAAGGTAGATAAAGTGCGCAACTACTATTTATATAATGAAAGGATAGGAGCTCGGCTCTCGGAATGAAACTGATCCTCGTATTGAAGTCTCTTGCTCTAGCTCCTCACCTCAGTTCTAGCTCCCGTGTTGAAGTCTCTTGCTCTAGCTCCCGTGGCACTTAAGATTTAGTCGCTCCCGTGGCACTATCTAATAGTATAGATTGTTGTCGCTCCCGTACGGTCATCCGCATTAAACTCTAGCTTGAGTTCGCCTATTCACTGAGGATGATCTTAGCCGCCTTGCACCTTCTGCTATCGTGCCGGTCTTCGGCGCCATGGAACTTCGTGAGACTCTGAACCGTCCGGTCCCTTCCCTTCTCTATCGTTCGCACCTTGATTGGCATTCCTTTCTGCGCATAACTTGAAGTCGGATAAAGCCTAGAATCGTAGCCTACCCGCCTATCGAACCGATCGGGGACTGATGAATGATCTTTAGAAGAGTGATAGGCACCCTCGTCTCCTTGCTGACCTAGGGGTCTTTATCATTTCAAAAGCTCGTCACCGGGTTATAATCAAGTCCCTTCTCCACTTTCACCTGGTATTGGAGACAGGCCGGGGCGCGACTGAACTTATTATAAACTTATATTAGCCGGGCACTTTAGCCGGATCATAAAAGAAGTCCACAAGGCTAACTTAACCTATGGATAGAGCCTAGCCGGATCATTCACTATAGCCCTACCGAATTACCTAACCACGCCATCTACCATCTAATTGAACTGCCTGCCTTCCTTCTCGCCGATGATAGCCGACCTTATATACTCTTTCCTTGAACGAGCTCCTCTCGCCCAACTATACGTGGGATGAAATTGAGTGATGGTCAAGCTCCCTCTCGCCCAACGAAGCCGATGCTTGCAAAGACTACTTGAACCAAAGCGTCACTGAGATCACAGTCCCGAAGCGAGGCATGCAAAGGAGAGGCTAGAGAGAGTTCCCATTGCTTTGGAGAGGTGGCGTGCTGATCGTCTTCTTTTCCCCGGTCAACCCCAACCGAACCTTCTTTCAGAATGAGTTGGAAGAGGGACAAGTGAGGTCGGCCCATAGTGCCATAGAGAGTTTGGACAGCGCGGACAGCATGGAATGGGCAGCGGTAAGTGGTCGGGACAGAGGGCTAGGACAGCAAGCATGGACAGCGTTAGCGGTCGGGACAGCGAGCTAGGGCCCGTACTTGCTTCAAGAGAACTACCGAGAATCGTTGCGTGCTCTGATGTACCGTTGGATGTGGAGGAAGACTAGGACCGCCGAGTGATTCTGACTTGGCTTGCTATCTAGCGACTAACTTGGCTTGCTATCTAGCGACTGCTTCCTTTCCTCCTATGCCGAGCGAATCTGACTTGGCTTGCCTTGCCTCCTCCTCCCCAGTTTTTCCCGTGCCGAGGACTCTTAACTGGGCGGTTCTACGTGAAGATGAATCTGACCCTTCTTCTCTGCGTGCTATGGCTTTCCCAGACCATCCTCTCATCGGTTCAAGACAGAGCTCTCAAATGAGAAAACCACTTGACTTGCTAAGCGGGGAGGCGAGACAAACAAGACAAGACTTGAAGAAAGCAGGAGAGAAGGGGAATGTTGGCCTTAGAAGCGGAGAATAAATCCCAGAGAATCGGGATCGATCGACAGCTCGTGTTTAGCGAGTAGAACGAGCACACCCACCGCTGAGTATACGAAGCCTACTATGTTCCATTTCAGGCTCAGTCCCAGGCAGTGTGAGATGACGGAGGAGAGGCGGAGCAGCGTACGTGAGAGCACAGGCTCGGCTTCGGGGGAATCAAACCGAAACCCAGCTTCGGGGGAATCTAACCTGCCAAATGAAGCTATGCGAAATGTGGTTTTGTAGGGGAATCCAACCTGGGGATGAGGAGAAAGCCGGAGATCAAAGAGGAGAGGCTGCGAGAGCTTAAGCCCTTCCCCCCGAGTGTGTAGATCCTCAGTGGAGCGGGGTAAGAGCAGGGAAAGGAAAGGCAGACAATCTTATATCAGCTGGAGAAGGCGGAGGTTGCGACAATCACAATGATCAGATCTTGGGAAAGAAGATAGGTGGTCGGTCCCTTCCCTTTCCAGTAGGCCCTTTTATTATCGCAGCAGTAGTCGTATATAAGCAGAAGCTCGTGCAAAGCAGTGGACGCACCGTGGGATGAATTTCGCTCGCTCGTTCGTGGCACTCTTTCGCTCACTGGCATCTGTCAGTTGAGTTCTTTTTCTCAGTCTATCTATTTCTTTTCAATTTGTTTGATAATCTGTTATTATTCCTGTTGTCAACTAATCTCAGAGTCGTGAGAGCAAGCCTGATCTCTGCTACAGGGAAGGAGGATGTGGTTTGGGAGGAGAAGGACAGGAATGAAGCCTGGTCAGGGTTTACTATCTCGCTATCCACAGTTGGTAGTAGTGAATGGAACGAAGCAAGTAGTGGTGTGAATGGAACGAGGCAAGGGCCGGGGAGATGTAGATGGGAGGACTAGAAGAAGCGGTCCCAGAGGGACTAGAAGAAGCGTGCAGAAAGCCGATGCCAGTAGCGAACGAGGGTGTGCCGTAGCGGACGAGGAGAAAGCCGATGCCATGCCAGTAGCGAACGCCTAGGAGAGGAACTAGCTCTAGCCGAATGAGGAGGGGATGGAACTAGCTCTAGCCGAATTGAGTAGCCATCCCTTGATTGATTAAACCATTCACGAGCCTTCAAGTGGAAGGAAGGGAAATCAGCTGGCCTACTAGCGAGCCCCCTATTGGAATTGTTTTTCGGATTCGCCGACCTTCTCATTTCAAAGGATAAGTGGGTAGGAGGATAGGAAGTGAAAGGTATAAAAAGGATATGAAGTGAAAGTAGCCTACCTTAGATGGAATGGAAGTGTGTGCAGAGCCGATAGGTGCGGAGCGGATGTGACTGCGATGCAATGAGAGGAAGGATCAAGAGTGTAATGACGCCAGCGCTGATAGTAGTGGCTTAGGAGGGCGTCCAATCCTATCCTACCTGTACGGGGCACTGTGGTCTTTTCTTCATTCAATAAGGGAATCAAAGTTACTAGGCGTATGCGTACGGGAAAAGAGTAACGATCTGTGCTTTTCTACCTCCGCTCCGTCAATTCTTTCCACACCATGGAAGCCGTCAATTCTTTCCACACTATGGAAGCCGGAAGCATAGACCTTGAATAAGCCGTGGTCTTCAAAGAGGAGGTCAAGTATCTCTCTATTCCCAGTTCAGTTTCTCAGCTTCAGCATCTCTTGGCAATGAATGGCTTCCCTACTCATGATTGTTAAGCCCGCGTCGCATAAGAAGAACCACGAGAACTGATCCGTGGGGAAAGAGCACAGAGGAGGCTCTCGGCATGGAGAAAGGTAGACATATATCTGACCTGTCCGGTCTTCGTGGGATGCTTTTCCCGAATGGAAGTCCGTATCTGATCTTGGTCTAGTGGAATGTCTCAACAGTGGAGAGGAGAAGCCGACTAAGTGGGGAAGTCAGTCATAACATTCGCTCCTGTGTGACGCGGACAAGTGAGGTGCGAAGTGGCTAGGCCCGGTCTGGGATGGACGAAGACGAAGACAAACTCAGAGCTGATTCGGTCCCTATCAAGAGTAGGGGCGGTGGTCTATAAGTTGGGAGAGTTGGCCTATCAGCCATTGCAGTAGTCATAGTCAAAAGGGTCTTAATGATCATTCTGCTTCGCGCCTATCTAATGGTCCTTGCACTCATGACGGGACGGCACCCGCCTACCTCTTTCCTACTGGAGTCTTGTCCCCAACTTCTGAGTCGTCCCCTATGGTAGAGTCCTCTCCCGAGAATAGAAGTGGAACTGGTCTTAACTTAACAATAGAAGTAAGAAGTAGAAAGAAAGAAAATTCATAGGAAGTGAACGACAGTGAGTGGTTGAGCCGCCAATTGCAGCGAAGCAACGGCCATTAGATAGGCGCGAAGCAACGAGCCAGCGAGGCGGAACTACGTGGAGCCAGCAGAAAGAAAATAGTAGAGAAAGGACTCTGAGGGTGTTCTTGGAAGATCAAGCACAGATATTAGGACAATGAGGGAAGAGAAAGCAGGCACAGCACACGGTTTGGAACCCTCTCCCTGACAAGTCCCTTTTTAATCCGCTCGCTAACCTGCCTACTTAATTCTTCATGCTCCGATGGACTCATCCGAGTTGCAGCTTGATTCAGAAGAACAAATCCTGGGATTAGATCGATCTGATGTTGAATGTCACATCTTGTCAAAAAAACCCCGTATTTTTCATTAAAAAAAGAGAGATTTAAGCATTCACAAACTAGTTGCTATGAGGACTTCCTTACTATATAGAATAGAGACAGTAAAGCTACCATCCCACAGGTAAGATTGAAGATCTCTCTTTCCTCTTCACTTCACTAGCTGCCCTATTCGCTTAGCTACTTGCCTCAGGTATTCCCACAACAGCGTATAAAACTACAGCGGATGGTAGCATCGGTTGCGGTTGCCGCTCTATCTATTCTCTTAGTTCCATAGCTGCGCTTCCTACTAGTCGGATAGGAACAACTAACTACCTAGATACCTGTCTTGATCGATCTAATCTATTCTTACCTTTCTTTGCTTAGCTTGCTCCTTTGTTCTGGGCTACTGCTTTGATTCGATTAACTATTGCGAATTTCTTCATGGAATGAAATAGAAAGAATTCTTCCTCCCCGCACGTAGACTAATAGAGTTTGCCTAACAGAGGAGTAGGCAGGTGGGAAGTTCGGACTCCCTGGGCTGTTAGGTTCGCTTCGACGATTAAAAAGCTCTTTAGCTACCAAAGGGCTTATAGGTCGACGGCACGTTACGAGAGGTTCTGCCCCAGCCTTGTCCATTAGCCATTCTAAGTGGGGTAGTTGAAAAGGCCCTCGGGTCCCTTTGTACGCGTGATCGTAGACCACAGAAAGCCACTTCCGAGAATTATTATTCCCCTATCGATCCTCAACTCGCCTTTCTCTTTACATACATGCACTTCATCCTATAGACGCAGGTTTGGAACCCTGGTGTGGTAGTTCGATGAGCTTGAACCATTCCGTCTCATATGCTGTCTACTCTTAGTGTGCTAAGCTTTTATGAATGAAGACAACAATCGTCGGGTGGAGTAGCCCTATATTTAGTAGACTTCTCCTTTGCCTCGCAACTCAGACAGAGGGAGAGACTGATTTTAAATGAAAAAGCTTGCTCCCTAAGATCCCACCCCACCGTCATTGATCCTGCTTACTTTACTGGCTAAGATCAACTATGGGGCACTAAAAAAAAAGGCTGTACTTCCTTTGCCAACTGAAAGGAGCACAACTACTAATAGATCTTATTCGCTTGCATGGACCCATATCCCGGGTAACTAGAAAGAAGGAAGAGGGAAAGCAAAAAAAGATTTGACCTAGAGTTGCCTTGTGAGATACTACTCTTTGAAAGGCTTTCCTTGAAAGGCACTATCAAAAGCTATCTTCCGCCCTCGAAACTTCTCCTACAATGCAATGGGAATAGCAGAAATGGTTGGGGAGGAAAAATCTTTTTATAGAGAACGTAATACGCTTACCCTGGCCTGCAGGTTTTCCTTTCTCTCGAGCCAGTTACTTATTTTGGCCTTTTACGAAGGCTGATAAGAAGACCCTTAGGAAGGAAAAAAGAAAAGGGAATAAACTCCAACTCCTGGCCTACTATCGAAGAAAACTGGCCTGGCTAGTACGACAACAAAGGAGATTGCCACTCCAACGAGAACTCAAACCCCAAGAAGAGCATTCAAAACTTTTGGTAGATTCCTTTTGATCTGGATGACAAAAAGAAATAAGGCTTTCCACCCCTGCTCTCTTCCTAAAAGACCATCAAAAAGGGAAAGCTAAAGAGACTAAACCGGAAATAGAGGATGGAACCTTAGACGAATACATAGCCGGAGAGAGGGAATAGGCGGATTACGGAAAATACTATCTGCGCTATTCTGTGAATCCGAAGGTCCAGAATTCCCAGCTTGGATATGAAGGTATGGGGGGATCCGGAGTATCTTAGTCAAATAGAGGGCTCTCACGGTTGACTAGGCCACGGCTTTGGTTGGATTGGATAGAGTAGGAATGATACGATTCTGAAGAAGCCGTTTCTAGGGATTTTTGTGGTTCTTTCTAGTCCAAATCCAAAAAGTATGGAACTTAGGCTGGCTGTAGTTCCTTTTCAAAATTCAAAAGTATGTGAAGGGGTGGAGAAGTATAAAGGTGCGAAACTTCTACCTAATGGATTCGAAGACTCGAGCTATCCCTCTCCTCTCAAAATATCCATAACCACTTGCCTTAAAGTGCTCGATTCATGAGCTTTACAGGCCGGAGACTTTTGAACGGTGCGCAATATCGGCTATTTGGCTCAGTCAGCTTCAAAGCCGTAGCGCGCTACCCGCTAGGTTCAATCAAATCAATGAATCAGATTCCCACTTACCTACCCAGTGGGGATAAAGACTATCAAGTCGACGTTCCTCAGGACTTGCCCGGAAGAGCGTCAATAGACCAAGAGTTGAGAAAGGCCTCGTTCCAGCAAGTGGATGGTGCTTGCTGCCTTCAGCGGGGTATCACCTTTTCTTTTGGTAGTAGGTTGATCTTTCTTTTTCTTCCTCACCCCTTTAGTTATGGTAGGATTGGTCTACCACTCAGCTCATACAAGATAATCGAGTCGAGAACTAGACAGTGCCCTTGCAGGCCTTATCTATCTCCCGCCCACCTTCAAGTTGGAGATCGACAGTTTCAATAGTCCCAACACCATTCTACCACCCGAGAATGCTCGTCAAACCTTATGTCGTCACCCAAGACCTTTTTCTAAGGCCGTTCACGGGTCAGGACGAGCTGTACTTCTACCGATGCTACCATACCAGAATCCGGTGTAATATCTTTGTTTTTTCCGCCCGAAAGGCTTTGATCACACACATCTCTGGGAAACGGAAAAGACACATACCCAAAAAGCGAAGCGGAAAAATTAGATAATCCGCTCATCTGAGGCGGAGGATTCATATCTATCTTCAGACTTGGGAAAAACTGGAGTAGTTGGTTCGAGGGAAGGAAAAAACGTTGCCCTGTTGGGTCTGGGATTGGTTACGTTTGTTTAAATCTATAGTACGCTGACTGGGCCCCTGTCCCTGTTATTGGTGCCATAGGTACTGAGATAACACACCAACTCGAGGGAGGTGCTCGACCTAACATTCTCAACCCATATGAGACAGGGTAGCCGCCTAGATTGTTACTGATGCTGAGCCTGCTAAGCCACATATGGAGAGACGCCTCGCTGGTCGGTCTACAGAGCCAAGAAAGAGCACGAAAGAATCTCGGAGGCCAAGATAGAAAATGGAAGTTTTTGTGGGCAGACTTCGAGTACCTTCATTTATAACAACCAATATACCAATCAGACCACACCAAATGCCCTTGAGCACCCTGCCAACCAAATGCGCAAGGCGAGAAAGGCGCTCACCTACAACCTCGCCTGCCTCGGCTTAACCGTACTACCCTGTGGGAAAGGTTCCCACCCAATGGACTTAGACTTGGCTAATTTGAATATGGGAAAGGGACGGACGCAGAGCGAGATGTCAATAAGGTCGGGAATAATAACGTGAATGGGAGTATGTATAGAGAGGCTAGTACGTACGGGTTCGGACGGAGATACAACTCTTGAGACCGGGCCTGGATCTTTGGAGTCCGTGTTGCCTCCCCGGACACAGAAAGGCTCATGGAGCTTTATATCAGCGCCGGTCTGTTCAAGGAGCAGAACGGGCGGGAAATTGACTACTCTGCAAAGATGAATTCTTTTTTTTCCATTAAGTTAAGTTAAGAGCATATTAACAGTAATCCTTAATGCACTGAAAGAGAGGGAGCCCCCCACCCCAACTAGGAGCTGAGCCTATGACCGACTAGCCTTTGTGATTTGATTGCTTATTCGAAGGTAGTTTACTTGCTTACTTGTTAGAGTAAGGCAGACTTGGACTCCTTTCCTTGGACCAGGCACCAAAGCAAGCAAGAGATTGAAGCGGAGCATGGGAGACAGGAAGTATTGCGAAAGAAGGAAGAAGGGACGCCTCATTCCATTAAGCAAGAACCCCGAGCTAAGAGCAGGGCAGATGATTGTCTTCTTTTGTTTTGTGATGAAAGTAGGAGAGGCCAGTGCAGGTTCTCACTGATAACCTTGCTAACTAGTTTTGTATGTTGAAGCAGGCAAGAAATTAGAGCACCGGGAACCCTGTGCCACTTATTGTATAGATTGACTCTAGGGATTCTAAAGAAAAAGCAATCTCTATCGACCCCACTAATCCCTCCTTTCCTTTTCTTTTCTTATTTTGTCGTGTACAACAACCTTAACTGCACAAGCCTGGGCTGGGGTCCAACTTTTTTCTTGTATTGGATTTGCCTACATATCCGGTTCAACCTCGGAATCAAGCCCCTGTAGTTCCCCGTAGTCCCTGAAAAGTAATTAAAAAAAAGCTCTAAAAATTCGTCAGGCGGGGCCGGGGTATAAGAGACCCCCCGGGTCATTTTGGGCAGTTGGTATTGGATCTTAGACTTAAAGGCTATTCCCCGAAAATGCCTTTAAGTTGGGGATCTCAATTTCTCAATAGCCTATGTCATGTCCGCTTGAAGCAGTTGTACCAATTGTCTTAAGGCCATTAGTTGGAGTACTAAGTTTGGTAGTCGAGTTTTTTCTTACATCCAGTGCTACATCTAGAGGTCCAGTCCCCTAGGTCATTTGATATCTCTAGTCTGAGTTTCGTTCAACAAGCCAGTTCTGTTAGATCGCTTACAGTCCCCGTAGTGTCCAGTAGCTGTCTCTTATTCTTACCTTCACCTTAGGCAAGCGAAAGCTAGAGAAGGTAAGAGGGGCTTGAAATAAAAGTTAAGAGATCTCCATCCGGTGGGAGTTGCTATCCATATAGTTCCATGGCAGTTCTACTTGCAGCCATTGAGAGTTCTCTTGCATCCGCTTTCAATCCAGCAGAGTAAGGGGCAAAAGGATCTGACGCAGGAGCTAAGGATCGACAGAAAGCTAGGGTTTTTCGTGCTTCTCCCTTCTTATCCTAAGGAACTAAGGAGTTAACGATCTCTCGCTTAAGGAGATATCTAGCCAAGCGATTCACCTGATCCAGACACGCCAATAGGTAGGTTTGAGGAGTGGAAGAGGTTCCGTTCCATAGAAGGCACCACTTGAACTTTTGCATGCTGATACTAGGGAACGAGCTTTCTGGGCCAAAAAAAAGTAGTCTTTCAAGCAGTAGGAGTAAGTAAGAGTAGTGGCATTCTCATCAAAAGGATAAGTCAGTTCGCAATCCAGTGATAAAGTGAAAAAGGTGCTTTTATCTGCGCATATTCCCTGGTGAGGATATGCATCTAATATTAAAGGTAATAGAGTGCATCAAGATTATAGGTTACAGGCCAGTCCTAATCTATAGGATTGATTCTGGCTTCTCTAGGACTACTAACTAGACTATGCTTTCTCTCCGGGCCTTTGCTAAAAACGTTAGAAGGAAATCTGTGCGAAGGCGCTATGAAATGGGGGGTAAGGCAAAGGTCATCAAAGCTAGGGCAAAGGTAGATGTAATATTGCGATATGTGTCTTACCGTGGTAATTCCTTTATTTACCTAGTGGGTCTAACTATATTTTTTGTATAAGGAAGAGGAGAATCGCCCTAAAGAGCCTGCCTAGTCCTTCCCGCATCCTAGAGGGGCCGCTCGGACGAATTTAAGTAGGGAATGGGATAGAAGGCATCAACCATAGATTGCGAAACTTTCGAGATGCTTCCTTGCGAAAGCCAACGGAGTCTGTAACTCAACCTTCTCATCCATGGAAGGATTCCTTATTCGATGATAAATGTCAATCGAGGGCACCCTCATTTCCAGAGAAAGAATCAGGCTGCACAGAAGGTTTTTCTCGCGACATTATGAAAGAGGGGAAAAGCCCTCCTACTGAGCAAGATCATTCATTAATAAGGAAGCACTTAACTTAGGGCAGCCAGTAGGATATTATGCTTCATGGCCATTATTTGCGTTCACCCATCATTTAATGATTTGGTGGGCTGCAGAAAAGGTGTACCCAAGTCATCGCTTTACAAAGTATGCGTTGGTGATGATGTTTTGATCTGTGATCGTAAGGTTGCAGATCAGTACACCACAATATTGAACTCATTGAAAGTTTCAATATCAAAATCAAAATCCTTAATCTCTAGTACTGGTTGCATTGAGTTCGCCAAGAGATTCTTGGTCAATGGTTTGACTTTGGATCTTAGTCCAATTTCAACCCGTTGTTTATCGAACTTCTTCCACCCATATGGCTATTATGCCATTAGGTTAAAATACTCGATTAGGAGGTTTAGTACCTTCTGTCGGATAGGGGGGGTCGGTTACAAGACTCTTGGTCGTCTCCACAGTACTTGTTCTCCGTCTATGGACAGGAGGCTTTGACTTTGGAACCGACCTACCTTACCTTTACGGTTGTGGTTAGGCCGGGGACGGCTCCTTTCACCTTACCTCATAGGTTATTTAATGCATTTTCTTCGGATAAAATTCAAATTATCTGACCTACGACCTCCTCCGGTTACTCTTTTCGAGCAACCAGGGATGAGTGACTTCCTTGAGTGGTCACTGGTGAGGTCTTGGATGGAGGAATGGCTAGTCTCATTAAAGTGGTACTGCTGTACCGCGTTAAGATGACTGGGTCAGACTTGAAACTCTATTGGAGGAAGCTCCAGTAGTCACCCTCTCATGGAATTGTAATCGAAAAGATTAAAATCTTCTTCGGTTCGGTTTAATGTGGAAGTGTCTACAACTTGTCGATCGTCTAGGTATAGACGGAAGGCCAGGGATCCTGACTCCTCTAGAGGGTACCGAAAGGTACTTTATTCAGGAATGGCGTGCATACACTTTATTCTTCTTAGAACAGCTGGTGGGGTTGGAAAACCCATCAGTTGTAGGGTATGACACTTTGCTGATTGATAGGGAAGGGGTTCTGGTCATTCTTTCGAGGTGACCTGCCAATTCTCTATCGGTTAGTTAGGTGTTACACTCAACGAAGCCATCAGTATAAGACTTTAACTAGACTCCAGCGAGGGTCGTAGGCGGGACGTAGCCATTCGCCTTCACGAAGAGGATAGTTTTTTCAGACGGCTTTCTCAATCGTGCCCAGAAGCGGCAGAACCATGGAAGCGGCAGTTAAGAGTGCATCCTTTTATTCATACTACGGTACGGTTCAGTACGCTATCAGTCCAGTACCATTAGCTCTCCAAGGGTAGCAATCCATTCTTTCCAGGGAAGGAAAGGAGGCAAAACAGTACGTATGCGGTGGTTGTTAGACTATTCCCATTCCCTTGTATGGTATTAAAGAAATTCTCTTCTTCTACCCTAGGGCTTCTTAAGGGGTAATCTTTTGACTTACTTATATAGGTATATAGTAGTGTGCCAAAGGGTGCAAAGGGTACAACTCCTCTATGTATGTATGGTTCTTTCCTTTTTCGGACCCCGTAATAGAAGAAAAAAAGATCTTGTTACCCTAAAAACAGAGGGTGAGGGGCATTTTAAAAGCCATTCAAGTCAATACAGGAACTGGTTAAAATGGGCCGAGAACTACATAGGGTCTGAGACTCTCTTTCTTGAAAAGAGGGAGTAGAGTTATGTAGGCAGGCAGCCCGTTCAAAGTAGAACCAAGTAGAAATGTTCCTAAGATGGAACCCTCCTTATGACCTGTTTTCTAACCTTCTTAATGGAGTCTCTAGGTGAAGGGAGCAAACCCGATTCATTCCACCCTTTATGCTAGACCGGAGTCGGATAAAAGACCTCAAACAGGGACATTTACCATTCTACTCCCTGCCTCACAACTTCCCCTGCCCTTTCTTTCTTTGCTCTTGCCCAGATGGGAATGCATTTGCTTTGGGACCCTGCTCTTCTGTCATCTTCCTTCCAGATATCCTTTGGACATCAACTTAAACAGCCTTCCTATACGCCTTCCTATCTAAAGAAAAGGGATGCCATTACAACGATCCCAATGGAGTGCATCCACTCATTCTAACCGAGAAGCCTCGGATTACGATCGACTCGTGGAGTCCTAGTTCTTTGGCTTAGCACTTGTTGTGCATGTCTGGTTCTCTCTCCTTCCTTATGCAGAGGGGCTTGTTCCCTTCTATCCAACTCCATAGAGGGAGGTCTTTCATGCCCGAGTCCTACTTTACTTTATGCATTCTGGTTCCTAGTTGTATCTGTCTCGTTCTTGTCTTCCTTCTGGGCCAAAGGACCGTTCTTTCTGAATCCCTGGATGGAGTTTGTTAACGTTGTGAGGCAGCAATGCGAGATCGCCCTAAGATCTTTCTCGTAGCCTCTGGGGTACTTATTTATGCTTAACTCAAGGAGTTTTGACTATCCGCTTCGGGTCTTCTTCCATTCCTCGTGTTAGCCAGGAAGTTCGAATGGCTTAGTGGTATAGAATCCGATCTTTCGGAATAGAAATGGAATAGGCTCTTCTTAAACAGCCTTTAGTTTGGCGAGCCAGGAATTGTCTCTAGAAGCCTTAGGCCGATTAGTTAGACTGATCTTTGTGATATAGCTTTTGTGGTCTTGTTTAGCGATTGCGCATTGCCGTGCTGTCTTCAACAAATCTCTCTGCTCTTCTCCTTGATGCGGAGATTAGTTAACCCCTGGGCCAGTTAATAGAGTTTTAGGCATAGCCCAGGTGTTTTTAGCGAAGCCGAAATGAAATTAAGGTAGTTCCGCCGGGGAAGAAGAAGAATTCTAGATCGAATGCGACTGGGATTGAGGAAGGCTAGCTTTGACGGGGTTCAGGCTCCAGGGGAATGCTTTTTAAGCTCATACCAGGAAATTCCATATTAATAGAATTCTTCCATTAGACGGTCAGATCAAGCTATTGAATAATTTTGACTTGGGGCAGTTTCACAGGGGTGTAGCGAGCAGAAAATTCCCTAGAAGACAAAGCAAGCTCTATAAGGTAAGAAAGAAAATCAGTCAGTCAACACTAAAAGCCCAAAGGCTAGCCTATCGAAGTTACTTACAGATCCGGATTCCATTCTTTTTGAGTGAACAAAGCCAGCGAAAGGTAGATTCATTCAATCCGAACCTTTTCTATCTCGATGCGAAACCTTAAGTGGCCAAGCAAGCTCAGCAAGGGTCAGAATTCTCTCCTCTTTACTAGCATCTTGAGAGCTTGGGTAATTTGACCTAGTAGCTCCAGCTTGCTCAGTCTCAGGGGTTGAATTTACCTCCTCAGTAGGCTCTGGTTCACCTTCCGCCAGCTCCGTTTCTCCCTCGAGAATAGGCTTTGAGGAAATCGGCTCTGTGATAAAGGTTCCCAAAGTAGGTTGAAGGCCTACTACCTACTTAGTTCAGTATTCGAAATCTCTCTTCGTGGGCGCTTAGGAACAGTCGGGATGGGTGCCACAGCTTGTACTGGCTAAACATCTCCTATCTTTCTATTTGAAGGAGTCTATCCCACTGCTTAAGTCTGACAAATGTCTGACACTACAGTTGATGCCAATTCTTCTGAGGTTCTTTCTGATGTGCCATCCATTCCTCTTCTTGTTGATCTTTCTGTTCCAGCAACGGATGATAATCTTCCGTCTTCGGCTTCGATTCGTTATGCTCAGCAGCCCCCTGCACCACATTCTTCTTCTACTTCGGGTTCCATTCATCCTATGGTGACCCGGAGTCGTGATGGTACCCGGGGACCACGAGCATTCTCTTCAATGCAGTCCACTCCTCACCCCCTTCCTTAGCCATATGCCGCCTTGTTAGCTTCCTAATCCCCACGTGAGCCTACATATTTTGAGGAATCTAGTTAAGTCAAAAGTGTGATGCATACTGACGCAAAGGTATCTTCCGATGTCGCAAAAGAAGCTGTTATAGAGCTTCATTCACTAGATGTAAAGCCTCTTTCTGGGGAAACCCACATACCCTCTTTTCCCCTCCCCCCCAAGGGGGGGCCTCGCTCTCGCCTTTGGCTCGAGCTACGTTTGATAGCTTGCTGCCCAAGTCTACATCCAAAAAGCTAGATATATCTTAATTCAACTTCTCAACTCTACCCGGGGCCTTATCCCCGTTGAGTACTCATCATATTAATGCTTATTCTATATCCAATAGAAGGAAAGTCCCGAAATTCGGACCACAATACCATATATCTAAGCGGAAAAGGCTAACTAGTCAATTCTGATATAAATATAGATAGGTACGAGAGTCAAGTCCAGCTTCGAAGGAAAGGATGCCAGTTGCTATGGAATTTCCTGCTAGCCTTGTTAAACTTGATACTGATATGATATGAGGATGCCACAACCAAGTTGGCGTGGATCCAAGGTCATTCTAGCAACATTTTTGATGTTTATAGTATAAACGCTACATAGAATAGAGTTGACCGGGGTCCCAATGTTCAATTAAGTCGAACTATACCTTGCGCGGTTCGAGTGGTCCCGTCATATGCACATACAGCTGTAGTGAGGAGCAAAGCAGGAAGGGTCAAAATTCAACTGCCTGGCTGTACTCAATGTACAAATATGAAATCCTGCACCACTTTCTATCAAGATCCTCTTTATTTGGTAGTGGTCTACAAAGGCCTCTACATACAGGGGTCGAGTATGCGGATAGCGAATGTCAAGTCAAAATCCTTCTGAGTGAAGGTAATTTGTTGGGGAGAAAATAGACTTCCCGCCATAGCTTAAACCCTCCAGGTGGAATGGAATTAGGGGCGCTCGCTTGAAAGGCAGCCCGATGGACTTGTGAAGTGGACAGAAGTTCCATAATCGAGATCTGGGCAGGACTTCTTAAATTAAGCCCGGGAAAGACAAATGCCAGTCTCAGCTGCCTAGCTATTGGAATCAATCTCAATAGGACGACTTGCTTTAATTTCAGACCAGCAGAGCAGACAGAGTTCCTTTTCCTTGCTCTGAAAGCGAGAGCTTGAGATGCATCCGTTCTGAAAGTGATCTTTCCGAATCAAGATATAGAAGATGGGCAACCTTCTTCCCTAGCAGAGACATGAATCAAATCTTTTGTCTCTGCAGCTGTATCTAGTGTGTCACGCTGGGAATTGATAAACGACTTTCTATCTCCGTTGAAGTGAAAGCTTACTTGATCGATGTATGGGATATACCTGAAAGGGCAGCGCCACAAGGCTACGCTTGTCCTAATCAAGCCAAGACTTGACTTTATGCTCTGCGCGCTATACTTTTTCTTTTTACCCGATCCCGGCATAGCGCTTTGCTTTCGGTTCTTCGGAGGAAACCTTACCAGACCACCACCCGACTTCGTTGCTTGTGTGCTCGGACATACATAGCCGAACAGGGCCTAAAGAAGTCAACCTTTCTAAATGCACACGCTTTACTGTGCGGACGGAAAATTTTATTGCACATCTTCCTTAGATGTCACTCTTTTATATGATAGAAGCACCTAAAGCAGGGGCTGCTTCCATTCCATCTAGCTCTGGAGGCATCGACCTCCATTTTATACATAAAGGAGATTCAATTCCTTCCAGGGGAAACAATCGTCCCCATATGCTGCTCATATGGAACCTCCGACCTTACCTCATCTGAATCAGCCTATGATAGAGGGCGACCCCGATTACGAGGCGGATTCTACTCTCGTCGATCAGCCGTATTAATAAATGGCATACAATTAAGTATTATTTAAGACTTTTTCATAAAAATGAAAAATACGCTTTAATTTAAGAATATTATTTCTCTGCTGAGGTCTGTTTAAGTAGTGGAATTTTCATCTAAATTGACCACTCTTCGAAAAACTTTTTCTTTCAATCTGTGAAAGGTAGCGGAGTGCCGCCCATTCTCATTCAGGTCGGCGAGACAGTTCTTCTACGGACGTCTCTCCTGAGGGTGCACGGGGATTGTCGAGTGCGCGCGCTCCACGGTTCAGCCAATCACCAGTTGGATCAAGAGTGGACATTTGTCTGACGATATCTACTTTGATTTCAAACCGGTCTTGGGCGTCAAGCTGGGCCAAATAAATGGCTTCCGCGGAGGGATCGGGGTTGTGTCCTAAGAGGCGTTGCCGGATCGAAAGCACACTATCGCCCCCGAGAATCTCATTTTCGTGAAAGGGGTAGGGCACAGCAGGGGGAATAGCAGCTTCCTCCCCCCCGGGAGCGACTGGATTAGTAGGAGGCAGACGCCCCGCTACTCCTTTATTGACGGACGTGCCCGTGCCCCCCGTTTCCGTTTCCGAAGATATCAGGGCACCCGTCCACGAGGATGAGGTGGATGGTTCGTGGGCGGACTCCCCTTCTGTATTTGATGAAGAATTTTTTAGATATTGACGCCAACTGCTAACACTATTATCCGCTCCAGACGAAGCCATTTGATTCCCAAGATCGGGTGCGGCTTCGGCAGTGAAGAAGGCTTTAAAAAGAACAGCAATGACCAAGGCCAGACCGCCGGAGCAGCCCATCTTTATCAAAAAAACAGAAAGGGCTCGACCCAAACCTATCTTACCCGCATGAAACAGGTCAACGCAACCCATTATCAGAGACAGGCAACAGCATATAGCGAGAACGCACAACACTAGAGAAATTCTGACCAAAGAATTAGACATTCGCATTCGCGACAATTTCCGTTCAAAATGAGTTAATAAGATGTTTTTCCTAATTGCGCTCTCAGTCGTCTTTCGAGGATAATTTGTTTTTGGTTTGTTTGTGGTCATAGCGTCTTTGATTATCATTCTGGGACGGCACGTTCTCCTCTTTTATGTTCTTTTTTGAATTGGCCCTCGGGAATAGGCGTCGGTGTTGCGGTTCTATTTGATCTCGGATTTGTCCTTATCCCACTCGCGGAACACTAACTATATCAAAGAATTGACCACCAACTCTCCGCAAGATTGCCCGCCTCTTTTCCGCAAAGACGAAAGAGAAAGAAGAAAGAGGGATCGGCCTTTCGGCTGTGAGGCTTAACAGACAAAGAAAGCGGTGGATACTTCCATTGGGTAGAAGGTGACGGCCCTAATGAATCGACTATGAAGGTGGCTGTTAGCTACCGCTCAAATTCCATCATCCTTATTGCCCTGGCTTCGATTCTTTCAGAACCTGATTTAGGTTTTGATCTTCAAAAAGAAAGTCAAGGGATCGGGCAGGAAAAGCATGAAGTAAGCTTAGTCAGCAGTAACCTACACAATGAATGAAAGTAAGTACGCATTTAGCGATGGGAAAGATTCCATAGATAGAGTAATGAAGGGAGGTGAAGTGATCCCGGATTCCTTCCCTAATTCCCTATCACTAGATAAACAGGCACAGCAGACGATCCCGGAGGACTCACTAGAAAGCCCAATAGCCGATTTGTGAACATGATTATTTATTATCTGCAACCCCCTGAAACAAGGACCATAGCAGTACTGGAACCTTCGACTTGTGGTTCCACTCTTACTCTTGCAAAAGTTGGAGAATCCACTGCTAGGGGAATGGGATGGATGTCACTTGCAAGTCTTCAGAAAGGGGCGGTCCTTCTTTCGATTCCGCAAGGGAGGCGGAATGGGATTCATGCAGAGAGGCGCGAGTGGAATACTTGTAACGAGCCAGAGAGGAGACTGTGGCACTGACTTTCGGAATGGAATGCGCAGGGGACAAATGCCAAAGCAAATGCGCAGAAGAAGCTCTTAGATGTTTATCCAGTCTTAACATAAAATCCTTCCTCCTCAGAGGTCCGCAAAAGAAAAGGAAAAGGTTTAGCGTAGCCCAGATACCCAGAATCCACTCTTCTTGATTGAATCCCCTGCTTGAGAAGCTGTTGTCGGAATAAGGGCTGGAAGTCTTCTGCATCTAGACAGGCCAATGACGGATTCGAACCTTTGACTGCTAAGGCGGGTCGTTCTAAGCCTGGTGCTTTCTTTTCTTCGAAGCCGGTCGTGCCTAAGGGGAACGATATTCTCTTTGCCGTTCAGCCGGCGGCTAGGCATACGCGACATAGGATAAAGAAAGAGGTGTTTTCTTCGCAAGAAGGTAGCCTTTTCTATACGATGGATGAATGTGCCGATAGGAGAGCCATGTCCCTCAGACCACCTCACTAGATGAACCTTTTTAGCCCCCCGCTTCTGACTAACCATGATATTAGTCATCCGAGCGAGACGGGTTACAGCCTTACCCAACTGGTGTAATTTTGGGAACTGTGGAGAGAAATCTGTCACAGCTGAGCTTCGAGCAAAGCACGAAAGGTTTTATGTTCGGCCTCATTTCCGGGGAAGGATGCAGCGATAGAGGAGAAATCGACTTTCATTGCCCCCCTTCTGCCCTTGGGGGGCAAGAAAGACTGTATGACCGCACTCGTTCTAGCAGATCTGTCTTTGTCACAGCCAGTGGAAGATAGATTCCTGTTATTTGACTATCGGGATTGTGACCATCTTATGAGATTGGCCGATAGGGATTTGTCCCAGCACTCTCTGGCCACTTTCCCAAGACAATAGGCTACGGAGCGGGCAGCCTCAAACGAGGAAGCAGCCCAATCTATTCCATACGATCACTGATCGAATCGGGATTCGGGGCTTTTTCATACTCCTCCAAGTCAGCAACGGGCACTACGGGTACTAGTTTCATGGTGATGAGTTTGAACCTCCTTCCCCTCCCACCTCTATGGCAGACTGCAAGCACAGAAGCTAAGGGCACGATTGCCCTACGGAGGAATGCCCGAGTTTAAGAGCAGAGGTGAAGAAGCTTTCATTCGACAAGAGGAAGCATCGGGGGTGGATGGAACTATACTTTACAAAAGCGATTTAGAGCGATCCCCGTAGATTAGAGAAAACAGGGAAATAGCAAGGAAAGCGCTGGACTTTGCTACAGACATAGCAGGGGAGACTCTGACTACTAACTGTAGGGATCCCTAGGCCTCACATTCGATTAGGGAAGGCAGTCCCGAGACTATAATAATCAGTGGACTGCTCGCCGCATTGATTCTTTCTTTATCCCCGGATGGATATTGATAGATTCCTAGTACCGACCTTACTTCAGGGTCGGGGTCAGGAAGAGAGAACGAAGGGAAAGGGCATTTTAGGGTTTGAGCTTCACTTGATTTTTGGAATTTGAGAGCCAGGTTCGGAGTGATTCAAGCTGTAGCTGTTGTTGTAGCTAGGTCGTGTGTGTCTGGTCGTAATTGTTTGTTAGGAGCTGTTGTAGCTCGTTTTATGGCTGTTGTAGTGGGTAAAATGCCCCCAAAATGAGAAAATGAAACTTCATAGAACACTTATTTTCCTAGAAAAAGACTCGAAAAATCAAGATAAGTACACGGGATGAAAGAAAGGACAAATGCCACAGAAAGAATAGCAGCTGCAAGAGATTCGACAGTTGGGATTCGGGATTAACCTAACCTGATTGACCTAATCAACCCAATATAATATGTCAATTTTGAAAGAATAAAGAATAAGGGCTTAGAGCCTAAATAGAACTAGTCAATCCGTAACTGAAAGCAGGGTCCGAAGGAGATCCATGTTTGACAGTAATCAATAGGTAAATAAATTACTTGAAGAGGCATATTCATATGAACCCGAATGGGATTGATGGACAGATTCCCTTGGAGCAAAGGAGAGATAGTGCTAGCAACTTCGAAAGAATGGGGAAGGCAAGGGCGGGCGTTAAGGCTGGCAAAGGAACTTCTGGCTTAGCCAAGACTTCTTCCTTCTTTACGCCGATAACAGCGCATTCCATGTTCGATTATTCTATAATATTGGAATTGGATTAACCGCCTCAACAGGAAAGAGGCTCTTGCCTTGCGAAGAGAAAGAGACTGAAAGACTTCAATCGCTTAATTAAGTGCCTGACTGGTCTTTTGTCCGTGCTTCCTTCCTTATGCGCTCCTATTCCTAGCTTGAACATGGCGAATGCTTTACTGGATTTGATGTCTTCAACAGCTTGTTATGACCCTGAATGGGAATGGCCTCAGAACTCAAAGATCAAAGATGTTCTTCAGAACGAAGAATTGGTCTTTCCTTTCTAAGGAAGCTGCCCGGTCTCCTCAATCACTAAGCGAGCGAAGGTCGGGTTTCGTCGGCAACTTTATAAAAAAAGAAGGATATGGCAAGGAGTCTGGCCATCAGAACGTCAGGCAAGCATCAGTCTCTTGGTTGATGAGTCGTAGCGGAGCCATGTGGCAAAGAAGCGTTCCTACTCCTATATCCCCTTCCCTCTAAAAGTCTAAGATAGCACCCGCGGGCAGTAAATCCGATGTGAACGAAAAAGCCCCATAGGTAATAGCACGACACGAACCAAATGCCCATCCTTGGGTTGGGGCAAGACAGCAATGAGTAGTTCGCTCAAAGGCTCGATAAGGCCTATCTTTGGGCATTAAAACTTCCAAGGCGGATACGCACCTCTATGCCTGGCTTCCTTCCTTCACAGAACACTTGCTACTGTGGCGTAGGATAAAAGCCATTTTCTTATCTTCTTTCTTTCCTCGGCTAATGGAATAAAATCCTTCTTCTTCAGTAAAGCCGAGCTCTTTGGCTCGCTTTTAGTTCTGACTTTCACGTTACTATTAAGGTAAGGGCGGGCTATCACGTATCATTCCCGAAAGCAGCGGCTCCCCATAGAAATAGTTAGGTCTTGGTTCCCCGCCTACTCCTCGAATGGCTCAACATCATCCTACTCCAAGTGATTGCAACCACATAGGTAGAACCCCTCATTTCATAACAACAAGATGGGTAGGGGGTTCCGTTGGCTCTGCTTGCTTATCACTCTGTCTATTCTTTTGTCCGTCAAATAGCTTGTCTCCCCGCCTTCTCAGGTCCTTGTCTCTCGTCAACATAAGACTCCTCCTGCTTCTGTGGTTCAGCCTCACTGGATCTCGGCAACAGCCGACTTCTCATAGACTGGATTGTCAGAATCTGCTCGCAAACAAACTTGATTCTTGCCCATGTACTCGTAAGGTATCCCTGAATCTCTAGCCTCCCTCCTCTTGATCTGGTTTTTAATCCTCCAGCTCGATTCTTCCCCCTTCTCTTTCTGCGCTACATCGAATGGCATCGGCTTCCATCCCAGCCTTGGAAGTAACCCAGTCTTTGTCATTAGTTGGAATAAACAAACCGCAACAAGTACATTCCCCTTAACAAGAAACCCCTAGCTTCATGGGACCGAGAAGGAGTCCTTTTCCGTCGTTGGTTTGTCTTTCTGTTGTCGGTAAGCGCTGGAGATTTGGATTTAGAGATACGATTTCTGTTCCAAATAGTTTTGACAGGTTCGGGAAGGATTACTCATACACTAGACGGAAGGGTATTCATACGGAATTAGGCGTGCTATTCTGAGTCCTGAGGGCTGGCTTATGAGGATTAGGACATTCGAGTTCCGCTTTCAAGGTGGCCCTCTTTGAAGGGAAGACAAGAATTCGTTCTTAAGTGCCTTCCTTTATTTTGTTAGGGCTTTCTAACGAGCAGGGGAAGGTAATGTTTATTGTTTGAGTTAGCCAGAAGTCCATAAGGACTAGTAATGACTATAGACCGGAGAAGTCTTCTGAGAGTTTCAAACGGAAGGATAGGTGTTGAAATAGGCCATACCATTTCCAGCGATTGGCGCTTTTTCTTCGATGGGATCCGGAAAGCCTTGTACGCTTACTTGCTTCCCGTGATGTGACTTTCGATTTCAAGTGACTAAACGGACCATAGAAGGGACGAGAGAGCAGTGCTTCTAGTTCCTTTAGAGTATGCCTCTTGGGATTTGAGTTCTTTCTTAACACTTTTTGTTGATGTTGATTACTTTCTTCAGAGGTTTTTCCAGCTTAATAGCCAGCCAAATCGAAATCAGAATGAGAATAGTAAAGCAAGCAATAGGAACTGGTACATAAGCACAAGCAATCGGATCTCCTCGGGTCGCCCTTCCATAGTCTAAAAGGCTTGCTCCTTCCTAACCTAACAAGAGTGAAAAAGAAAGGAAAGAAGAAAACGCGAGGGACTAACCAATCGGCAGGAATTCCCGAGATTGAGAGATTCATAGGGAAGGATGCCAAAGAAAGAAGGGCTAAGCACGAAAAAGGATAGAAGTTAAGAAGCGGAAAGAGAAGCCTAATTTCCTTTTTTCACTAGAGTATGGACCCAAGTTCATCAGAGGACTCATCTGACTTTGAAGTGAAGTCCAAGGCCGGTTCACGGTAATGAATGGTGGTATCGGTCGGGGCAAGCACTCGTTCCCGCAGCCCTTGTTGCAGCTGATAGACTCAAAAGTAAGGGCACGAAAAGCTGTCTTAAACAAAAAACCTTCACGCGGGAAGCTTCGATGGGACAATTGCTCTGAAAGTGCTTTTGCCAGCGTAGATGAATCTTATATCGGGTATTATTTCGATCCGGATCTAATGTCTGATTGCGAACATTATTGAGGTCAGTCTTTTCGGATTACGGGTGACAGGCGAATGCCAAAGTCCGAAAGGTATGAGCAGTTTCCACTCTGCTCGTACTGAATACGGGTAATTCCCCGCCACTTGCCCAACATTTTAATAGAAGGACAGCCAGCGGTGAGGCCATTGGACCAATAAACAATAGATAGGCGCAAGTAGCTTGAAATCGAAAAGAGTGAAATCAGGGGCTAATCTACCTTTTCAGCCCGAGTTAAGACAAGGGAATGGTCTCACTCAGGGGGAATGGGCCTTCATTAAACAAAGAAACTGAGCGATTGACATCGAATAAGAGTCCATCCACGGCATGAGAGGAGTGATCAAATTATATTATATGAGGGGTTTACCTTTCCTTTCTTTTTTATCAAAAAAGTCTGTGGTTACAACCCACTAATGAGACTCGGGGAAGAACCGACCCACTGGTCTTGATCCCATTCTATACGCACGCAATTTGTTTAGTAACAAGGTAACAAGAAGCGGGCTAAAGCCACAAAAGGGGGACAAGATTCATCGATTAGGTGGCAGCAAGGTTTGTGACTCTTTGATCTATCGGTTGACTCTGTCTTTTTAACATCCTTGATTTGTTTCCAGGAGCGGAGATGGAATGAAATAAGCAATCAAGTCCGTCTGGACGGAGATCGATAAAGCCCTATACTCGACCTACTTCCATCTTAAAGCATTGAAAGAAAGGCAGGCAGCTTTGCCGAGTTTCAGAGGTGACGGAGGTCAAAAAAGGAGTTCAATCGCTCTCACATAAATACGGAGTTCAGCCGTAAACAAAAAGTTGAGATTAGTTCTCAAAATCGATTGATTGAGGGATGAAAACCAGTTGCTTAGGTTAGGACTCCCATTCGATTCGATCTCTCATCAGTCATTGAATCGGGAGATACCTCAGAACCGGCTCGAATAACATTCATAGCATTCCATTCGACGATATTTAATTGAACAGAGAAGTCTTACCTGCGAACCGACAAAGTTCGCTGCTTAAGGCACGGCCGGGACTTTCCCCTTCGGATACAGCTGCGAAACTAGATAAGTTCACTTTCAAACGGAAAGCGAAATACAGGCAGCAGCGCCAGTCGCTAAAAGAGAGAGTGAGACCCGAAAGAGGGAAAGAATTGACGTCCTTTCTCTTATATTTTCGTCGTGCTTATCTCATAAGAAAAAGATGACATTGAGAAGGACCGAACAGCCAAAAATCAAGTTATTTTAACTACATTGAATGTAGGTCAAGATTCGAAATTGGAAAGCCCCCTCCGAAAAGGGACAGTAGGTGCATTTTCTCTCTTCTCATTTTTTATTCGTCTGATTAGAAGTAGAAGATATATAAGCAGTGGTTTTATGCCGAAAATACGGGGTTTCTCACTCAAAATCTTTCGACAACACCTCGCTTTCCCAAGCTAGCTGGAGGGAATGTATACATGAACTCTTTCCAAGAGTGAATGGATTTGGGCCATTCACTACTACTCCTGGCGCCAACTAGCTGGCACCAGGTCGTGAATGTATACTAAAATAGAATCTCGACCTGGTGCCAGCCAGCTAGCTGAGGAACGAGTGATAACGACGTCTCGAGCGTATGCGAGAGGGCCGAGTGATTATGAGAACGACGGGGCTAACAGCAGCGGTAGAGGAAGAGTAGCTGAGGCTCCCCTGTGAGTCTTATGGTTGAATCTTGTCCCTCCCGAGTCCGAACCTTTGAAAGAGGGTATGAGTAGAGTGAATTCCCGTACTCTTTCTATTCATGTATAATAAGAATAACAGTTGAACGTCTTGTAAAATGCTGAACAGAAGGAAAGATCTTAACCCACGGAGCGGTACATAAACATAATCTTAATACGCGCCACCAAAGAAAAAGAATTCAAAGATATGGCGTAAGAGCTACTTTAAATAAGTCTGATTCATATACCGCATGAGGGTTACAGGGAATATCTTTCTTTGTAGCTTGAAAAGCCTCGAAGGTACTATCTATACGTTACATTGAATCTCTATAGACCTTGCTCGCCAATGCTTACTGGGAAAGAAAGATCTGGGCTTTAGTTAGCAAGCTCGAGAATGGGAATGCGGCAGTCAGAGATCGATCATCCGCATCGGGAGTGCCTAGCAGTGAGGGGAGCGATGAACGGAGAATCGGAGGCACGAAGTGGTCGAAGAAAGTGAAATGATCGTTGAACGTTGTGTCCGACTTGAGTCTTATCTGAGTGGTATATAAGTAATAAAGAAATGAGTCGTGAATGGAAAGAGAGAGAGCAGAGCAGCGGAGCGAAGTGGGCTGTGTAATCATTGGAATTTTTTATCTCTTTCTTATATTAATATATAAATAAAGGTAGGTAAGTAAGAAGCGGAAAACGAGTCCTCTTTGGGGGCCCCTCATTCTCAATGCAAACTAGCTCTTATTTGTGTTTAGTGAGGAGGCTACCTAACATAGAGGTGAATATAGCCCTGGTTGTTCTTTATTTTTTCCTTGGGCAGGCCTGCCTTTAAGTGATAGGGGCTCGCTTCTTCAAGCTCCGCCCAACCTATACAAGGTGCTGCTCGCTTTCTCTCAGCCACTAGTGGCTTATGTAGTGGTCGGCCTTCTTTCTCTTGATGGAATATATCACCGAGCTCCAGCTTTGCTTGCCTTCTGAACCGATGGAATAGCTATTGAATTTTTTCTCACTGAATGTAATGTTTAATCACACAAATCAGAAATGTAATGGCCAATTGCAGCGATAGCGGAATGCGGCAGCTTGCGGAATGCGTTAGAAACAGGCCCATGAGCGAGCCAATAAACCTGGACTTGAACCCGCGCATGGTGGATTCACTTCCTTGAATGAATAGCATAATCACAGGTCTTTAGCACTAGTCCCCGGCGTAAGAGGGAGGATAAAATCAACATTTCAACAACTACGAAGACGGAGAAAGTTAAAGCAAGTGTGTGTAGTGACCGGCCCAAAGGGGAGAAGGATTCCATGATGTTGGCTAGCTTTCTTAGGTACTGTCCGGGCTACTTTCCTTAAACTTTAAAGGCTGGTGTGCTTAGGAAGAGTTTTCATTCTTTGGCCGGGAGGATACCTAGTTAGCTATGCAAAAGGCGAAGGGGCTGGCTGAGCTCTTGGATTTAAATCTCTTTAGTGCGGTTCTTTCTCTTTATTCTTGAACTTGAAGGATTCGGAACCTAACTTCCCGGGAAAGCCCATAGTGTAGGATTGATTTGGATCTCTATCAGGCCTAAGTGAACAAGTAGTTCTGAGCCTAACATAGCTGAAGCAGACGGAGAGAGAGTCACTCAGCCAGCTCTAAGCTGCTTCGTGAGCCCACCTATTTCTTAGGCAATCACGAACTGTCTTATTCAAATTTGATCCTGATGAATCGCACTGCCTGCCTCTTACTCCGGCTGAGCTAGTTGACCATTCCTGAACCTTTCATATGGGTTGATAGGGCTCACTAGGCATAGAAGAACTCTACTCTCTTCCGCTCCTCTCTGAGGATGCCCAGCTATCATTCCTGGTTGACATCATCCCCATACCCCTTAGTTAGGTCGACCAGATCAATCGGGTGAGACAGAGACTCGGTCCAGCACGAGTCAATCTGATTAGTTCGTGTAGTTCGACCAGGCTCCTATTGCATGAGATTCTCTCTCTCTTTCTACAAGGGACTCTCACTCTAGAGATGTAGTTCGCTTCTTTGCATCGTCAATCTTATCAGACATTGACTCTTTGGCTTGATGAACTCTGATTCTCCTTCTCCTATTTACCTGACATGTTCAGCTGCCTGATAGCTCTTTGGTTCAGCATACCAGTTCAAATAAGCCTCAGATCCAGCTTCAGCCTCAAGGTCTGGCGCGGGATATAGAGACTTCCTGGGATAGGAATGAAGGAAGATGGGATTGACCTTCCCCATAAGAGCTCCAGCTGACCGACACTCCAGGCCTAGAGTCAAGGTTCTTTCTATGAGTAATGAGTAGGGAATGGAATAGGTCTGAGCTCGGCTACTTAGCTCCGGTCTTGCGCTAGCTCAAATGAGCGGGTCTCTGAAAGCAGATGTGAGCTCCGCTCCGCGTCGTTGTCACTCGACTTCGCTTCGCTCCTTTCTCATCTCTCTTATTTGCGTGTCACTACTCTTCTTTGGTATAGATCGGCTAAGCGAAGAAGTATCCGAGCCATAGCATAGGAGGTGTGATCCATCATTGATAGACATAGGTCTCAGCCCTTGTCCCTCTTTGGGTGCGATATCACTTGTCTTCTGAGAATGAGAGCAGCAGTCAAAAGTTAAGAGAGTCATTCGATAGGAGAAGGGGAGAACGAAGCCATCAATCGTGAATTCATGGCAGCGGGGAAAGAAAGTTGAATAAGTCTGGCATATGGGAATGCTACTCTTATCTATATAGAAGGGTTGGAAGGAGCAAACGATCCTCTTCCTGTCCTCCCCTCCTGGCAGCAATAGAGAGGCCTGGCCTAGCAACTAGTCACCCGGTCCAGGAAGCCCGAATCACATCAATCAGTGGGAATGGGAATCCAGCATAGGGCACTCAGAACCTCCGGCATAGCAGCAGAGCAAGCAAGGATTAGCAGCAAGTATTGGTGAAGCAAGAAGTTGGAGGTCGGACAAGAAGAGTGGATAGCCCAAGAAGCATACCTAACCTGAGGTCATTCAGTTGATTCTCTTGCT
>JBBUKS010000066.1:1269851-1281028 GCA_038050645.1 Hedychium gardnerianum
CTTTTTGAGTTCGATTTGACTAATTAATATTTCATCTGTCACGCATTTAGCTTTCTTTTATTAAACTCTTCTCTTTCGCACTTTAAAGTGCTTTTTTAAATGTGATAGTTGGCAATGAAGCATTCCTCTTCACTGATGAGATTTCTATGTATTATATAATATTACTATACGAGTTCTTATTCTAATAGTGTTTTTTTCCATTGCTACTTTCTTGTCAACCAAGTTTGCTTATATGGAGTTAGAAGTTGGACTTTCTTCCCCTATTGTAAGGGGTATGATTCATTTAGCAGGCTAGCTCCGACTTTCAATCGAGTTCTTTCACTCCTAAATTTCTCGTAGATCGGATATTTTTTGGTCAGTGAGAACTGGGTTCGTTTGTCAGTCAGCTCGATCCACGATGGGTGAAGAAAAGAGAATTTTCTTTCTATAGGTATATGCCATGGGTCTCCACTCTTCCTTTATATCAAGGTTTAGAGTGGAAGCCAACCTGGAAGGCGCTGCCTACCCATAAACTGACTCAGCAAGTTTGGTTTGAACGGCTGAAACTCCGTAGGTCGAAGGAGTTGTGTAACACTAAATCGGTGTTCACTTCCAATTTTCAGCATTCAAATTATTGCTTGAGTTCGTTCATGTTCAAGGTGAGCAGTGGTCTCAAGGGATTTTATGGGCTCCCCGTGTCCGGTTCGCACTTGATCCTAACAATAAGTTATTTTCAGGTGTCGACTTGGCGTTACAATTAGTTACCAGAAAGATTGAATTTCTGCGACTGGTTGTGCCGAGTTTGCCAAGCGCTTCAGGGTTCGTAACCTCAGTAAGGATTTCTCACTGATTTCGGTTAAGTCTTTACTGAATTGTTATCACCTTTTTGGTGCTATGTCCGTCTACCTTCGATATCGTATCAAGAGGTTTTCTACCCTTGTTAGGATATCGGGTGGAGGATATAGAGTACTCTCTAGACTTGACCATTCTCGGTCTGCACATGTCAACCGTTTGTTGGCTATGTGGACCAAGACCACCTTGCCATTTGAGTTATGGCTTGGTCGGGGTCGTCCCTTATTCCATTCCTTCCCGAAAGGATAGGATCGGGTGATAGCCAAGTGAAAGCAAAGTCCTTACCAAAGAAAGGCTGCTTAGCTGCTTTTATAGGACTGGGAATTCCGATCCCCATTCTATAGGTCTTCGCTCCTTGGATTGGATCTCTTGCGAGACCTTGTTTCTTGTTGTTGATTTGGGACTTCTTCCTCTGCTTATCAGTGTAGCTACTACTATCCTTATTATGGAATGAAAGTAGCGAGACAAAAGGGAGTTGAACCAAGGCAGCTATTCCTGACGTCAGAGATAGTAGTTCCCAAGTATGATATTCAATTATGGAATCCTGAGGCACTATCATTGTTCCATATACTATGGAGCTTCTCAATGGCAATTTCACAATTTCGATCTCGATCCAATATAATGTTCTTTGTCCTAAAGGGTCAAATTAAACTTGTCTTCTTAGGATATAGAGATCGGGTAGGAGATTGTTAAGGTGGTTGAGTTAGCTTAGTTGGTTAGAGAAAAGCCCTTAAGATTCTTGTGTCAGTAGTTCGCCTAAGCATCTGCTTCTTTTCTTCCGGTTTGTTTCATTTTCTTTCAAGTCTAGTGGAATCACGTATGCGTATGATAGCTTGACCCGGAATTTCTTTTAGGTCGCGAACTCGTACTCGCTTTCCTGTGCCCTATTCTATCTGACCAAGGGTAAGATAGCGTATAGCTATGAAATTAAATTGACCATCAAGCTAGGAAGAATTCCCTACACTGAGAGTTTCTTCGACTAGTAAGGGAACAGGAAGTCGCTCCAATCGGCTTGCTGAAGCGGAAAGCTCCTTGAAACCAACGAACCATCATCATGCGTCTGCTCTTGCATTGTATATTTTTATTATCTTAGTCTTCAATAAAGGAGCAAGCTTTTTCCGATTTGATGAACTGAACTCGGAAATCTCTGTTTGAGTCGGTCCTAGTGAGCGCATCCTGAAGAGGATCTCGTCGATCCGGTGGTCGGCGGGAATCACAAAATAAGGTCTGCCGGTCGCTGATCCCTCAGGTAGTGGACATACGGAAATGGAGGTAGATTAGTTGGGGGTGGAGGAAGGTAGGACGGAGGGTTGAAGTGAAAATATCTTCCCACCTAGGTCCATAGGACTAGGGGACAAAAAAGGATATGTACCACCGATTTCCGATTACGAACTGGACTGCCGCGAAGGCGCTTACCCAATCCACAGATAATCCACCAAATTCAAAGCTTGCTGCAGATGGAACTGAAGATTGCCATTTTCTCTTTCTCCTCCTTCCCCTTCCATTCTATATCAGCTGGAAAAAGGGCTGCCCCGATGTGAGTTGCCATCAAGGATGGCTGTCTTCTAACTCTTATGGCTACTCAATGTGGCTAGCGCCTTCCCTTCCTCCTTGAATCCCAACCTACCTACAGGTATTATTCCAGTAGTCCGTCCTAGGACCGCCTTTTCGCACAACCTCCGTGCAAACTTTAGATGCATAGCATAGAGGTTCAAGCGGCCGTCAAAGGCAGATCTTTTTCTAGAGTGTGATCTCCTTTCTCGGAAGTCAGGGCTGTGACAGATCGTCAAAAATCGTCTCTCATAGTTTTGTGTTCCGACGTTCCCAGGAATCGAATAGATCGGATTGGCCTGTCCTTGACTGAATGAAGAAGACAAGATATACCAGCTCTGATAGACCCTTTTCAAACCATATAGAGGTGCGGTTTTTCCTTCAATGACCGAGACTAGATTTGATGATAGGGCTCGCCCAGTACTCGTGACAACCAACTTCCAAAAGACATCGTACCAGATCAGACTAGTCGAGATCCCTTTCGCCATTTGAAGATAGATTTCTTCTTAACTGACCATGCGGTCGGAACCAAACAATCACCAATGTTAAAGGAACTTGAAGCTCGGGTTCGTGGGAAAGCAGGATCAGGAGCTACTCACACCGGGAGAGGGTATGTAATAGCTCGTTTTAAAGTTAGGGGTAGATCTTTCGTAGTTTTGAATAGCCATTCACGACTTTGCTGAGGAGAGAACCCACTTTCACTTTCCCGACTAGGTTACGGAGCGATAGCAACTATCTGATCTACTTGACTAAAGGGAAATGAACCTTTTCTTGCTAGCTCTAGTCCCGTAACCAATCAATCGGCGACTATTAGACCTATTCTGGGAAGGAATCGGAAGTAAGGTGACTTTCCCCGTCCTTTGTCTTCTAGGCGTCGGAGTAAGGGAATGACATTCCTAATGGTTCTCCGTCCTTTAACCCTTGGCAGGGGAATCTCAGTCTATTCGGCCTCGAGGCGATCTAATATCGACTGGGGGGACTTTGCCCGCTACTCCGTAAAAGATGAATGAGAATCCCTTAGTTATTAGGTCCCTGCCCTTTAAGGCATTCTAGAAAGATAACAGCATACTATCAAGCAGCTTATTCTCGAACGGAGGGGGATGAGGGCTCCTTGAGAGCTATCGGTATGCTCTGGCCAAGGTAAGGTCACAGAATCAAAATAAAAGAAGATAGGTAAATCTGACTCAGTCATTAGAGTTTAGAACAGCTATTAGAAATTAGTATTAAGTCTTCAATTATAGTAGAATTTCTTATTCAAAACATAGGAATAGGAGAGGGCCGAGTGTAACGGTAGAGTGAATGGCTTTGGGAAATACCATGCCCTCCAAGAGTGAATGGTAAAGGACCAATACCAATTCACTCCAGCTAGCAGCAAAAGGAAAAGGATGGAGTAGCTTGGTCTAGCTAGCTTAAGGAGTAGTAGTTCATGGCTTTGGGCCATTCACTCTTTGCTGGGGATCGACCGAGAATATTAGGGAGATAGTCTCTAATGATAGCTCGAGCGTTATGGTATGCGAGAGGGCCGAGTGATAACTATAACGACTCCCTTACTTAGTGTTATTAGAACTTTTCTCGCACTACTGTAGTAGTGCACTCTCTCCCTTTACTTTAGAGTAGGATTCCTACTAACTAAGCTAAGGAAGAGCTTTACTTGAACTAAAGATAAAGGCAGTGAAATCGCAGTACTAAAAGAAGACCTTAGCAAGGTCAGGACTGCCTGCCATTGACTACGGAATCTCCGGATACTCTATCTTTAACAGTTGCTCTTTCATCTCCCGACATTGAATCAACCGGTCTTGAATCAGCTGATATCGAGGATAATATGAAGCGGCGCAAAGGAAAAGTTCCTTGCTTCTACGCTTTTGCTGCTCTCTTTGATGCTTACTGTTGTGCTCACGAGCGGAATCCTTGAAATTACTTAAAAGAATGCTACACGGAATAAGCCAAGTCAAGGTTTTGAATCCGGTAGAATAGTTACAGAGGGTACTTATTAACTGGCAAAACAACACTCGGTCACCAACCAACAGAACGGCTGTTCTCGTAGCTCCTATCAAACGAGAGGTGGTCTCATAAATTAATTAATTGTCTTTCTTTTAGTTGCGGTGGAGAATATAGGATATTACATTATGGGACACAAGACCAAGCACTCCTCTTTTAGTGTAATGCCATTTCAAGAGCTTTCCCTCGAACGATAGGAAGACTCCTAGGTTCAGATCAACATCAACCCTTTTCTCGTGATATGATGCTTGATAGCATAAAGAAAAGATTTGACATTAGAACTATAGAAAAAAGAAGGTAAATCATATTCATTAACCCGCTTTACACTTAAATCAGCCTCTATGGTACTTAAGCGGCATATCTCATCGTAGGCCTTGTTTGGGGGGTGTGAACTATTCATTTATATTACAATGAGACCCTTTTTCTTTTATTGGATTCAATCTCCCAGAAGGTGATAGGTTTCACTTATGTCTTTTCGATTGTTCTTTATGCGTTACCGTATGGGAAAGAATTAAGTGTGACCTACGGAGAGTTTGAATGTTGGTCTTTATGCTGGAAGGGTTTATCTTATGACTGCAACTATCTTGCTATTGCTGCGAACTGGCCTGAAAAGAATTAGCAAGAACGAATGCAGAAGGCCGAAGGACTTCAATTAGATGCGCTTAGTCCCCCAAGAGCGGATTCTTTGCCCTTGCCAATGGCTCCCTTCGAAAGACAGAAGCTTTCTATATAGAATCTAATTCTCAGTATAGTTCGCCACAAGACATGCGCCGAAAGGGGGCTAGCCCATGTGGAAGAAAGAGGGTTTGATTCACTCTTATCTTGAGAAAGAAAGAAGGGCCGAGTGTAACAATAGTTGTAGAGTTCATGGTCCTTTACCATTCACTCTAGCTAGCACCAAAGAGGGAATGGAATACCATTCCCTCCTGGAAGGAGTGAATGTATACATTCACGACTTGGAAAGAGTGAATGGCCCCCATTCACGACCTGGTGCCAGCTAGCTGGAGGGAATGTATGTATACATTCACTCCTTCCAGGAGGGAATGGATTTGTTCCATTCCCTCTTTGGAGGGAATGGAAATTGATTTGAGCCATTCACTCCTTATTTTCTTTTCTAGGCGGGCCATTCACTCTACCCTTGTAGTCGGCCCTTCAAAGCACTTCAATCATATACTTATCATCTGAATGGAACCCTTCACAGGGTCTATCTATCTGTCCTATAGGCCCGATTCTACTTAATGAGTTCCACATCTGAGTCGAAAGCTGATTTAGCATCAAAATCTGCATTGAATCCCTTACAAACTAATGGATGTAAACAAATAGCACGCCCGAGGATTACCAGCTTGGGAATTTTGAAGTCCCAAATTGACAAAAGTCTCTTGGTCATCGGCTCGTATCAGCGCAGCCTCATCCGGCAGTCCGGCGTGTGGGTTAATTCTCCGGCCATAAAGGGAAAGCCCCGTCAACCCAGCAACATCCATCAGGGTGATCCCCATTGTGCCAAAAACAAAAGACGAAGCAGTTAAGGTCAGGAGACCAGTAAGAGCACAGTGCTCTGATCAGATCAATATCCACACTAAAGAGATCTGAGTCGTCATTGATGCTCGCCAGCATGAGTTGATCAATCCTCGCCCTCTCCCAATGCATTGTGAAAATCCTTTGGTTTCTGTAATGGTTGACCCAAGCCGCACAATTGGGAGGAGGACGCTGAAGAACGCCCTCTGAGGGGGCAAGATGCAAGGGTAGACCTGGCCTCCCACTATACGCTAGAGGGGACACAAGGGTGTTGTAATAGTCGTCAATAATTCTATCTTCATGAAAGGGACCCAAATAAGTGTCACCAATGAGCTCCAGAGGATTCTCATAATCCGACAAGACGTCATTTGGATTACTCCCGCCTGGCTCTGATGCAGCCATAAAGCTCGATGCCATCGTCGGTTTCAATGGGTAAGGACGTAACAAAACAAGGTAGCTGTAGGGGAGAACCCATAGCTGGATTAAATCCTTTAGGGGGCGCCCTCGTAAACGATCCTCTGACTTGGGCCAATTCCTTTTCCAGCTGAGTTTCCTTTAGCTCCAGACCTCTCAAGGCCAATTCTTCCTGATCGGCTTCAGCTAACACGACGTCCAACTCAGCTCGCTGTGTCTCCCTCTGAACTGCCTTTTCCTCTAAGGCTTCAAGTTGAGTGCTGATCCCAGTCAATTGGGATACCAATTCTTCTGCACGTGGGTCGGACGCCAGGATATCGCTCGGAAACTTTCTAGCTCTAAGTAGAGATGCTAGCAGGCTCTGAAGTTTCGGAGCCATACTACGACAACTGGAGATAGAAAAAGCAGCTAGCTGGCTCTTCAACAATCGCTGAATTCCTAGGGACGCCCTTTCTTTCACCGGATGAGAAGATTGCAATGCTGCAGCCATGGCCCTTAACCCTTTTGACGTCGGGGCAGCCTGACGACAAGGAACAGGGACATCACATGACGAACTGAACCAGGATTTAAAAAACAAAGAAAGTTGACTTACCCACCGTTGAAGTTTGAATCAGCTCTTGGTTGCCCAATGGCCGGGATCCCGACATCTGCCTTGGAAAGAGAAGAGTGTTCAGCACCAACGCCCTTATCTCCTGATGACTGGCGATACCCAATAGTAAAGTATCTGGAGGACCCAAGTCAACCTTCTATTACCTGTTTTTGTATTAAACGTACCTCAAACTAGTTCAACTTACCTCTTGTTACTCAAATATCCCATTACTGTACGGGACGGAAGCGAGAAAAGAAAAGCATGTTTTAGATACTAAACTCAAGAGACTGACGTCCGAGACTTGAAACTAGCAACCATGAGATCCTTACTAGAGCTCATGACATAACTAGAACATAGCACGAAAAGGAAAAGAGGGAAGACCGGGTGAGGATGGAACTCTCAAGGCGACATCTGTGAGATGAGAAGAGAAGTCGAAAGCGCTAACAACGGATAAGCATTCACCAACAAGACCAGACAGACCGGCTATTGCAAGAACAGGATTACGCATGAAGTGAAGTTAGCTTTATTTTCTAACTCTCATACCATTTACGAAAGCAAGGGATATTCAGCAGAAAGGGCTCCTCCGTTAAGAACCCTTTCAGGGTATGCCCCCATGATACTAGTGCGACTCCCTGCCTTCCTTTGCCCATCTGAGATCGAATGAAAGTAATTTTTATACGATCAGATCTGCAGCGCTTAATGATTCAATCACAGCAGAAAAGATCACAGCTGATATGCATTCAATTGCTAACATCACCGGTTATTCAACAGCAGATAGGCTTTTCGCTCCTCTCCCGTTGGTCGAGCTAACATCGACCTTTCCCTTTCTCAGCGGATCAGCCACATACTCCGAAGTCACATTAGTGACGGGAACAACGTAGCTTTTTTTTGGTCAGGGGGGGTTGGTTCCTCTACTAGAATAGGTTCCGAACGCCTCACTTCTCTGACTTTCGGTGCTTATCTTCAATCATAAGATGGTCACCCGCCCTAAGCTACATCGGTTCACCATAGATATCTCGAGAACTTCTCTTCTTGACTAGGATAGCACTCTTCCTTCTCAAATCTTTGCCTTTTCTTCACTTCTCCGCTCAAGAATCATTCTGTTAAATAGATCCTTATCGAAAGAAGAAAAAAGGAGCAGAAAAGGTATTCCTGTCAGTGGATTAGCTATTCCAAACCTGTCCTTGCGGAACTGGCTTGGCTTCCGGAAGAGAGAGGCAAGACAAGCCGCTATTCTGCCTTTGCGCAGATTTCTTTCTCGCGGCACACAAGCTATATAATCGATGATTCCAATGCGCTTCGATTTCATTTCTTCGCTTTCTCTTTCGTAGAAAGCCCTACTTTCATAACATCTGACGCTATATATGCTAACATCATTTCATTATAATACATCACATAATTGGCACTAGACGGAAAGTCAAAGAGAGAGTACTATAGGAAGCGTTACGTTCAGATGCCCTTCACCCGTGGCCGAAGGAGAAAGGAAAACGAAGAAGACTAAGCCAAAGTGGCGGGGAAGGTGGGCGTGCAAGGCGTTATCGATGATTACTTTCAGCTAGTCACAAAAGTTCAGCTCCGCTCTTCATGCGGCCAAAGAGTTTAGCTTCTGCCTTATTATACGATGATAGTGGCTAGCTTCGAAGGCATCTTCGGGTGCCTACTTCCAGCGGATCTGTGGGCATTAAAAGTCGAGTTTCGGGGCATCGTTCTTCCAGTTCTGCAAGCTTTCTGGATATCCCTTCGTTAGCTTTTTATAATTCAGCTACCAGTGAATCCTGTTGTTTGAGGAACTCTGCATCTTTGGCTTGTAAGTACCGAATTTCAACTGATAGCTGTTCTATTTCTTCTTCAATCTTTGAGAACCGAGCTGAGCTGTTCATGCTCCTGATCTAAGGCACTCTCGCAGTTAGAAGTCTTTTCATAAGCAGTAGACTGAGAGTGAGAGGCTTTGGCAGAATTGATCGAACTTCTTGCTCTCAGGGTGCTTCCCTTGAGCTCAACCATCCGGGATGCTAGTTTTCTGAGGATGATTCTATCGCGTAAGTCAGGGTAGTGTTGAACCAAAATGACCTTTTCAACATCGCTGTGAGAGCATCCGAGTGAAGAATTTATTCCAATGGCATGCTGATCTTAGTGCTTCCCTTTGTTCTTGCAAGAGATCAAGACTGGTAGGCAGGCTAAGGCCAGAGATTCCATGCCCGACCTCGAGATTTAACCCTGTCTGAGAGCTTGGCCAGCAAGCTTTTGGACATTGAATGTACACTCGAGGAGGACTGAACAGATGTGGAGGATCCTGACAAGGAAAGCACACCTTGTTGTTTGAGAAGACTTTTTTAAAACGGACCAACCCTGAAGTCTTGCAGTTTATCAAGCTTGAGAAAAGAAAGCTTATGAGGCCAAACGGTGCACTTACATAATAGTACTTCGCGAGACCTTTTTGATCTACACATGGCTAAGCTCTATTGGGCGTTGCTTTCTCGAAGTCAATCTCGCACAAACCGCAAGACCTGCCTTTCTTCATAAGTCCGACAAGGATCGTAGGCAAAGGGTTACCGGCTCTATGAGCTCCTGGGCCTAGCTTTCTTGATCAACTAACTTCCTTAGGAAGAACCTTTAAATTCTCGTAATGTACCGTTCTATGGGTACACGGAACACCAACTTAATCTCGATGAAAGTACAAGCAACTACATCCTTAACGGCCTCTATTCCGAAGTAATCATCTGTTTTAACTTATCAAATGCCAGCTGCGCTGCTCTACTGAGACATGCAAAAGCCCCTTTTGTGAGATTGGGCCAACAAACCTCTTCTGAATCTTGAGTCCAGTAAGAACTGCATAAGCCCATAAAATCCCAAAAAAGTGTAAGGGTCCTTGAAACGGGCCACTGACGCATTGCCTTAATCTTTATCATCATAATAAAGACTGAACCATTAAACACTATTCAACCAATAAAAAAAATGTCGCTCATGCCAAACTCACACAACGATTTCTTAGCATTAGACCGATAAGCTGAACTCGTTGGGGTGTGCAGTGGGGCGGCGTGTGCTTAGCATGTTCTAGCTTACCTATTGTCTTGTTGATCAACCAAGCTAGCTAGCTATAGTTCGTTCTACAGTTGGTATCGGTTGCTATACAGAGCTCTATTTACTTACTTGCCCCGGCTAGTAAACAACCAGTGTTTTGATTTATAAAGGAGTGGTAAAGGGTATGCCCCGAAAATGCCTCTTTCTTTTCATTGGGGGTTAAATAAAAGAGGCTCGGCGCTAATGAGGAATGCAATTCTTACAATACCGCGCCCCATACAAAAGCAATCGGGGCCGCGGAAAGAATTGGGTTCGACGAAGCCTGGGTGCCCCGTTGCGCAGTATGTCACAGGTTTTGTGCCTTGTTGAGTGCCTTTTCCGCGTGGATTTTTCAGTTAGTGGGAAGGTTTTTCTGCTGGTTGCACTCCGATAGAGTAAGGTGCTGGATCTAAAAAGCAAAGGAAAGTTACCTCTATGGGGAAGAAGTTCCCGCCGAATCGGAAAAAGATGCAACAAAGCCAGGTAAACTAAGCTATTGCGCGCAAATATCGAAACGCGCGCAGAGAAAAGAAAAGGCAATAGCGCGATGCAAGCAAGGCATTACCGCACTGATAGCTGAGAAGGAAGCGATACAGCGCACAGCGAACAACGCACGCTCCTACTGCGCTTACCACTTCACTTTAACAGCCCAGCTCTTAACGCTAGATAGACTTCTTTTCCTAGTGTGCCAGCAGGGAAGAAGCTTACACAAACGAGCTTTAAAGAAGACGTAGTCTACTTATGTTTAGGGGTTGTGTATAGTGTCCTTTCTCAGTCCAACGTCTTAGGCTGGCTTAAAGCGATAGCCAAGTCTTTAAGAGATAGGGGAGGAACGGTCGTTTGGTGGTTTATGGGGGTATAGCTTGATGAGCCTGGGGATTTTGAGAGTGATGACGATGGCCCTTAGTGGTTACACTACCCGGGTGATTAGAGGGAAAGTAGTCATGATGATGACTTTCACATTGACCCTGGATGGCAGTAGGTGACCTAGAGTTGGATAGTTCGGGTGAACTTCCCCTTTTTTTCTTAGATGAAGGCGGGACACCTAGAGATTCTTATGACCATGTTCTTGAGTCGGAGCAGTCTGAAACGGATCGTTTTAAAGTTAGGGAGAAGTATCTTATTGGGGACGCTCGACCGGAGAGTTCATGGCCCGTAGAGTGAATGGAACAAAGAAAAAGAAAAAGAATCTAATTGAAAGAAAATTATTTTCATGAAA
>JBBUKS010000066.1:1309916-1321520 GCA_038050645.1 Hedychium gardnerianum
GGAGAAAGAAAAACAAACAGAAGAAGAATATACTTAACAGGTAGGTACAGAGAAAAAATCTAAGAAAAAAGCACTTTTAGAAAATTATTTGAATGAAATTCAAAGAATTTGAGAAAAGAATGAAATGAAAATAATTTGAGATTTGAATGAAATTCAAATGCATCAATTCTTTTCTTTAAAGAAAACAATTCAAAGAATTTTCATCAATTCTTTGACTTTCATTCAAATTCTTTGAATTGTTTTCTTTAAAGTGCTTTTTGAGTGTATCTTTCTCCGTTTTGAATCTCTCCCTACCCTTCCATTCACGACTAATGAGGGAAAGAACCTTCTTTTAGCGGATGAAGAGTTTGATTCGACTTCGCGTAGCCTCGGGATTCGGAACACAAGAGCGTGGGGATGAATTGAGCTATGATCTCTCGGGACGGGCACCGAAGTCGAAGCCAATAGTAGCGCTCCGAAGCTAATGCGGAGCAGAGAAGCGAAGTCGAGACCGTCGGTCCGTTCGCCTCGCTCCTCTTGCAGGCCTTTCTTTGTCCAAGTGAGTTCAAGGGCGGCAAGAAAGGAAAGACAGATTCACGGAAAGCGGACTCCTCCTCATAGGAGGAAATCCATTGAATATAGAATTTGGTGGATTCCTATTTACTGCAATTGCTTGTATCGGCCAGTCAGTCGAATAATTAAGGTTAAGGGCGAGAAGGAATATCAACAATGAGTAGCAACGATTACCAGAATCAGCTGAGGCCTGTCCACCTGTGCCAGGAGTACATTTCTTTCTTTCACTCTACCCGGTCGAGCTCAAACCGACAATGAATCCCGCTCCATCAAATGTAGGGAGAGGGACCAGCTTCAACAAGTCTCTCCACATCTCTTTTTTTATAAGTAAGGGCAAGTACGACTCTCTATCTATATCATTCTCAAGGAGCTTTAGACAGTGACGCAGCTCATTCGAAAGTCAAGAGAGTCATGTTCTGCCCGCAAGACTCGGCTCGCTACTTTATTTTACCAGAGTTTCACGCGTCCTCTCAATCTCAATCTAAGGTGGGCTCGTCCGATATGAATGAGTGTGAGAATTCGATCCAGCCTTTTAATTACATTAAAGATGAGTGTGATAGCTACCGCATTCCGCAAGCTCTTAATTCCTAATGGTTGGCTCAGCTCCATATTTACCCAAGATTCCGCTCTGCAAGAAAGGCACTGCACTGCCGCATTCCGCTATCGCTTCATTTGGCTGTTGCTCCACTCCGTTCCGCCTCGCTCCTCGCTCACTCCGCTTCGCGGGTCCAACTGCAATGTTCTCGTTCCGCTACGCGGGCTGCCGCACTCCGCTCCGCTTCGTTTGTCGGGTCCAACTGCAATGTTCTCGTTCCGCTTCGCTTCACGTCGTTGCTTTGCGGGTCCAAAATGAAGTCGGCCGCTCCAATTGTCTGTTCACTCCGCTCTGCTTCGTTTGGCCGGTCTTGTAACATTCGTGCCATTCTATTACTTTATGTGAGTTCAGTGCCTTTCTATTACATGAAGTGAGAAAGTTTCTCGACTTCGCTTCTGCATCGATTGCTTGCTTTGATCTCGACTTACTTTATTGTTGTGCTCGTTCCGCTTCGCTAGAAAGGCATTGTGCTTTATTTAACCCAAGATTCCGCTATCGCTTCATTTGGCCGTTGCTTCGCTTCATTTGTCGGATTCCTTGATTGATTCATTCTTTCCTTATCTATGAATTCGACTTCGCCTTCTGCGAGCCCACATTTGATTGGTTGAATGGGACCTTGTTTGAGAGAGGAATGATAGATGGACCTTTGTTTGAGAGAGGGGATTCTACCTCTGAACCTTAGCCTCGTGGGCTGATATAGTAGTACGAGTGTAAGCTAAGGTTGGGTACTACTAGAAAAGAAAGGTAGGCAGTTGGCGCGGTCCGAGAAGAGTGATTATTGGCACAAGCTCCAAGTTCGGAGTTCCCCTCCTATTGGTGTACTCCACCTTCTTCCAGCTGTGTTGGATTTCCTCTTTCGATAGAGGAGAATTAGTATAGGCCTGCCTAGCTTAGCTGAGTTTGATTTACTTGACTTTGCTCTTACGCTTTTAGCGCTATCTCTCTCCTTAGGCCCTAGTGATGGTGGTGGAATAGACCTAGTCTTTAATAAACCCTGACTTACGGAAGAAGAATCAAGCCTTTAGCTGCTTACCGGCGGGAGAAAGAGTTGGATTCCATTCCAGCACCGAGCTCCCTCTTTCTTGACCTTCCTCTGCTTCCTTCGCTCCTTGCGATTCCCCTAACTTTCTTCTTCCTGGCGAATCAAATCAAATAGTACTCAGAAGGAAGCACTACTACTCTCTCTAAGAGGCAAGAAATGGAGTGAGCGTCGACCCAGCTATGCTGCCGGTACAAGAAAGGGTAGGGAGGTCGGTCCGATCCAAGAGCATATGAATGAGTCCGGAGCAGCTGCTGTCCTTTTGAACGGTAACCAAGCCAACCAACTACTATCAGTTTTTTCCCTCTTTCAGTGCCGAGACCCTCCTCCAGACTTTCCAGAAAGCTACCTAGGCGATCCCGAATCTATTGTAAAATACCAGGATTGCATATTACGAAGAAGGAAGGTTTCTTTCGGGTTGGAATATCTTTCGATTGGTCCACGCGTACCGAGTTTCTTTCTCCCTATTACTCTTCATAAGCAAGAAAAGGTCTTCACCCCCGCGGCGTCCCCTCCGAAAATCCCTTGAGCCCTTAACTCCGAATCCGAGAAGGGATCCCAAAGAGAAGGAGGCTTGGGAAGCAAGAAGAAAGGTAGCTAGGTAGGCGGTCCAGAGAATCTGATTAGAACTATAGGATCGGTTTGCGCGTAGAAAGTCAAGAGCACCTCGCTACTGCTCAGAAAGGGAAATAGAAGTAGCTAGGCCCAGATCAGAGCTAAGATACTCCGATGGCTTATCCGACCTACTCAACTTATTGTTGTCCTTCTCTAGAGCTAGAGCTTTAACCCCACCCACGCCTCGGACATCAATCATCTCATATATACTAGAGAGATCTTAGTGGATTGCGCCTGGAAAGAAGAACTCGTTGAACAGTAATGAAATGGAGACAGAGCTCTATCAGTTCAGTCATCCGATTGTGTTAGGGTCTTTCTGGCACTAGACTAGCTAAGATCATGATTCGAGTGGGAGAAGTCTCATTTATAGTAGGCGAAGTCGGAGGGGACCGGAAGAGTGAAAGCGCGAATACTCAAGACCGATTTCAGGTCTCAACAAGTATTAGTCGTCTGACGAGAGAGGGCGGATGCGGTCGGAGGGGCCCGTCCGAATGGGACTAATGTTCAGCAAGCAGTTGGCTCGTTCCACGGCTGCCGTAATCAGCAGTTGGCTCTCCACTACTTTCTTTTACCCAAGATGGAGCTTCGGCTGAGACATTAAATAATTGGTTGCTGAATGAGACAATCAATGAACTCATCTATTACTCAACTATATAGTTGTCTCTCGCTCCTCATCTTCTTAGGCGGAGAGAGGCCTCCGTACAAGAACCAGCGAGGCCCACCAGCGAGGATTGGTTCAGGCTCCCAGTCCGTCCTACGATTCATTTCTTGGAGGTGCTGAACTCAACTCCTCTTTCTTTCCCTTCCTTCACTACGAGTAATGTTCTTTGGTGCTTCTTAGACCTACGATTCTTTTCCTCATTTCAGTCCTCAAATGACGAACGAGTGATAACGACGTCTCGAGCGTATGCGAGAGGGAGAGAGAGAGGGACGATTCCCCCAGGGGTAGGGGTAGATTCTTTCTACGTTTTGAATCTTTGGAGTCACTATTAAATTGCCAGGCTAGCTAGCTGGCACCAAAGAGGGAATGGATTTGTTCCATTCACGTATTATTCCATGAGGGCCAACGAACTTACTAAATTAAGGGCGAGCCCTACGTCCCTTCCTTTTATTCACACGTCGCTTCGCTCGTCCCTCTCCCTTTAGGTCTCGCCCTCCGTCCCTCTCCTTCGCTTCTTCAGTCTCGCCCTCCGTCCCTTCCTTTAGTCACACGTCGCTAGCGCTCGTCCCTTCCTTTTTTGATCTTTCAGATATTTCACTCGATCCCCAATGGCCAATCCTCACATGAATGGCTAAGGCCTTCGGACGTCTCAATTGGACAGTCCATAGTGGCTAGTTCGTGAGCCCTTCGGAAAGAGACAAAATATATTTCATATCTTGAGTTGCTTAAAGAGTGTGATTCTTGCGTTAGCTTCTTATTTATTTAAAAAACAAAAAGAAAGAAAGGGTTTCGAGTTTAGCAGGTAAAGTTAATTCATATGATCTTTCCCTCTCCCAAGCACCAGTCGTGAATGGCTTTGGGCCATTCACTCTCCGGTCGAGCCTATCTTTTATACCCCAGCACCAAGAGGGAATTCCATTCCCTCCTTAAGCTAGCACCAGGAGTTAATGGCTTTGGGCCATTAACTCTTGGAGGGAATAGCTTGGCTTTGGGCCATTCACTCTAACCCTAATGGTCGAGCCTATCGGGATATACCCTCCCCAACGAACTTACTAAATTAAGGGCGAGCCCCCAAATATTATAGCTCACTCGGACCTTTTCTTTTTCTTTTCTATCCTCCCTCATACCATGAACTCTTGGTGCTACTAAAGAAGGAGAAGAGACACCCCTTTCATAAGCTGAGCTAACTACATATTTCCCATACTCAGACAAGCATAAGACTCAATTCCAAGCAGCCCAAGCCAAGGACTGAAAGCTCTATCTTTATCGTACGGGTAAGCATTAAACCGAACTGCATTAGTAGTTTGAGGCAACCCTCTAAGTGTTTTATCTTTACTCCACCACTTATAATATGAGTACTAGCCGGGCATACTAATAAGTAAAAGAAGAATCTTCGACCCTCTTGAAACTGACCGGACTTATTCAACTCAAGTGGAGCGTAAATAAAGGTCCGAGTGCTTAGACGTGGCGACGTGGTAGACGTCTGGTGCATAGCCTCTAAAGGGACAAATTGAACTCCCGTACCCTTCTTTTGAACTTGATCCCCGAGCCGAACCCGAACAACTTAGTTCGCAGCCCTTTCTGAGTCGTGAATGGTAGTTTGAACTCTTGGAACTCGGTAGCAGGTCGAGCTACAAATACCCGATCTGAAGAACTATAGGAATGAGCCCAAAAGAAAGAACTCTTCTCACTCTTGGAAGAAGGGACGAAAAAGTGCTCGAGCAGTAGTGAGAGGGACGAGCGTGCCCTTTCAATAGCTCTTTTAACAGGAGCTACACCAGCAGCAACCCCAGACCGCCCGGATCCCTAACGAGTTAGCTCTGTTGCGGTCCGAGGCACTTCAAGAGTGTCCGTTATTGGTGGCTATAAGTTTCTCCGGTGAAAGAGTTAAAAGAGGAGAGGCACGAAGAACTTCTATAATATAAGCAAATGCCCAGCCCTAACTATAAGCAAATGCCCAGCCCTAACCTTTTCTTTTCTCCCCTTGCACCCATGAAATGAACTCGTTTTAAAGTAAGGGTATGAAATGAACTCGTTTGGTATTACTCCAAGGTCCGAGTGATAACGACGTGCTGACAGAGCTCTGGCAGTTAAAGCAAGGGACGAGTGAAACGACGTGCGACTAAGACGGGGCGACGGACGAGCGCAGCGACGTGCCAAACTGAACTTCTTTTTATTAACATTAACTGAACTTCTTTATTTATAAACTTTGATTTACTTTCTTTCACTTTCTTTCATCTTATATACTTTGACTTTCTTTCATCATGGTGCTCAAACTGTTATTAGGGATAGGGAATGGATTATGAGGCATAGCGTAAGGACTTGATTTGCAAGAACCGGAAAAGAGCTACAACCAGAAGCTACTCGTCTTTGTCTACCCTGGTTCAAGTATAGCCCATACCCTTTCTAAGCCGAATAGTAGTTCTTGGACCGGAGAAGTCATACCATAGTAGAAGACCCCGTTGAGACAATAAGTTAGACATTGGTTCACACGTCGTTATCACTCGTACCTTCCCCTGACACGCGAGGACATTCAAACAAGCCTTCTAGCTCAATATCGCTTTTAGCTCTGTTCAGCTCCGTCCGTCTCTTCCTCTTTCACGGCGCCGGATAGCTTGAAGCTTAAGGGCTCTCGGAATGGACTTTCAAGCTTTCTCGCTAGCTTGGCTAACTTATCCTTCTTCTGTCTTGATTGAGTTTGGGGATGCGTTCTTTCCTCCAATCTTGAGAATCCAATAGTGGTAGGCTTACCTATCGGATAGTTTCCACTAGGGAAGAAGTATGCATTGCTTACCGTGCGAGCGGCCCAAGTTGCGAGCAAAGTTGACTGATCAACCAGTCCAGGCAAAGAGCTGGGGAGGCGCGTGCTTGCTTGGCCTATCCATATTTCAGCTGCAGTCGTGAATTCCAATTCTCTACTCTTTCTTTCACCGGATAAAGAACCGGAGCAGCAGCAGTGAGACTTCATCCTTAATATACAACAGAAAAGGGACAGCTGAAGCCGGGAGTCTACAACCTTCTTTCTGTTGGAGATGACGAACCTAAGGCAAAAAAGCAAAAGGACGATGTGCGCCCTGGAGAGGGACGAGGACTCGAGCTACATGGAGAGGAGAATGATAAGAGAGATGGCTCCTGCGGCACGTATCATTTGGACGAAAGGTTGAATACGGGATAGGGGGAGCGGCACTCCCTATTGAACTGAACCTCCGAAAGAGCTATTGAAGCGCAAGCAGCACTGAATGAGACTTCCTATCGCTCAAGGCGAGCTAGAATTCAAGGAGAGGAAGAGTCGGGAGGGACTATTATATATAGCAGGCATTGCGCTCCGTCACTCTTTTCACGTTTTATTGTAATTCCTATTATTGTTATAATATGCACGAAAGCAGTTGGCGACTGTCAACAGGAGAGGAAAAGACTCGCTTGGGAGATTCAGGCTACTAAGATTAGCTGCATTGAGCTACGTCCCGAACCTCCCGTCAATCCTATATTGATTGATATGAAGAGCAAGAAGAGCGGAACCCTGATTATGAATATACTAGGCTATCAATCTACTCTCTTTCTCCTACTGAGCCCTTCCTCTCGCTCGAGACTGAGCTTTTCTCTTCACATAGCATTTCTGTACTCAAGTCAGGAAAAGCTCAACACGCCTCAGCCAAAGAAGGTACGACGTGCGACGGGCTCGAGCCACGCACTTGCGTTACACATCCGATCGCAAATCGAGGCTTTTGATGCCACTTACGTGACACATCCTATCACGAATGATCCCACTTGCATGTGAGACCAATGGGTCGATCCATTTGCTTGACTGTGATGTGATCGTCAGCGGGGGGCTCTAGATCTAACCCGACTGGTTATGGCCTCATTTCTCCTTGCTGCGGGTCGAGTTCGATAAGACTGGCCCGGGTTCGGTCTGGGTTCGCCAGTGGGGGTAGTGGTTGAGTGGTCGATGGAGCCAAGGGTTCTAAGGGTGAAGGCTAGCAATCTTCACTTCACTCGGAAGAATAGCCACACTCTCTACATTGCGCGGACGTAAGGAAACCTTTCCATTCTCGCTTCGACAGTCGATTGTAAGGGCTTAGAGATTTCGGGGGTGTCCTACCGGGGCCCCTCTCTGATAAGGTTATGTGAAGTAGAGTTCAACATCTTTTCTAGGAGCAAGCTTCAATTGCCCAGCACACTATGGTTCCTCGTTGGCGGAGCCTTGTGGAAGCAGCCATCAGGTCGGATGTCTAGCATTTTGGGTTATTGATAGTGTATTTTGCCACTTTGCAATTCAATTGATCGAGCGGATATTCGTTCCTCTCTTTTCCCACTTTCCCATTTCAAAAGTGGTTTGAGCACTTTCGAATTCGATTTCTCGAGTGAAGCTTAACTGTGTTCTTTTGAGGCACATTAAGAGGGTAGAAGACCCGCCAATGCGGCACGAACACTTCCTTATTTAATAAAGCTCTGAGGTCTCGACCAGCGGGTCTAAGTGATAGGTTGAAGCGTTAAGGCTCCTATCAAGAAGTTCATTATGAGTTTCTCGCATTACCTACTTTTCCGTGGGTAGTTCATCTCATTCGTATATGAGACTAAGGAAAAGCAAACTCGCGAAGCGCAACACCAAAAGAAAGCTCTACTACCAAAGCATGAGGCCCCGAACCCGTCAAGGCCAAGCAAATACATATTGAAATTAACCACTCCAACTAGAATGTAGAGAGTCCATGTGGTCGAGCAACAGAAGATCTTTCTAAGTATTCTAACTCTCCGTAGCAGTAGTTCTAGGTGTAAGTTCTTCAGAAAGAGACTATGAGCAAATCCTCCGGGTGAGGGAATGAGTTGAGTTCCATGGACAGAATTGAGATACGCTTTTTGTTTTGGCCGGCTCAGTATCGGGAGAGGAAGAACACTTGGGATGATGTCCTGGCATCTTCTTCTTGGGTTCAAAGTACTCCACGTCGCTATCGCTCGTCCCTGCTACTATGAGTGAATATCCGCATATGTGTCAGTCCTTTACTGAAGTTCATTAGTTGTTGCATTAGAAGCATTAGAGTAATTGGCATGTAGCGGGGTGCCATGTTAGACGCCTTCACTATATGCTGCTAAGAATCTTTCTCAGTTGGGGTTTGCCAGAGGAGGGGAAAATGGAACTCCATACAAGAAGTACGCAGCAGAGAGAGGCACGAGGACTGAATCAAGGGGTTCAGCTGCCCTTGCCCGTGAAAGAAAGAAAGATTTTGAGAAAGTGAACTATCAGTTTTGTATTTGAATACTTATCAGGTATTTTGTTTTCGATCCCTTCGGCCCTCCAACAAGTCGTAAATGGCACGCATACCTACGTCGAATATCTTAATCATAATCTGACTGGCTTCATCTGATTGGTATATAATACTCATATCTTCAATTATCATTCGCTCTATTCTCCTTATTTAGATTCTAATTTGAGCTCTTCAGATGAGTGGTATAGTTAGTATCATATCTTCATCTGAATCTGAGTGTTATATAGAATAAATGAAGATTCTATGACCTCCCTTTAATATTTCTCACTCGGATATTGATTGAATGATCGAAAAAGCGCCGCCCATAAGTATTTGCTTCGCAGTGGAATTTCATTTAAGTTGGTCCCTGCCTCGAAATACACTTTAATGGCTCCGGGGCCTAAGACAATTGAATTCAAGCTCGAAAGGTATTTGAAAGGAGCGGAAGCTATATGCTTAACAGATGCAATTATTTGAATTGAATTCAAATTTAAAATTATTTTCTATGAAAATTTAAAATTATTTGAATTGAAAAATTTTCTAAAATTCTTTTCTTAAAATGGTTTAAATTCTTTTCATAAAATGAAAATTTTAAATTCTTTTCTTAAAATGGTTTAAATTCTTTTCATAAAATGAAAATGGTTTAAATTCTTTTCATAAAATGAAAAGAATTTGCATCAATTCTTTCTCTTTTTTGAAGGGTATCAACAGATAGGCTCGCCCTTAATTTAGTAAGTTCGTTGGCCCTCATGGAATAATACGTGAATGGCCCGCCTAGAAAATCAAATAAGGAGTTCATGGCTCCGAGAAATTTCCATTCCCTCCAAGAGTTCATGGTCCTTTACCTATTCACTCCAGCTAACACCAAAGAGGGAATGGATTTGTTCCATTCCCTCTTTGGAAAGAGTTCATGGCCCAAAGCCATGAACGACCTGGTGCCAGCTAGCTGGAGGGAATGGATTTGTTCCATTCCCTCTTGGAAAGAGTTCATGGCCCGTAGAGTGAATGGCTCCGAGCCATTCACGACCTGGTGCCGGCCAAGCTACTCCCTCCAGCTAGCTAGCACCAGGTCGTGAATGGGGGCCATTCACTCTTTCCAAGTCGTTCATGTATGTATACATGAACTCCCTCCAGGAGGGAATGGATTTGTTCCATTCCCTCTTGGCCTAGAAAATGGAATAATACGTGAATGTATACATTCACGACCTGGTGCCAGCTAGTTGGCGCCAGGAGTAGTAGTGAATGGCCCAAATCCATTCACTCTTGGAAAGAGTTCATGTATACATTCACGACCTGGAAAGAGTTCATGGCCCAAAGCCAAGCTACTCCCTCCAGCTAGCTGGCACCAGGTCGTGAATGGGGGCCATTCACTCTTTCCAAAGAGGGAATGGAATACCATTCCCTCCTTAAGCTGGAGGGAATGTATACATTCACTCCTTCCAGGAGGGAATGGAATTCCCTCTTTGGTGCCAGCTAGCTGGGGAGAGAGAGTCTTGTATTGTATTTGTAGTTTTGTATTGTTAGTAGGTATTTCCTTTTGTGAATACTGACGCCCAAAGAAATGCCATGAACGACTTGCTGGAGGGTATGTAATAGCTCGAGCGTATGCGAGAGGGTATGAAATAGCTCGTTTTATAGTTAAGGGTAGAGTGAATGGCGCGTGCCATTCACGTAATACTGAATTTGCTTGGGCCGAGTGAGAAAATCTTCGACGGGGTATAAAGAGAGAGAACCACGTGGTAGGAATACGGGAGAGAGAGAACGACGGAATACGGGATAGGATTAGAGGAGAGAGATGAGAGTGAAAGTCAAAGAAAGATCTATATGCGTAACACATGCGACTATGAAACTCAAGTAGCTACTGTTGTCCCAAACTGAACTTTCATATTTGGGGCAGGCAACACGAGGAGAGAGGCTGGCGAGATGAAATGCACATCCAATATCCGATAAAAAAGAGGATTAAGAACAGCTGCAACAAAAGAGCAACCAATAACGGATGTCGGTCGGGATCCAACAACAGCTACTATAGTGAAGGGCTACCCGGTATTGCTTTTTTAATTCAACAGGAATGAACAGAAGGAGAAGAAATGGTGCAACACCAGGAACTCTCTTTCTTAAGGAATGAACAGAAGGAGAAGAAATGAACTCTGAGGTTATCTTGCACGGGATTCTCTAGTAGTAGAGTTCGGGTCTAAGTTCATGGAAAGAGTTTTTGGTGTAAGTTCTAGGAGGGTCTTTCTTCTTTTGATAGGAGCTCCACCTTTCATCCTATCTTTCGAACTCCCTCACTTAGCCCCGTCGTTATCACGTCGCTTTGCAGCAAGAGTCGTTCATGGATGGCCCATATTAGTATTATCTACCGTTAATAAGATCGCTCTCATTAAACTATCCAGCACTAGCACTATAGACTATATTGTTTGACTCCCTTTTCAGTAGTTGCAGTTGGATTCCGTCCTGTAGCGTACTTCAACATCTTTCTTGTGCCGTACGAGGTAGGTTCTTTTCCTGGGGCCTTCCTAAATTCCGACCTATGGGAGAGGGACGGAGGGCGAGCCCTTAATTTAGTAAGTTCGTTGGCCCTCATGGAATAATACGTGAATGGAGCAAGTCCATTCCCTCCAGCTAGCTGGGGACGAGCAAAGCCACGTTAAGATAGGGACGAGCACACTTAAATTTGTGAGTTAGACGTCCGAGTGAAACGACGGGGGAAGATCTTAAGTAGTTTTTAATATGAACGACTCTTGCTGCGAATGATAATGACGCGCGAAGACCAGTAGATCTTTCTTTTTAATATGAACGACTCTTACTGCTGCTGAGATCTCATCTATGAATTTGATACCTAAGATATTAGACATGTCCCCAAAGGAAATTCCATTTACGTATATACGATGGGGCCTTCCCC
>JBBUKS010000066.1:1344121-1359283 GCA_038050645.1 Hedychium gardnerianum
GTCCTGGAGCGAACTACTCATTGCTGTGTTGCCCCAATCCAAGGAAGGGCTTTTGGTGAGGAGCATTGTTTTGAGGGAGGGAAAGCGTGGTTGACAAGCCACTTCGAGGGGGCGACTGGACTGGAGTGCTTTCATCAAATGATGCATGTGGGCTGAGCCATTCCCACCCCAAGTGGTGGCCCGATTCGGCCTGGCCTGGTCGGGAAGAGATTCACATAGAGACTCTTACTCTCCGGGAATCTCTTTCTATGTTAGCTAGCGGGGGCGGGCTTTCCTATGGTAGTCCCGCTGCGGCCTCTGACCGTCCGTCCCGTCTCATCTTTCTTTGGCTATACTTGTATGTAGCAAGCCATGTTAGCTTCACATGAGAGCCTTTTTCTAAAGGCTAAAAAGGCACTCATCAGTCAGCTCGGCCCCCCTTTCCTATTCCGCTTTGCCGCCTATTAAGAGAATAGGTCCCGTTGAAGCGGCCCGCCTTTATTCATCTATACCAGCTGCCACGCACGACCCAATAGGAACGATTTCAGCGCCCCTCTCTAGATAAGAAGCAGAACGCGCCATCACCTACAGCCCTTTCTTTCCTCTGCCGGGGACTTCCACGAAATGAAAACGGGCGGCATCGTCGTATGCTCGACATTTGTTGCCCTGGTTTATATCCCGGAGTACTGCTATGGCCGATCTGTCACCCAATCTACTTAAACAACCTAAAGGCTTGGCCCCGCGCCGTTTGGGGAATGAGCCTATATATATAGGCATGGCTTAGTCAGTTATTCTCGCAATTCTGATAAGATTCGGACCGCCACTTCTCTGAAAGCATGGTTCTTGCCTCCCTCCTTGGAGCTCGTCCATTCCTTGCCTTGGGTGATCCCTTGCTCTCACGTTCGAGTGTTTGCTCGTCGTTTAGGCCGGTGAGTGAGATTTCTGCTCATTGCAGTCACCCCCGGGGTTCTTCGCACCTGGATAGTACCAGGACCCTTGTGCCCCGGCCCTTGATCAGATAAACCCCCCTATGACCCACAACTAAAAATGAGCCTTGCGACGAGACGCGGACATTCCCCATGCTGCGATTCCCTCCAGTCCGTTCCCGGGTTGGGTTAGGAGAACATCCGAGCGATTGCCTTCGCGGATCCAAACGCGCTCACAAGGCGCACAATAAGAATAAGACCGATAGAGACTTCATAAGGGACCATTTGAGCTGCAGATCGTAATGCTCCTAGAAAGGCATATTTCGAATATAGAGGAGTGAAAGTTCCCAACAATCAACGAGTTGATCATACCCTTCTTTGAACCGTACGAGCACGTCCTCTGTCACCCCCCACCGCGCTTACGGCTCTTTACCCCAACCCAACTAGCTCTGGCTCCAGGTCTTCCCTTTCTATTCCTCGGTAAGCGGACCGGGGGAGCATGGGGGGGCGATATCTGCTTTTGACTGATGGAAAGCATCTCTCTTTTGTCCCTCCTGACCGAACCCGCCAAAAAAATCACAATAGCAAAAGTGGTTCTTGCCGGGAGGGAGAGTCGCATCGGAGACATCTTTATCTGAGGAGGAGGCCTCGTCGTCCGGCTCCTCATAAATGATGTTAGGATCGGCCGGCTGATCCTCGGAATCCGAAAAGAAAACAGAGACAGAACTTCTTGTTTCAGTGACATATCTTAAAAGACTAAATAGGATTTGAAGACACGATCATTCACATCAATTTCAGCAGGCAGGAAGGGCGCGGAAGCTACCCTTTCTAGAATGCAAGCAAGGTCGCTTGCTTACTCTCCGTACGTTGGCGGCAAGGAAGGAGGCATTGGAAAGAAAGACCCCCTATTTACTCAAGAGGCATTCGGGAAGCGACTAGTCGCTTCTGGCCAAGCGGCCGACCACTACATAAATAAAGAGATCCATATACCAGTCATGAGCGAGAGTTCAGCCTAGAGAGGCGGAAGCTGTAGCTTCTAGGACGAAGCCGAGCCACTAATGGAGTGGCGAAGGAGGCATACTATACGTATACTAGATTAGTAACCGCTGAAATACCAAAAAAAAACAATACTGTATTTCAGTGAACTATTTTAGCTATCAGTGTGATTGATCCGACAAGTACCAAGGGCTTTCGGTAGACTGATTTCATTTCCGAATTCGCTTGCGACAAGTCCTAGCATTAGTATGAGTTCGTTGACCGCGTAAGGGCAATCCATCTTGATGACGAATTCCACGATAACAAGAAATCGAAATGAATCGTTCGATGTCTGCTCGTTCTCCCCTCTTCAATTCCCAATGAACAATATGATCTTGACTTATCATTTGTTCAATTTGGTCGATCTGATACTTAGTTAACTCTTTGATCTTTATGTTCCCACTGATACCTAATCGATAACGAACCTGAATGGCTTTTTTAGGTCCAATTCCATCAATTTTTGTTGAGGCAATTCTGACTTGTTTATCGGCAACTGATCTAGCTCCTGAAATATATGACATTCTTGATCCTTCCTTTTACCAGTCTTCTCGGCTGGAATCATAAATGAGTTGTCTCCTCTCTGATGATCTTTTCTATAGGTCGAACTAGTGTGAGCGGTCTAAACTTCGACCCGGATTTCTTCCAATTATGTTCTCGTACCCAAGCCCTGAAAAAAGATCAAGAGTCTTGTGGAGGATAATTTCACACTGATATCTTACTAAATCAGTGAGAAAGTGCTCCGCGATGGGTCGCGTCGCGGTCTCAAAATGGAAGTTTTTCGCCTTTCTTAAGATAGCGCAGAAGGTCTTTTAGGGCCGCTATGTTCGCATCCCCCGACTCATAATCGAAGTGGTCTCGTGCGCGGCCATCATTAAGTCGGGTCTGAGCTGCCTGCGGTTACAGAATCGCCCGCGGAAGCCCCCTTTACTCTCTCTCTATAAAAAAAAGCTTTCTGCATCATCAGCGGCGCTGGCGCAGGTTTTTATTAAACAACGTTCGACTTGCATGTGTTAAGCATATAGCTAGCGTTCCTTCTGAGCCAGGATCAAACTCTTCTTTTGAGTATGATTGGGCCCTGCTGTGGTAGAACCTGGTGAACCGGGCGTACTACTTGGAAACCTTCTGTAGACCTTTCTTCTCTTATGAGATTTCTAGTTAGCTGCAATAGCCTTTCGTTTGGCCCCTTAGAATGAAAGAAACCCGATAGACTCATTACGCGCAGGATCATACACTAACCAAAACCCTTCCCTTATCCGAAGACATTTCGTCGAAAGACGATTAGCTAGGCGCTCAAAATAAGGGGCCCTTTTAGATTCAATCAACGCAGGAAGTATGCAGGGGTATGAGAATTCCCCGGCCCATAGAGGTTAGCTCCTTTCTTTCTATATTATCTCTATCTATATACGAGACCACCAAGGAAATAAAGCTCAGAAAGCAAGAATTTGGCTATTCCCCGATCGGCAAATAGCATACCGAACTTGACAGAATATGTCATATCTCTTGAGACCCTAGTATGTACGAGATAGATAACATATGACAAAACATTATTGTATGCATGTGAATCGAGTGAAGTGACCCATGGGTATAGGGCACGAACGCTAGTAAACATCTATCTAGTTTCCCGCTAGTTTGCAGTAAAAAGAGGTTAAGAACTCAAAGCTGTCCGACCCAATGCAAGCTCATTCACCCCTTTCCTTGTTTCCCCCCTAACAACGGCGAAAAGAGCCCCCCCTCTCTCTGAAGAGTGACGATTTCTGACATCGAATTCCCGCATATAGGCTCTCTATGAGAAGCCCCGCGAGCGCTTTCAGACGACTGACTGAATCAAATAGGACAGGCGGGCGGAAACGACGGAAGCGGAGTTGCAAACTGCTACTAAGCACATGCTAATAGATGTCCAGGATACTACTAACTAGACTTTCGCTGGGAGGAACAGAAGAGAGAGAGCTTATAATCATGCCAGAAGAGAGGTCTGCCAGAGCTATAGCAGTATGGGCAGCAGTGGAGTTGTCAAGAACAGGAAGAGGAAAATATCCATCTTCGCTGCCTGCGATAGTATGTCTGAGGAACGGTGGGTGGAACAAGCTCAGAGGGAGGTGTGCCACAAAACAAGAAAAAGGGCTTTCAGGAAAAGTAACCACTTAAAAAAAGGACTGAGCAGGCTCGGAAGTGGGCTGATAGGAGGTCAAAGAGTGGAAGGTAAGATTCTCCATAAAATAACATGGCTATAGACTCTGAGGTTAAAAGCATTGACTAGGAGGAAAGGTCATAGCAACGAGAATCCCTGTGATTATCAGCTTCAGAAAGCCTTCGAAAGAAAAAAGCCATTTCCCAAGGCGCGCTCATTTCAAGTAGAATAGAACAAGTACTTCCAGAGGCAAGAATGGTTGGAGGGAGTCCGAGAGGATAGGAGGTTCGGAGAAATGCCAGAAAGAACGGAAGACGAAAGACGAGAATCCGCGCAAGGATCAAAACACTTAATAGACATAGAAGAGTCAAATCAATGCTTCCTAGCCTACCGAAAACTCGGTTAAAGCTAGTTAGGTCCTCCGGTCAGTCAAGTGTTGACAATGGACTTTTGAAGACCCGGAAAAGAATTCACTAGCAGCTAGGTCCCAACTAGACTAGAAAAGGTCCTCTTATTCTCCGGACATGACACTTCTTTTGACGGGTATGTTATAGAAGGCTCTGCAAGGTTAAGAGACTAGCTAAGGTCAATTCAAGAAAAAAAAAGCTCCAGTAAGACCTGCAGTAGAGAGTCTTGCTTAAGGGTCTCCACTATTTAGCGATCGATGATATCAAGAGAGAGGCTCCCCCTGCCTCTTCCTTAAGATCCTTATTAGTCGACGAAAAGTGTAACGAAGTCTTAGTGTTATAGCCAAGCTAAGTCAAGCTTTCCATCGGTCGGGCAGTTTGTAACTTAGATTGAAAAAGTTTTCTTTCTTCGCGAGTTGGGTAGTCGATAGCGGGGTTCTCTTGTTCCAGCCAGGTGTATAACCAGTCCCCATCCTTTCTTGTGGTTAGGTGCACAGGAGCCTTTGACTAAGTATTCCATTCGGTAAGCCAAAATCTCTTAGTGTGTGGTATTAGTCCAGTCAGTCCGCTATCATTCCATGCCTAACAGTATTAAAAGGCTTAGAACAAGACTTCAATCAGAATAAAATCAAATAGATGATCAAAGGTTAAGAATCGAGTAAGGCCTTGACTTCTTCCACATAGCCCTTTAGATAGACTGTCAATTAGTGGTCTAGTCTCTTTGCTTTTTCTGTCCAGTCTTCCTTCAGGAAGACCAGGTTCAAGATTGTTCTACGTAATAATATCCACTCTTTCTCCTTTCTCTCATTCTTTCTCTAGAATTTAGATTCTATATCAATTCTAACAAGACCAGCCCTGCCATTGTTGGTATTCCAGGAGCTCTCTACTGCACATCGAGACAATCGGCCTATCCAGGAGTTTTACACAATAATGAGGACCATTGGCACCAGCTCTCCTCCATAGAAGAGTTTACATATTCTGCCTGTGCCAAGAAGCGGCACGGGATCAGCAACTTCAGTTCATCATGCACCTTCGCCTAGAGTTTGAAGCTCTCCTAGACTAGACCAGATAGACTTTCTAAGAAAGTTCCGTGGCTTCATTCGTAAATCCTTGGATCTTGGAGTCGGCTTAAAAGTGCTATCAATGCCGGCCGATCACTAATTCTACGTCAAGGGTTCATTTGGACGTTAGTCTTGACGCGGAGCGAAAGCGGCTTGGACTATGAAGAGAGAGTATTAACCGTTAGGTTTGGGATTGGCGATAGGATTGTTTTGAAGACAGGTCTAGTTGTTGTGAATTGTTCACCGTAAGGAACTTTTTTAGGAAAAATAGGAAATGCAGTTCGGAGCGGTGGATCAACTGATTAACAGACGAGTGGATAGGATTAGGACGTGAAGATTGTCTCCGAGCGGACAGGCCAGCTTCTACCTATTGCGAGGCCCGGTCACACCTGGCTTGATCATACAGGTCGGGAGGGAAAAATAACCCATATGTGAGGCGCCGTCTTGTACAGCAAATCCTGAGGATGAGGGAGCGAGTCGAGTCTGTCCGAGTTTTCATCTGCTTCTAGGGAGGTCCGCTATTCAAGTTAGGGGCATTAGTTGCAGTAGGTAGGGTTCATCTAGCATACTATATCAATATTTAAGTTTAAGCCACTGTGTAAGTTCCGTGTTTCACTATCTCCGTATGTATAGCTACTAAAGAATTCATTTCAGTTATGTTAGTAGCTCATACGAAGACATAAAGAAGTATGAACTAGAAGCCCTATCTTCATTATATTGGTTCGAGTGAAGTAATGTATTCTATCAATAAGATAGGAAGAATATCCTTTAGAATCTAAGAGAGCTTCTTCGACAAGTAACAGCGAGCTAGCTGTTGGTGCTATAGTCAGTCCGTGGTCAGCATACTTAGAGTCGTCTTCTTGCTCAAGTGGAATCAGTTTCATTTGGCTCTAGACAGAGATTCGATAGAGAACGATTTGGCACATCTTTTGTTTGATTTCCTGGTATTCAAGTAGTTGAGTTTTCTGTGAGTTCAAGATAATAAGTCGTCTTTGCTTTTGCTCTTATCGATGTAATCCTTGTCTTTAGCTTGGCACCGGGGTTGTTTACCTACCTGATTACTTTCTTCTTTTCTGTTAGCACGCATCCAGTGACCGATGAATCTGTTGTCGGAATAAGCGTAAGCGCAGCAAGAGAATTCGCTGCTTTTGTGCCAACCTTCTCGCCTAGAAGCTAGAAGGAATCAGTCTTAAGGGGGGCGAAGTGACGGATGAAATTCCTTTTTGATTTTAGAAACTACCCTAAAAAATCAGACTTATGCTCAGTTCTCTTGTTCTTATTTCATAAGCAAATGCGGCAACCTGGTGGTATAGTGAGCTCTCTCTCTCTGGATGTTGCTGAAGTCATTGATAGAGAGGAATCACCTAGCCTAGCATTAGACTAAACTAGCTAGCCCTCCTTGGGTAGGCGGATTGCTTTTCATAGCGTAGTTTTGTAGCTTTGCTCCGGGAAGGAGACTTGCCTTATCAGATGCGGGTGTTGATGCGGTAGATGAGGTCTTTGCTTTTCCTGTTAGAGAATGAGTTGTTAGCCTTATCAATCAGAATGCGCTGCACATCTATCATTCTATAGTAATGTCGGCTCTCCCGCTATTGGTGGTTTAGTTGTAGTAAGGGCGGTAGGATTAAGATTAGGAGATTGATTGAGTGAAGTAGGGTTCGGTGAAATATGAAATAGAAGTAGGACATCCTTTATAAAGGAAAGTACGACATCCAATCTAAAGTAAAGTATGCCAGAACTCGTAGCCTTGTTGAAAGAGTCTCCTCTTTCTTGTCTTTCTTCGGATGTTGGGATCTGTCCTAAAGGATTTCCCTTGCACCGGGATCCTACTTCTATCTCATCAGAAGCAGGCGCATAGGCTATAGAATATAGAATCCCACCTTCCACTCTATCAGCTACTGTGCCTAATTTTTAGCTTTTTGGTCCATAGGTTACCAGTTTTCGGAGCTCACTTTGCAGGTCAGAACTATCGGAAGACGAAAGAGAATTTATTTAGACGAAAAGTTTGCCGGTGCCATTACCCCAAAAACCCTACATTAGCTGTTCGGATGGAATCAGACATAAACCAAGTCCAAGAAGACCGAGGAGGCCTTGGGGAGAAGGTAGCGCACTCATTCTATCTTCCTTTCCTGCTACTAGGGAAGCGCGTGCTACTGCTACTACTTTTGCACCTGCTCCTCCTATTATATATAGTTAAATGAACTCCTAAGCCTGGAACTCCTCTTTATTTACCGCATTTATTCCTTCCGCAAGAGCTACTGCAAGAGTCATGTTCACTGCTCCTGCGCCTCCAACTCCAACAGGAACTTCTGCATCTCTATTCGCATCTTCCTCATATGTAGTCTCTACGCTTGAAAAAAAACACTTTTAAATCGCATCTGAAATGACGTGCGTGCATTTCCCTATCAAAGCCCTTGAACTAACCTTTTAGGCACGAAGGGCATTCTGAGGATGTATTTCATCAGCCAGGCACCCGATTTGTTGAAAACAGCTCCTTCGTTTACCGCGCCTATTTTGATTTCTACAATCATGCTTACCGATATGCAACTGACTAAACAGGATATATGGCCGAGCAGGACGGCTTTGCTTAAGACCGGAATGCCACCCCCGCTCGAACTCAAGAACTAAACTAAAGTCATTGCTCATTCCCGCTCATGCTTGCTATAACAATTCCCTTGCCTACTAGACTTGTCTAAAAGAAGAAAAGATGTACGAGCCACTCTTTCTCTTATATATATACGCTATTTGAAGATAGTGATTTGAATGCCTATCCCCTGCCTATGCGCTTGCCTTTACCTACCTGCCTTGAACTTTAAGTGATCTCCTATCTATATTCGACAGCTTGAAGAGGGCTGCTAAAGATAAATTGTCATTGAAAGCGATTCCTTCGCTCAAGAACTAGACTCAAGCGATTGTGCCTACCAGTCAAGACAGGAAGCACAGGCCTGACCTTCCTGTCATCTTCCTATTTCATGAATCTTTCATAGAGAATCGAGTAAAGGCGACCCATAGGGTCTTGGAAGTCTTCGACTCTTCTGGTATTCTTGGCACAGCTCCTGTTCAATGCCAGTAGTGTGAGGAGTTTGGTCACACTGTTCGCACCTGCCCCAGTCATTCTTCTTCGCTTGCCACTGGTTCCAATCGCTTGCTGTCCTCCAACTTGCTGTTTCGGGCCAAGTCTGCCATGGGCACACCAGGATCTGTCCTCGAGACCTCGAGAAATGGGACTTAAACTGTGGTTCTGCATGTCCTCCCAAGTAAAAATCGAGTTGGGTGGAAGGTTGACATACGCCTTCAATAAACTCGGGAAAAGCCTAAGTTTAAGGTAATCCTCATTTGAATTTGAAGCCTCCCTACACTGGAAAGTAAATCGAGCCATGTGTTCTAAGGCTGAGACACTTCCTTCTCCTGAGAACACGGTATTCCCTAGGAAAAGGGTGGTAACTGGCAGCATAATACACCATTATTGAATGGAACATAGTCCCTTTAACTTCATGAAAGAAAGGCAACCTTTCCTGATCTATGATCGGCATCAAATGAAGGACTAGAACCCCACTTATTTTAGATAGAAAGATTCCAACGGTTAAGTATCCCTTTAGTTCAGCTAGAATCAATCTATTAAGTCATAAGACAGGCTCTAGTTCGACTAGCTTTTTTTAGCTGGAACGTGGCTAATTTAACCGGAGATCGCAGTCTCAATCCTAAAGTGAACAGAGGATTTGGCACTGCTTCTCTGAGCTTTGTTTAGTACCAAGCTGTAGTAACAAGAGTCAGAAGGCTTGTTCAAAGAAAACCACGTCCAGCGTGGAGATCAATATTTTCATATCGTGCAATGAAAGCATTTTCATCATGGCACAAACCGTCTTCCAAAGAAAGAGAGGGAAGGCCATGAAAGTCTTGCATCTCACGTCACGTGGAAAGAAAGGATGCTGACAAAGGGGGTTGGGATTTGTAGGCTAACTTATCTTTCTCTCTTTTCAAGTCTTTTGATCTGTCATTCCAGTATTCAAATCATCTAACCTACCTATAAGATAGGTTAATGTCAATTACAAATTCCAACCTCAATAAAAGACTCTCCCATTTTTTTGAGTGCGTGTAATGTTCTAATCCGTCAGGCTTGGAAGGGTTTTTGCTTTGTGCAGGGATTCTGGTATCATCTTCTTCCTTGGGTAAGGAGCGAGAGACTTTCGTCTTCCGTGATTTAGTGGTTAAATTCCTCACGATTAGTGAGGGTGTCTTAAATCCCTTTTTTTTATTGGAGAAGTCTTTTTTCATGTCTTCTTTTGTCTAGTCTTTATGTCCTCCTTTCGCTTTTCTCGAGGGGCATGGGGTTCCGAACCCTTCACCTATCCCGTACTGGTTAGCAATGCCTTCTTTCGCTATCGTTCTATTTGTTGTCAGTCTTGCTGCCATTGTGAGGGTAAGGCCCTTGATCGAGTGAGTTCAGTGACTGCGGTTTATGTAGTTAATGTCTTTCCACTTTATTTATAGCAGAAGCCCTTTCCAACCGTACTCTGCTGCATTGAAAGCTCGTGGTCGGCCTATGATATCCCGGTCTCATTGCGACGTCGATGCCTCTCGAAATGCTCTTTCACAATGTGATTCAACTGTATACAAATTCTTACGCATAGCTATATCCTCTCCATTGGGTGAGAAGGGAATTTGCAAGTTTGTAGTGGAAGAACACTATTCAAAATGAATGAATTAACTCATTTCATTTCAGTTGACATTAGTAATGCATCGGATGGAGTCACATTGAAATTTGAATTTCATAGTCGATTGTCCGCCTCTTCTCGTTAAGCTAAGCAAAAGAGTCAAGATCATATAAGTTCTAGATCCAGATTCTGTTCCTCGAATTGTATTTGCTTTTGGCTCTTGCCTATTCTAATTATATCAGTCATGCCATTCTGGTCTTCCTACCTTTAGTTTAGTTCTCTATCGAAATCACAAGCAGAGAGGAGTGTCTTCAAACCTCGGACTATGTTTCTTTGGCAAGTTGATCATCTTTCTGTTGTCCAAACCAATGTTTTGATCTACCCTACATTGCACCCTGCTCTGATTAGTTTTAAAAGGATCTGGAAGTAGGAAAGACATTCCCTTTCTACTGCGCGAACTCATACGCATGAACATCTCATACCAAGGCAAGCCTCCAGGCGTAGGATTCTTTGCTATCAAGCTCGGGATAATTCATTCACCTCCTGCATGACTGGATCCTCATTCTGGACGACATTCAAAAGAAAAGCAATCTCAAGGATTGACCCTGTAGGGTAAGATAGATTGACTAATGAGCGAGGTAGCTTATATGTGGCCAGCCAGGTTGACACCTTCCTTTAAGAAGTCCCAAAAGAAGTATGACTATCCTAGTTCTTTTAACCAAGACAAAATGTTTCGCTAAAAAGAACATCTTGTGAACAGACAGACGACCCTTTGTCTCACAGGCTCGGAAAGCGCTTTGTCGGCTGCAGGAGTGAAAGATTTTATAGATATGCTTGGTGTCGCGTATCTGACTGAACGAGCAAGTCTCTCTAGTAATCTGGTACAGCAAAGCAGCTTTGTCCACGAGGTTTACATATTGAATGATGCAACTCATTCAGCAGTGGAAGACTTCCACGACATGTATTGGTTAGTCATTCCAGACATTCATTCGTAAATACATTGGATGTCCGGGTATCAAAAACGAAGAAGGAAGGCGAGGCCCTCTTACCAGCAAAAAGGAAGGGGAACAATAACAATATTCATTGCCTTTCCTGTTTGATCGCTTCGCTTCGTTCGAGAATCAACTGCACATTCATAGGCTCTTCCTTACGCCTTCAAGGAGGAAGCGGCTTGATGCCAAAATTCCCGGGAAAATGAAACTTTTGACATTTTTTTCGTAAGGCAAGAAAGTAACCTAAGGAAAGTGAAAGTCTATGCACACTAACCAAATATTTGGGGAAGGATGATGGTCCAAATTGGCCTTTTCCCTTCTCCTTTCTTCAGAAAGCCCTTTTCTTTAACACTTTAGCCGTAGGGATCTCTTTCAGAAAAAAAGCACTCGTTGACATCTTCTTGTATCATATAGTGTATTACTTTTTTACTTTTCTACGATGGACAGGACTCGCCTATTTATAAGGAGGTCAAAACAACCCAAGCGAGGCATTTTCATGGATTCTTGGAACAGAAGCGCCTTCGGGAAATAAATATACAAAAAAGGGAAGCCCTATATCGCCAGTATTTAGAATTAGTGAAGAAGTAAGGAAATGAGACGACTTTTTCTTGAACTATATCATAAACAGATCTTCCCCTCCACACCAATCACGAGTTTTTCTCTATTCCTCTCGTATATCGTCGTAACGCCCTTAATGCTAGGTTTTGAAAAAGACTTTTCATGTCATTTCCATTTAGGTCCGATTCGGATTCCACCGCTGTTTTCTTTTCCTTCCGCACCTTTTCCTCGGAATGAGAAAGAAGATGGTACACTCGAATTGTATTGTTTAAGCGCTTCTTGCTTGCCAAAGATCCTACTTCTACAATTGGTAGGTCACCGGGTTATTCAAATAAGTTGTGTTTTCTGTGGCTTTCCCATGTTACAACTTCCGTACCAATTCGGTCGATCCGGAATGGATCGGTTAAACATTCCATTAGGGAGCCTGGTCTTGACTCTTCTGTGTGGTATTCATTCTCGTTCGGCTCTTGGAATCACATCCAGCAGTGGTTGGAACAGCTCGCAAAATCCAACCACTTCACCTACTTTATTGCCTCTAACCCTTTCTCGTACCTCTATTGAAACAGAATGGTTTCATGTTCTTTTATCGATGGGTTATTTCTCTCCGTTCGTATCTCTTTTTCCAATTTTGGTCTCGATTAGTTTACAAGATTGAATGGTAAATTCTCCTCCGCGATTGTTTTCGAAGAATTTTTTGCCGGGTATGTAAGCCATGTCTCTAGGACTATAATGAGGAGGACGACAGACCCACTCACGATCTACTAACAAGGAAAGTAGCTTGATATTGGTTCGAATCCAATTCGTGAGATGGCAGTGATCTTTAGCGGGTCATGGCCATAAGATGCTCTTTCGGAGCCGGAGATGAAATAGCACTGGTTACGAACACCAAAAAAGACCAATCACTTCTATAGAGAAAAAAAGATGCACTTGAATCAGCTGTTCCCGTATCTGGGCATACCTTTAACAGCTATATTCAAACCCGTGGTCGCTTAGGTCACGAACCGCAAGCAAGACTATTTTGAAGCAAACAGTTGCCTTTCCACTACGAGATTAGATAGAATGCCCGGGTAGCTCATCACACCTAAACAAGAGCTGAGGGCAGCTTCAGACTGACTAAGTCGGCATAAGTTCCCAGACTAGATCCGCGTCAAAACCACACACAGATGATGGCCTACCAGCACCATAGGCGGCAGCAGAAGGGCAGCAACATTCGGAAGATAGTAAGCACTCACAGCAGTAGAAGGAGAGGGAAGAGAAAGGATCGATCCGGCGCAAAGGAATTTCTTTAGGTAGGTAAAGGCTCAAGGCCTAGCTCTTCAAGATTGGCAACCCCAGCTGCAAGCCTAGCTCTTAAAGCTTTGAAGCCTGCTTCAATGAATCGTCGTATAAAGAATATGAGTCTTCTATATAAGTACACAGGAGAAGCCAGTTTCTCTTCTTCTGCCCTCTCTTCCTGACTTATTCAATGTCGGCTAACAAGTCATGAGGAAGATCAAAGCTCCTGCCTCTTCGAATTTCTAGATCAGTAGTTCATTACGCAGACAGCCTAGCACAACTAACAGAGGAAAGCACTGCACAGTCTTCAATCCGAGTTCTCCTCGGCTCGGGTGAATCTTAAAAGTAAGTTCAGGTAGTGAGTGATAGACGGTAGGCTAGAAGGAAGTTCCGTTCCCTAGCTTCCTGATGTATGAAAAGGTCCCCTTCCTTATTGACTCAGGAAAGCACATGGTATAAGATTCTAGACCTTATCTCCTGATTGCTTTCAGAGTAGTGGGTATCTCGTTCTTTTCTTAGATTCTAGTTAGAATGGGAATAGTCTAACAACCATCGCATATGTACTGTTTTGCCTCCTTTCCTTCCCTGGAAAGAATGGATTGTTATCCTTGGAGAGCTAATGGTACTGGACTGATAGCGCACTGATTGAACCGAGACTGGACTGAGACAGCTAGGATGGAATCGAAAGCATCTCCGCTGACTAAGATGATAGGGGAATGGGAAGACAGCCTGCTCTCCTTACCAACAGGACGAGAAAGAGTCATTCCGCCCTAAAGGAGGATTGATTACCTGAGGAAAAGAACGTGCTTCAGGAAAGAGGATGTAAAGGATTTTTCTGAGAGAATATGATCTCACTCAAGGGAGGATTAGCGGGGCTAAGCTAATAAACTAAGGAGAAAGATCAATCAACGGGATTGAATCTAAGGCTGAACCTAGAAAGATGAGCATCCAACGGGAGAGGGAGGAATTAAATACCAGGAAAGACATCCCAGGGAACAAGCAAGATTAGTGGCCTTTAAGAGGACAAGACTAGCTACTTTCGAACTGTTTCCCATCCGGGTAACAAGTAAGAGTTCAGGCTTCAAAGGCTGGTCCAATATGCAATGAGGATTGAAGCGACCGGTGCATTTCGATGGAAATCCCACCGCTGCCCGATCTCAAGAGAATCGAAACTCCTTGTTTCGCGTGTAAGGATATCAAAAATGAATGGGGTGGAAGGTTGCCAAACAAATAGGATCGAATCCTACCCCGCCTTCAGTCGATGGGCGCCCCGACCGCTGCTTGGGGTGGCGTAGCATAAGTCGTTTCCTGAAAAGGGTTGAGCGGTTCTCGAGGATCTGCCACCTCGAGGACTGACATTTTTTTAGTAGTAGACGATTTTATAGGATTTTTTGCTCCAAAGGTGGGCATAACGAGGCTCACTAGCGGTTGTTTAGGTGCCGTAGACTGCTTTTCAAAGTCTCCATAACAGGGTTTGATCATAAGGAGGAAAGGGCTGATTCAAGTTAGCTTAGAAGTAATCGGATTTACTGCCCGTGGGTATATCTTAGACTATTGATTGACTTCCTGAAAAGATGAAAACGGTTGTCTCCTTGTTCGATTCTGAATGCCTCTTCCTCAGCGAACATCTCTTGGACTAACTCGCCAAGGGCTGAATTAGAAAAGGAAGGAAAGGCTTCGTGCCCCAGGCTGTCTTAATGGCAGCGATTGCAATTTCTTATTATAATCTAGGCTATTTGCCTTGCTATTCCTCCCTCTCCTTAAGTAAAAAAAAAGAAGAATGCTTTGATTGAACGAACATTGTAAGAACCTTTCTAACTGACACCCCACTCATAATGCCACCCACGTTTTTTTCTTTTGAACAAAGAGGCAAACGCCTGAAGAATCCTCATTTTTTTTTTTTATTTGAATCTAGGCAGGTTTCATTAATGAAAAGAAAAGCGGAGGCCCGCCATCTGCTAGCACTGTGTTTTGGAATCGATTCTTTATCAATGGCCCACCCTTTCTTTGAACCTTGTCAATGATCGAACTTAAAGATATGAACTGAGTGCCATTTGATGAGTAACTGAGAACAAGGGAGAGGGATATGGAAAGGATGAAGTAATGAAAGAGGAAGTCATTGCTAGTAGTAACGACTTGTCACGAT
>JBBUKS010000066.1:1381907-1399142 GCA_038050645.1 Hedychium gardnerianum
AAAAGGGATCAGATCTTTCTACGTTTTGAATCTCGTATATAATATAATTCACGCAAAAATACTATTAAGTCATTGCTTGGGAGAGAGAGAGTCGGTATCTGTTTGTTGTTAGAGAGTGTTGTTTGGTGGGACGACTTTACGCGATACCTACTAGCGACGTGGTTCATCCGAGTTCATTCCTATAAGTACGCGTAAGGGATTCTGAGTTCATTCAAAGAGAGGTGTAAGAAATATCTTGAATTCCTGTTGAAAGAGATAGTTGTTGCTGTGCTTTCCTTACCCGCATATGACTTCTTAAGCTAATTTCTATTATATAAGTCAAATAGTAGTACCCTTCCCCTAACTGGTACCTGAGAGATACTTGTTGCTGTTTCTGTATGTCGCTAGAGCAACGGGTTCAGAAAGAACGAACATTTTACTCGAAGGTTATAGAGAACCGAGTAGCTCGACCTTAGTACGAGGAACGAAGGAAAGGAGCGGGAGAGGAAGGTTAGGTTAGACTTCAATGGAACGAAGGAAGCTGATACGCTCGACTTTTAGGAGTCTGAGGAAGGAATTTAAAGAGGAGGGTATCCCGGCTCGAAGAGGAGTTTTTCATTTTGAATTTCGGGAGTCCTATCTCATCTAGTTAAAATGGGGTGAGAAGTAGTCTTCAAAGGTTCGAACTCACGCTCAGATGGCAGCACAGGATGGAAGTCTTGCTCAGATAGCTGGAATCAGTGCCTTCTCCTGAGGTAATACTCTTTTTAAGGCGTTCAGTAAGCTTTTAGTTTTGTCTAAGCTTAGGAGCAAGCCTGGCCAGTTACTTCTCAAGCTTGCAAATGCAATCCAAGAGGCAAGGCAAGCAGTCAGTGCTATAACCGGCTATCTGCAATCAGTTGGATTCCTAAGGGATCTAGTTTCAGTGCCAGGTAAGACTGAGTCTCAAGTAACACTCTCTATAGGACCAGTGGCAGTTGCCAGCTATCTAGTGTAAGCTCTTGTAATTCCTTCTGCCTTAGAGACAGTTGGATATAAAAGCTAAACCCTATAAGCCAGCAAGCAGCTTCCCCTCGGTCGGTTGAACCAGCAGCTTACCCATCACCTCCTCTAGGTCAGGATGGCACCTCTTGCAAGATTCGTATTCTTCCCAGCTCCCAATTTTTCGCCAGTTGGAAAATAGAGGCAAGAGGTCGCCCCGTGTTTTTTGCTTGAAAAGGGCTACTACTAAGGGAGGGTGGATGGTAGAGGCGTACAGATGATAAAGTAGGTGTCACACGTACTCATGGATCGGTCTGTCCGCTGAAAGCGAGAGGAATGAGAGTGGCTCAACCGACGCTAGGAGTGGCTCTACTGTTAAGTTAAGGAGATAAACGGAATTAGAGTTCCCGCTTTCAGAGTTTAGGTACAGGCCCATAGATAGGATGGAGGTTCATTTGATTACAAGAAGCTCAAAAGAGAAGGCCAAGGAAAGAGGCTAAACTGAACTATAAAGGGGAACAGACTCGACCGACTATCATGAACGAAGTGAGGGAAGGAGTTCGGATTGGATCCCGACGGAGAGAGACGGATGGTCTTAAGAAATGGAATCCGGTCTTTGACAAAAAATGCCCCTTAAATTGCTGCCACCCTTTAGGGGCATTTTTATCCCTTACCTATAACCTTTTGAGTGTGGAGGAAGGATCGGTCCTGTGGACACTGACGCATACCATTCAACATAGTCCTCGCGGTCGGTCAAATGCATCTCGAAGAAGTCTCCTCTAGCATTGAAGTGCCTAATCTGATCTCTGAAAGTACACCATATACTAGTCCGCGATCCATAGAAGGATTGGGGTGGCGGATCAGGAACCGGCCGAAGGAGGAGTTTACTCTGCAGCCGTGAGGAATGGGAGCAGCTTTGGAATCAGCGTAAGTAGAAGTGGGTCCCCCCATATACGTAATATGGGCAAGTACGCGAGATGTAACCAATATCTTTGCGCGTCGTTATCACTCGCACCTTCTTTCAGCAAAATATAAGCCCCTTAGTGCAATCGATTTCAGTATGCCGGTTGAATTTGAACAGAAAGAGGGAGGTCAAAAGGCTTGCTTCTTTCTTTTCTTGATGGTTGAACGGAACCAAGGGCAATAGCTGACATTGTTGAATTAGCTGACAGAAGAAGCGAAAGGGTCTTGGTTTCAAGCCAATAGTGACAAGGAGAATTCCCGAGAAAGCGCTCCAATGTGCAATTATTGGTAAATACTGACTTACAAGGATTCAATTAAAAACCTCGAGTGAATGAATAAAGCTTTGACGGAGGCGAGGCATATTTATATGTCAAAATAAAAGAGAATTCGCTGGCATGGAAGTTTGGACAGAGCTCCAAGAAAGGAATCTTTACTGACCGCGGCCGTACGGAGATCACCTTGTAGAACACCCCAACAGAAATCCTTAGCTGCAACTACATCAGTCGAAGGGGCACTGGTCCCAAAAGGGTATTGGATGCATCATCTTCGTAATCGGACAAGAGCTTGGCATAGAAGGTTTCGACCAAACCGCTTGGCGGAGATTGAGACACGATCGAGCATTCCTGTGCTTCGCTTGGATTATTGATAGGCTATGCGGGGGCACCTCTAACAAATAGACATGAAGAGCATCTGAGCATTCTAGCACCGAAATCAGAGGTCTTTGGGCGAGGGTCTCCCTACCAGCTCTGATTCTCCTCCAGGGGGTTTGGGAATGGATCCGCGCGAGATGCTAGGGATTCCGTTTATGGCCTGAGGTTCAGTTCCTTATCTAAAAGCGTAGCAGGATATATACCAATTTTTGCTTCCATACCTATCTCCGGTAGAGTGAACTTTATATGAACCTATGACTAGTAGACCTATACAAACAAAGACTATAGTTTAGCAAAGACCTTCAGAGGGAAGAGGACTACATACTGAGGCAGAGATCTAGTCTTCGCGGGAAAGAAAAGATTGGATACGTGATCGGGACGGGTGAGATTCCCAAGTTATAGTTGACCCAAGTGAAGTGCTTCTATTATAGTCAAGCCAAAAGAGAACCACGTCACTAGTAGGTATCGCATAAAATCGGCTCTCTCTCAACCGCAACTTAATTTCATAGTAAAGCGTGAATGGCATTTCTAGGCTAGCACCAAAGAGGGAATGTGTTCCATTCCCTCCTGGAAGGAGTGAATGGCCCAAAGAAATACCATGAACTCCCAGCACCAGGAGGGAATGGATTTGTTCCATTCCCTCTTGGCCTAGAAAATGGAATAATACGTTCATGTATACATTCACGACCTGGTGCCAGCTAGTTGGCGCCAGGAGTAGTAGTTCATGAAACACATTCACTCTTGGCCTAGAAAATGGAATAATACGTGAATGGCTCGGAGCCATTCACTCTACGGGCCATTCACTCTACGGGAAATACCATGCACTCTTACCCTAACTTTAAAACGAGCCATCCTTGCGTCTGCAATCTCCCTAACTTTAGTCCGAGCTAGAGTTCACTCTTCATTGCCTCTTCCCCGAAGAATCATGCTTTCTCATTGACTTTCGCCCTCAATAAAGAAATCTCGGAAAACCGACACGCACATGAGATTAACTTATATATGCGTATACGTGAGTGATTCAACCAATCTTCTATCCATCTGGACAAGCTAGAGGGAAGGCCTAAAAGAAAGAGAAAGTAGCTCAGTCAGCTCGATAAGCACTGAGTCTCCCAATACCTATGGCTAATGGGACCACCCCCTGCTTATCGACAACCTCATGGCGATGAAAAGAAAGCCTTGTGCTAGTGAAAAGGCATCCATAAATGGAAGGTGAAAGGCCATCCCCCCGTACATCCACCCCTGGATAAGAAGGCTATGTTGGGGCTAGCATTACCACTTGGAAGATGATTGAGAGTTTCGAAAAAGAAAGGGCCCTTTTCACCTTGTGTTGAGTCAATCAAAGACAGCTGATCATGACGCGAAGAAGGGTTGTTCAGTTTGAGATCTAGCTATAGTTGGAAGGAAGTAGGCGAACTCTTCTTTTAAGCAATTTCGAGTTAAGATCAAATCACTTTTTCATACCTAAATGCAGCCGTGATCTTTTATACGATACCACCAATGATAGAAGTAGAGAATGCGATCCTTCTTCTTCAATTCATCTGCAGAGCCAAATCCCCGCTTCCGCTTAAGGCACCCCTTCTTCCTTCAAGGGCATGACAGCAGTTAGGTCCCTCTTGTCTTCTCTTCTGCACCGGTTCCTGATTCAATTGCCCAACAAAGAAAGGGCTATGCGCAATGGCTCGCAAAGTCAGAATCAGAAAGATAGGTATGTCTTATCTTAAAAGAACTGTTATCCCAAAGGGTTTATGCCGCTAAACAGCTCTTAGTCCGCACTTCTATCGTACATTCTAAGACCATGCCAGCCTAAAGAGTCACTCACTCTTCCACCAAGAGGTGAAGGTAAAGCAACTCCTGCTGCTCTCATTGCTGCGTCGAAAGGGGCAGGGAGGGGTATCTAGGGCTAAGCCCAGCAAAATGCACATAATAGGATAGGATTCTTTTTCTGTATAGTAGGAAAGGCCTATCAATGACTTAAAAACGACGCCCTTCGTCGAACAAGCGATTCTTGAACAATTTATTCTGTCTATCAATTCTCCTCGTCCAGTCACTATGCCAGTGCCTTTACTAGCTTTCTTCTTACTAGAGATTCATTTGCACAAACCTCCCTCACAAAGGAAAGCGGGAAAGTCATCTTTTTGCAAAGAAAGCTCTTTTTCTTGCAAAAAAGGGCATATAAAGAAAGATAGGTGCCCCGAGTAGAGGGCAGTCAACCATCAAAGCGCTAAGCCCCTTACTCAACGAGGGTTACACACGCTTCAAGTCTTCTTTTGCTGATTCAATAGCTGCTCCTTCGTCCTAACTGCCTATGAACAGGAATGAGACCAGAATGAGCCTAACGACGTACCTTCCACTCGAAAGGCTAAGCCAATAAGAGAGACTCCTTCCGTGTTCAAGAATCGCCTCCTCTCTTGTGAACGAATCCCCTGCTTGGCTCTTTTCAGGAATAGAATCGGACATGGAATGCGCTCTTACTTCATACGCGAGGACTGTCCTCTTCTAGTAGTGGGCAAAAACCCTGTTCTCTTTGAAAGACTACGCTCTGGCACTGATGACTTTTCTTGGGCATTTAAAAGTGTGCTAGATCATCAATTAATGTCCGCTTTGGTTGAATCAATAGTCTAAGATAGACCATGCACACGCACAGAAAAGATGCCATAGAATCTGCTGTGGGAAGAGAAGACCACGTAGCCTTGCTATGCAAAAGGAATGGATTTCACTCTTTAGGGAGTGACCCGAGGGTGATATCATAAGCAGTTGTCGGAATAACTGGTAATATCATCGGTAAGAATTAGAAGCTTCTTTCTCCTCTCCCTAAATTACGGTAAAGCGAGTATCTTCAAACCTCTTTTTTTCGTCAGCGGTTTCAAATTAGGTCTTTTTATCATTCACTCTACATGGATTCTCTTTCTATCTTACCACATAGTGAGAAAGCTCAACTTCGGTAATGGAGGTCCGGCAAAGTCTGCTTCATCGATCACTGGCTTAAATTCTAAAGCCAGGGAAACGCCCAACGGAAGAGGGGGAGGGGCGACAAGCGGATGACAGCTCGGGCCATCGCAAGGCCCGGACCCGGCAGCTCGTAGGAAAGAATCGGAGAAGCCAGCCGAAAAGAAAGCCTACTACAGGAGAAGAGGTGCCAATCCTTACAGATATCTGCGTGTATCCAACCACCAGGCTGCCCTCTGGTGGAACGTCACCACACGAAGGAGAGTATGAGAGGTTTTACCCAAAGATCCCACCCTATCCAACCTCACATTTCCGCCAAGGGGTGAAGCTCAGCAGTTACGGCGGCGGAGGAGAGGAGAGGTCGCCGTGCCGGGAAGGCTACTCCAGAGATTCTTTTAGCAGCCGGAGCAGATGGGAATGGGAATCCAATCCTTATTTCCGTCCCATCGGGAGAAACCCCCGGATAGTAGGATAGGACGCGAAATTACCAGTCCTACTCATTCCTGTCCAACTAACTAAAAAAAACCATTAATACTCATTCGGAAAACACTGACTAAAGAACAACGAAGATAGGCCATCCAAAATGGAAATAAAATGCGCTTAGGCAAAGACCAGGCAGGAACAAATAGAGAAACTGCGCTCAATGAACACTAAATCTTACACTGACAGCTGCTCCGAAAAAGACTACAGCGAGCATTGAGAGAAAAGAGATGGCTTTCCATCTTATGAAGAGAAGCAGGAGCGTAAGTAGGGAGACTACTCCTTTATTATAAGTTAACGTAAGAAGAAAAAGATCGGTACTACTCTCCCTGATGCTAACCGGGCAATGAAAATTCATTGTAGGCTTAACTTAACTTAAGGTTGAAGTCTTTCAAAGTCTCTATTGGGATAACTGTAATCTTTCTTCTCCTCTTCACGCTAGGAAGAAGAGATTATCGTCTTATCCGCTGATACGAATAAAGAGTTTCGTTTCTTTGAAAGGTCCCTAGAAGGGATTGGAATTACGTCCTATTGTCATGCTTACCTCAGGGCATAGCTCTAGTCTTAAAATAAAGAAATGTGGGAATAGTGCTGACTTTACTTCAAGCTTAGAAAGACAAGATTCTTTATCATTTCTAGGTTGTTTGTAAGAAGAATTGGTCACTGCTTCATCAATAAGCGTTATCCGGAATTCTTTGCTGCGGCGTAACATTCACTTAAAAGGTAGTCTGGAAACTTCAAGAACGCGCTCCATACAATCTTGACTCCAGGTATGTAGCTCGCTTGTAGCGATATAATTATAACCGCCTACACTGGGATCTATCAAAGCAGACTATTGAATTTCTGGTATCGACGCTTAAAAGCCAAGCCCATTAATTGGCCAAGCGAGAAGAAGAAGCCCTTGTTGGAGTTGGAGGAAGAAGTGCTGCAAGAATGGCTATTGGAGCTCGTGGAGGAGCGATATTTGACTACTAGAAGAGAGGACAAGGCAGATAATTTATTAAAGAATGTTCATTTTCTAAGTAAGAAAGCCGAAAAGAAGAAGAACGAAGAAGGGGTGCCACTACACGGTAAGTAATAGAAGATGGAGCAAAGAGTCCGCTGTAGCTTGGCGCCACCTCCTTATGCTAAGTCAAATCCAAAGTGAAGTCCCATTCAATGATTTAGCTGTAGATGCGGAATCATTAGTAAGGGCATGGCTTAAGCCAGCTCTTGACCGAGGGCTTTAGCTTCGCTCTTCATCTTTCTTTTTCGGAATTGGCTTTGAAGTAAAGTCCTTCTTTATTTTAACATAACTCTTTCGAGATGCCAAGAATCTCACTCCTTTCGGAGCGGTAGGAGTGCCGCTTACATTCTTTTTGAGTGATTCCCCGGTAGCAAAGCAAGGAGCATAGCCTTATTTATTTGCTTTTTCTCGATGCGAAGCGCTAAAGCCCTAGGGAGGATACTTTCCATCCCCCTTAACTTAAACAATGGCTACTTTTAAAGCTCCCCTCGCTCCACTAGATTAGATGATGTCCAGCTAAAAGATCCCTTAGGAAAGGAAGAGAAAGGGCATCTATACCTGGTCTTCTACGCTCCTATTCCTCATCTTCGGAGATGTCCCATCGGTCCTTTAGTTCAATTTGTCCAATTCTCCCGGGCTGGGACTCATTGAGAACAGACGAAGACTAAGAAGACTTGAAGATAGCACGTGAGATCCACTACTTGGAATACGCTCTCATCTGTCTTCGATTATGCTCGTTCTACTTTGAGGAATTTATCATACTCGAAAGAGGCTCGATGGAATTTAGTTTGGATTCCACTATTATATATGAATATGATCCCACCACTTGAAACTGATTCAACAACAGCCATTCTTCTTCCAAGAGAAAGAAGAGCAAGAACATCGCTTATTCTGCATTAACCTTCCTTTATGCCTCTGTCGTCTTTTGCTGGATTAAGGCCTGCTGAGACAATAGATAGTCAGGCAGGTGGCCTAGCCCTAGCTAAAAGAGATTCTTTAACCATGAAAGCATCAACCATTTTACCGGCTTTTCACTCCTCCCCCACTTCTTACCTACTCCAGTCTCTCTAAGATTCCATGAAATAGCAGAAAGCATAATCAACATCCTAATCAGACTGACCAAGAGCAATCGCAGCTGAGTCAACTCTATCCATTCTTGTTCCAAGCTAAAAGCTTGAGGAAGAGATTGTCTTCTCAACTTCAACTCGAGTTCGCCACAGAACCCATCTCTGGAACCGAAGCCAAGGCCTTCAGGTTCCTTCTCTCCTCTTTTTTTTAAGGACATTAGCAAGAAGCGCTTAACTTAAGGAGATTGCGCCGGCTTCTTTCCCTAAATAATAAGTGAATCTGGAAGTGACTCCGCTAAGGCCCTAAAGGCCTTTCTTTTCTAGGCTTTCTAGCCCTAGAAATCAGTCCACTAGAAACGGATGCGTGAAAAAGAACAGAATCTAGTGAAAGCAGAACCCGCGCTTAAGAAAGAGTAGGAAAAGTTGGCACGTCTTTAACTTGGGTCAGGGAGCTTCATAGGGAATTTGAGGATCCCTAGCTCGAAAGACTGCTGCCAACCAGGATTCAAGGGGAAGATAGTCGTGAGGAAATCTGATTCCATAGTCAAGGCTGAGACAGACCCTATGTTTACTTCGCGATAGTCTTAGCTCGACATTGTCAAGCCATACTATCTACCCAAATGGATTGGAAACTCAAATTCTATCCTATATATCATATCGGATATATAAGGTTTGCACTTCCGCTTATGGTAACCAAACTCTTTCCCGGCAAGAAGATCAAAGATTTCCTTCGGGCAAGTTCAGCTATAGTTGGGAAAGGAACGGACCTCAAGCTTCGCGCTCTGCCTTTCTTGCATTTGGACTCTTTCGCGCTATATGCTGCTCTCTCTGCGCGCTGAGTTTTCTTTGCTGTTTGCTATCGCGCTATTGTCTGCTTCCTTCCCTTTAAGACCAAGGTCTCTTCCAGAGTGAACACTGTTAAAAAAAGACTTCTGCTGTTCTTCTCTCTGACCCATCGACCTGGAATTAAATTCATTCCTTTGCTTCCAAGCCCGGCCACATCCTCTAACTCGTCCCATAGATGATCTCTCAAAGCATAATCTTTGGGCGTACAACTCTGTGACAACCCACTGGTGATCCCCGCCGACAAAGCTACATCTAATGGTGACAGAGAACGACCCTGCCATTTCCTCCTTGACATCAATGGTCTTTTTATCCCACACAACATCACAATACCCCAGCACTGCCCTCTGCGTGCAAGGCATGCCGAATTCTATCCCTGCCACCCCAAAGATCTCTAGCAGTCCTCCTGTCAAAAGAATGACGCTTTCCTAAAGAATCACTATAGACGCTTTACATTTATTAACTAAGCTCTTCAACACGAATCTCCTCTCCCGGTTACCCAGACCTCTCACATTCCACGATTAGATGTTTAGATTCATTGGAAACTACGGGTTTTCCTCCCTCTGGACCTATTAACCTCACTAACCCCCCTGTTGTTGGATATTTAGAGTCAGTTGGATCAGAACCAGCAACAGATCCTACTATTAGTTTATGGTCTCTGCCTTTCTTTACTATGTTCCTATCTATGGATCTCGTGTACAAAAATAATCAAAATAAGCTGGTTTAAGGACGGAAGCTCCCGAACCCCGTCGCTCGTCTTATGGAGACGTGTGTGTGCCAGGGGAATGGAGGGCAGTGGGGAGATAAGCTCTTTTGAGCTACAGTTTATGCATATTCCTATATTGCGGATCTACTGTTGGAAGCTCCTGTTTTCGCTGTCTACTCTCTATATGGGCCCCCCTATACCAGTTTTCAGGGATGACACCTAAGGCGGAGTCAGTTTGCAAAGGGGACCCTAGTTTAAGGAGAGGAACGCTCAATGCGCCCCATTCCCTTCCACAACCGGACTCGTTTATTTACCCTAGTTATCAAGCCTTCGCCAGTGGCTCATAATCTTCCACTTAGAATCTTGTATACGGTGGCGAATAATCTCGGCTTAAGCGCTCATAGGGCATTTGCCTTTGGTCCTAGCCGACGTTGGAACAGATCCTTAATGACTGGCGTCAAGGGCAACCTTCCCACGGTATCTCTTGATACGCTTACCCGACTCTTTTCATCTTATTGCTCTTGCCGCGCTTATTCGCTTATTCTTCTGGTTAACGCGCCCCACTAATAACTATGCTGACCACGTTCAATCAAGTTAAAAGCTAGTCGACCTCCTGACTTATTTACCGCTCCTGACCCGAACCCTCACAAGTCACGAGCTAATGTCAGTTCCTTCAGTCCTTTTCCTAGCATAGAAGCAGCGGATATTCCATCGCCTTTCTTATCTATTTTTATTTTCTTTTCTTTCACGCCCTGAGCCTGAGCTAACTCATTTATCTTTCGGTCTAGTCCAGTTCGGCGTAGCTCCAAGCGAAAACATCTCAGAATTCTCTGAGTAGATCCATGTACTGTCAAATCTCTTTCATTTGAGAAGCTTGCACTTTGGAATACAGGGCGAGGATTGTCAACAGTCCCGAGATCCATTTACTTGACCTCGTCCTCTGTAGGGGGCACAGGCTCTACATCCTATTCTTGAACTGACTCTCGTCTCTTTGTTTGACGGAGACAGAGTTTATAGACAATTGGAAGAGATCTGAAAGAAAGATCTCCAGAACTTGACTTTCGGCGTCAGACACACGGGAGCGGAGTTGGCAGGTAGCCCAAGCCTATGTTTTCTGAGATCGACGTACTGGCCGGCTAGCCAAGCAAGGTTCTTTTCATTCCCGCAGTTGGCTAACCAGTAACCAGGGAATGAAAGACTTCAGTAAGCCAGCTGGCCTTGCTTTCAGCAATCCTCAAGAATAGCTCCTGTTCTTTCTTCCGTTCCACTGCGTTCTTGATGCGGGTAGCCAAGCGTGAAGCAGACTTAATCATCTCATCTCTTCGCACTGTCTCGTCTGCGAGCTCCTTCTTCTTTCGCTCCAGCTCCAGTTCCCGACTTGCTTCCGCTAGTTGGACAATCAGCTGCGGTATCTTCTCTTTAAGATTCCCGATATAAACCGGGAGCCGATCCAGGCTCGTAGTGCCTCCACGTCCTCAGGCAATGCACCACGGCTGTTATCTCTTTCTCTGGGACCGCGCCTTTCTGTCTCGTTGAGCTTCCGGCTCTCATATGCTACTGGGTGTCCCTCCTGGACCAATACTCTTCCAATGGCATAGTCTGATGCTTCAGACTTCGAAAGGTACAGTATAGTCTGGCAACCTCAATACAGGTTCCTCCGTCACGGCCCTCTTCAAGTCCTCAAAGGCTCGCCGGCACTTGCCCTATCCCCTTAAAGCCAATGCCAAGGCTTTCTTCAAAAGATCAGTGAGTGGACTTCCTAGAGTATCCAGTGATGAACCGACGAGTTCAAAAGGCCAAGAACTGATCGTAGCTCGGTCACGGGGACTCCCCACTCTTCTATTGCCTTCACCTTCTGCTTGTCCATCCTAATCTGGCCATCCCCTATCCCAATGCCCTAGGAACATGACTTCTCGCATGGGCGAACATCTCATGCTACTACTTAATTGTTGAAATAAGGTAACGGGGTGGCTCCCGCTAAGGAACTAACCGAAGGGGGCTTGACAAAAAGAAAGGATTTTTTATTACCTTTCTCCTTGATCATTTCGCGCGAGGTTTTGACAAAAAATGACCTCTTCTAAGGCGGTTTCATCGAAAGGGGCAGCCTGCCTGTTGGCGGGCGTACGTCCTATGGGCTCTTCAATCATCACCGAAGGGCGGATACATTGGCTGGAAATGCACGCCGGATCCCTGGGCGATGGGTACGCTGTGGTCCCGTACGAGTCGTTCTGGTACCACGAGGCATATCACCGCCCTTTCTAGTAAAGGGGGTGGGACTGCGGGAATCGATCTTCGGCTAGCTCTTGATGAGCTTCTTGTCACCGAACTCCCAGCGCCTACCATTTCTATATACTTTAGCGCGATCATTAACCTCTTCATCGAAGTAGGGGGGTGCGCCCGGCATTTGATGCGACATATTTTACGGCCTTTGCGTAGGGTTAGGTCCTACAACCATTGATTCGCGGTTTCTGGAGAATTGAGGTTCTCCACGTGCCCCAGCGTCCAAACAAATAAGGATCCGCGGGCATGTTCTCTTGGAGAGATGGTTGAGGGCTTTAGCTTCCTCTTATCGAATGAGGGTTAAGGCTGGACAATTCCCGCGAGGTACCTGACGCGATAGATTCGCAGGAATGAACGAAGAAAAAGCGTTAAGACAATTCAACATCTTTTATTTATGTTAGAAGGTGCAGAACGTTAGAAGCAAGTGGGCCTCTGGCCACACTACCAACCCCCGCTACGGCTTCTTTTGAAGCTCTAGTTCTCACGCATCCTAGCTTCAAGATCTGGCTTTCCTTTCCCATGCAATTCATTCCTATAGAAGGAAGGCAAGGGAAGGATTGAACTAGGAGGACTTCATTCCCTTTCTTTCGGGATTAACTCTTCCTAGAAAGGCAGTTGATTCGCTGGATTACGCACTAAAAACTCTGATTCATACATTAGGTTGATTTTCTTCCTGTTATTTGAATTTCTTTGTTTGAGAGTGATTATAATGTTTCCTTTGTTTAGTAAGTTTACATCTGGTATTCCTCAAATACGATTAGAGAATCCAAGAATGAACACAAATATCATCCCTCACTTAAAACTAAAACAAAGGGAAGGAAGCCAGCCCCTTAACTGATTAAGTTTAGGATTTCATAAACCAGGCGATGAAGTAGCGGGCGAAAGACGAAATAGTTGAAAAAGGCTATTGCTGCTACCTTCTTTACTCTTAAATAAAAGAAGAGTGAAGTGACTTCCGGGCTTAGCTCTTTTCCGGTGCAGATGAATAAACCGGTCTTTTCTCTTTATGTTGCTGTTTCGGGCAATGAAGTAGAATTTGCTTAGGTAGTCTCGTACGTAAGAGGATCCCCGTTCGAGGGGAAATTCTTTCGATTGTGTTCCCGGCTCTCGGCTCTCTCTTTCCCTTTATCCCGTGCCTGGGTGAATATGAATGTCTTTCTCCCGGCTTACTACGATTTCCGGGTGGGAAGAAAGTAATTGCTAGCTCTTTGAACGAATACGCTCTTGGGCCGCAGGAAGATCATCTCTCTCTGTCTATTCAAAGATCCGAGACAGCTAGTTCAGTTGGTGACATTGGTTCCCCGTACCAACTCTCCTATCTCTCTCACCCTGGTTGGGCTCTGGCTTAGTGTGATTAAACTTTGAATCGAGTCAGGAAGAAGAAGTCCAGCTCCAAGCTTTGGCTTCAAGGGAAATGCTTTCTTTGAGGAAAGAAAGAGGCGAATAGCTATGAAAGAAGAAAAGCGGTTACTCTAGCAGCGGATATGCGACAAGTGAAAAAGACTCGTCAAGGCCTAAAAATGCGCTTTTTTCGCATGTTTAGTGGATTCCAAGGGGTAAAGGCCCCGATCGACCTCCTGAATTAATTTATATATAACCTTGCCTGGTGGCGGTGGCGCTTCAGCCAGGGCGGTGGCATAAGATTAAGCGGAAGCTCTTTCATCTGCAGAAGAGAAAAGAGTTTCATACACTTACATTGATTGCAATTTTAGATTTTAGATCAGATTACGAAGATTAGGGTATTGTGAAAAAACCAGGTAGGACCATTCACTTGCTTCCTCGCTAAGAAGGACGACTCTTAGCGCCTATTTCCCTTATCCCACCCACTGGAGAAGACCCGAACGGAAGACTTCCAGATCACTTATCCTAGCTTCACCTCCCTACTGACTTTTCTTAATAAGCTGGGGCTTCCTCAAGAGGCGAACCCTTACGTAATACGAAAACCTACGCTAGGTCGAAAACTCCTCCTTCATGCTTCGTCATGTTCAAACTCCATGTCAAAAGTGATATTTCTCATTCTTAGCTTGGCTTAAACAATGAAACAATTATATTCTTTTTGACTTTACACCTTACCTGACTTCCTCCCCAAGCTAGAGAGGAAGAATTCGAAAGTTGAAAAAAAAAAGATAGAAAGAAATACAGAGTATTCTCAGCCTCCGCAGTATCAAGGAAGACTCAAGCTAGCTAGGGAGCCGGATACACTTTTGAATCACTCCTAAGGTTCCAGTAGCTTAAGCTTCCTCTCTTTTGTATTCAAAGCAAAGTCAAATCTTTGACAGTTCGGGACTTGTCAAATTGATCAAATAGAAAATGAGGACGTTTAGCAAGAAAGGTGAAGGTCTTTGAGGATTCTTTCCTTGCGAATACTTGGGAGAATGCTTATATATTTGCTTTGCTCAATTCCTTGTGCTCGTTGGAGCTAGCCATGTTGGTTTCAATCAAGACGAAGACGTTACGCCGAGTCGGAGTATCGTCTGATCTTCTCGCTTATGAAATCCTTTTTGCTTACACAACCTTAGCTTCGGGTGGATAAGTTTCGCAAGTCAAAGGTTTTCTGAATGTGATCACTATTTGGTGTACTAAAAAAAAGTGAAATAAATGGCAAAGTGAAAGTGCCCCATGGGATCCGCCTTGTTCCGGTCAGATTTCACAAGCTATTGTTTAGAACATAGGTAGACTTTGATTTGCCAGCTTTATGGTTAGTTTACTTTATTAAAGTAGAGGTTCACTTGACATCATTCACGGATCAGATAGCCTGATTTTCATGCACGATTAAAAGCAGACTCATAAGGTGGTCAGCTCATTCATTCTCCAACATATCATTTTTGTGCGGCTCATACAAACCCTGCTTACCTATTCGGTATAGCTTCTATCCCTATCGGTCTCGAGGTCGAAACCCAGAAAGAAAAAATAGAAACTCCCCGCCGCCTTCTAGCTACAAAAGCAAGCCACTTTGAATAGGAAGTATGGCACGAGTAATCCAACCAAGGAATCAAAATGACAAGAGAAAGGAGGCACTCCAGTCTTCTAACTGGAACCGGAACAACCGAGACCGAACCCGCTGACTGTCCATCTTTATCAACCAACTCCCCTGTTTCCATCTTTCCTGGGCTCTGCTCGAGCGTAGTCAGCCAGCTTCGTTACTTTGCTTAGCTTCCAGCGTTGCAAAGGGGTAACCTTTCACTATCTAGGCGCCCGAGGCACGGAGTTCTTCCCCGAGGGTCAAGCCGTAGTCCCTGTCCCTGGGAGAAGTGGAAGGAGTTGCCGGGTGCAAGCTTTGAAGTAGCGCGCTACCCGCTAGGTTCAATCAAATCAATGAATCAGATTCCCACTTACCTACCCAGTGGGGATAAAGACTATCAAGTCGACCAGGACTTGCCCGGAAGGGAGAATCAATCTCTCTTTCCGATGCGATATCCGATATATGATGTGATTTGCTGACTTATCCTACAGGTTTGTTTCCGCTTTATTTACTAATTAAGGCGAGTTTCCTTCCTAACACCTTTTGCACACTAATGGAACTTCTAATACTTCCTTCCACAGTAACAGGCATTCGCCCATAAGCAGGTGGGAGTTCTTAATAAGGAGACTTTTTATCCAAAAGTTGACAACTCCCTGTTAGTTCACATTTATCCTCACAAGCCCACAAGTAGTATAGGTCTTCTCGAGATTGAGATTATACTTATTTGATTTATAGATCAACGTGCTATCCTGATAGCTGAGCAGCAATAAAGAACATAACATATTTGCATTTCTAAGACTCGGATCCAAGAGGAAGGCGCCTACGACGCTAGGCTCGGACTTCATAACTGACCTTGTATATCATGGTCGGGCTCTGACTTCCCAGCAAGGAACTCATATACTCCAATAAAATTATCCCTTATTCCTGGAGTTAGGTCTCCAGGTCTCGGCAAGTCTTCAATGGTGGAAGTAGCGCCTTAATTAAAATAAGAGTCAGACTACGTTTGCTTACTTTACACCAGCCGCTACCAGTGGGACGGGTACCTGTCCCGGAAGATGCCAGCAACTAGGGTAGAGTCGTAATGAATCCCGCGCAAATGATGGGTCCGATAGAAAGCCCTATTCCTGGTATCCAATATCCAATTCAAATAGCATAGTCCAGTCGTGCAAAAGTCTTTTGGTTCACAGGTCGTACAGGCTTTCTTTATGAATTTCTTTCTATGAGCTTTGAAAGGAAGAAGAAGGGCTCTTTCCATCCATGGGTTTTTTTTTGCCCAGGGTCTTTATCCGGGTAAGCAGATATACTATTCTCCTTCCTCTTCGGAGGTTTCTGGCTTTTGAGGTGAGGTTTGCCTATGACTTTATCAACGAAAGACCGGAACCACATACGCCAACCCCGAGGATATCCTACTCTTGAAGAGAAAGGCCACTGCCAGCCAAGATAGTTCACGCTTTGCGAGAAAACGTTCGATTTGTCGTGAAAGTTCCCCTTTGTCGGAGGGCAGGGGTAAAGATAGCTAGTGTTCGGTATGAAATAAATAAGTCTTAGTCGGCCTTGAGACCCCTAATCTGCTAAATGATCAATCGTACGCTGAAGGTCTGTCATTGATGTTTGGCAGTAAGAAAGGTGGTCATAGAATGAGATTGACAGTCCATTCATCCTCCCCCCTCTTTGAGTTTGATTCCAATCATTAAACAATAAAGGGATTGGATAAGCACTCCCTTCATTCAATTCTATCTCTTTCTTTCCTAACCTTGGAGTCTCTATTTCCCTGAGGTGAAAGAATACCGAGATGTTAGAGATTCAGAGTGTCTTTCGTCCACTCTCTTCCCCCTTGAGTTAAGGAGTGAGAGAGTTTCAGGAGTGAAAGTGACAGAGTTCAGTCTTTCCGGAGTTATACCTCTGTCGCATATCCGCCGCTTTCTAGAATGAATCCACGGAAGAGGGGGCGAAGAGTCAGATAAGAATCTTTTCTTTAGGAGGAAGTGAGACGGGGATGGACCACTCAAACAATTGAAAGTCAATCAAGCGTGCATTTATCTTATTTTCTCCACTCTTTGAAGCATTTCTTCACCGGGCTTGGACCATGTCTCCAAAACAATCTCAGTACATGCAAGACGATTCCACAGTTAGAGGGAGGAATGAGAGACTACGAAAGTGAGTCAAACCCACTGAAGGAACGAACTCAATGGCAGTTGCCTTGCTTGTACGATTGGCAAGGTGTTCAATAAACCATTCGTACTCTTGCCATAGATGTTGCCGGTCTTACTCTTCCTGATGCTCTTTCATTCGCAGTTGGTCTTATATCTCTTTTTGCTATTGAATTAGGAACCGCTCTTACAGTTGGAGTTGACGGTCCTTCTATCAATGGT
>JBBUKS010000066.1:1399242-1410919 GCA_038050645.1 Hedychium gardnerianum
TTAGTGGTTAGAAGACACCCGTTAACAACTACTTCACAGGTGAGTACCTTTCGAAGATGAAATGAGGGAATAAAGCATTAATAGAGGAGACTATAGTACAAAGAGCAAGCGAAGAGCTACCAGAAGTGCTAGCAGCTGCTAGGAGCAAGAAAGAATTTTCTTCTTCGACCCATGTGTAGAGGCTAGGAACTTCCTTCTAACCTATCCTAGGGCAGGTGCGATAAAGCTGTCAGCGCTTACTTAGTCTTAGTCCTCGCCTGAAGATCGAAATCCGAAGTCCCTCCCTTTCTGATCCATGTTGGCAAGGAGTGAGAAAGAAAGAAGGATTTGAGGCGGGAGTTAGGGCTTTTAGTTTATTAACCGATATGTATGATCGACTGGAAGGAAAGCCAAGGACGCGTACCTCCGCTTTAGCCACACCGAGGTTTACCGGAAAGCACCCCCGGAAGATTGTTCTCTGAACTTTTGAAGAGTAGACTATTAGAGCGAAAGGCGAAAGCCGATGACAGGAGACGGAAAGACGGAACCCACCCATTTACGGAGCACCTGACCGACATGCTAAAATGAGCTGGCTTTCCCATACGAGTTGGGCGTAGGCGGACGGACTCCACTAAAGGCACCTTGCTTATGCTTAGGGATCGAAATTGATAGCACCATACCTAGGAGATGGTATTAGTCAAGCTCATGTCATTACACGAATGGCATTACGTGGACGATCCTCGGTGAACTCGTTCATGGATAGCTCCTCACCACCAATCTTTCTATGGTTCACTTTCTTCGAACTATGGAATGTGAGAATTAGCATAAGTGGTTTGGGCGGATTCCTTCCCCCCTTACTTGGCGGATTCACATTCGTAGGAAAGGTCTGTTCTTTTGTCTCTTTCCCCCAATCGGTGGTACATCTCCTTTTCCGTCTAATCCCTATCCCGTAAGCCGGCCAGAGTTTGGTCTCCGGTCTTTATCTTTAGCCAATTCCAGTTCAATCGGGACAACAGTTCCTATCGGCATTGTCAGAAGATCACTTCGGATTCTCTTATCCTTTTAGGGTTTCATTCCAAGTCTTCTCCCCTTTCCATGCAAAACAGCTTTGCGGACTGCTATTGCTCTTAGGCTGGATGCTGCGAGAAAGCAAGCCTACTCGTTCCCCAGACTCTATCAGTCTCTTCATATAACGCTCGTTCCAGGTATGTAACTCGTTCTCCTTGAGAATAGGGGAAATCACAGATCCTGAAAAGGTATTGGAAGGCAAGGCTAAGGGAGCCAAAAATGTTAGCGATTATTATATATATCTATTTTTTTGATATATTGAAAAGCGAAAGCCGTAGCTTTTTGGGGTTCCCTTTTGAACGAACTATCCAATGTTTTCCCTTTCTTTAGATTGAAGATATTCCAACCATCATCATATCTTATTTCTAACAAACCCGGCTTAACTTATAAGAGAGGATTCTGACTCCAGGAGCAGAACATATATATATGTTCTTTGTCTTTTTTATATTCTATTTTCTATTTTGAGGCCTTTCGCTCTATGATCAAGCTCTAGGGCCGGTTGAAAGCAAAGCGTCATTGATCTTCTTTTTCGGTTCATCAGTCTCAGTCTCAGAGGAGTGCTTTCCTACGTTCCGGGAAGAAATCTATACTACAAAAGCCTGCCCTTAGAGTATGAAATGGAGAGTGGGACGGCCAAGAAATTCATATATATAGATTCGAAAGAGAAACTGGTACTCTACCCGGAAAAGAGAGAGGGGGAGTGAGAGAGAGACTAGACAGAGCCCTTTGTACTACGGAATGGAGACAGGGATTGACCCTGCCTGCTATTGATCCTATTTAGAGCTTATCTTTCTCCTTAGAAAATCGTCCCTAGCTACTAGAATTATAGGACTAAAGATGTTGGTCGTAGGTCAACCTGTATGGAGTTGTGCCTGTGCCATCACTAAGGGTGGCCTTCCAACATCAATTGACCCCACCCGAGTTTACTGAAGCTATGTTAGTTGAATTGGACGGTCTAGAGGAGGAAAGGCTGAAATGGCGCAACCAAAGGAGTCCGTTCAGAAAGACTGAACACTAACGCCACCTCCGGGAGAGAAGAGAAGACTAACGTCATTTCCTTATATCAATCGCCCCAGCAGCCTTCTCAAGCTCTATGCCTATTATTATTCCTATCTCCTGCCCCTGTTATGTTAGCGTCTCTAATCTCATCTATTGGTTGGAGCTCTCACTCAGCCTGTCAGCTCAAAGCCGCTGCTGTGCTTTAGTGCATTAGTTTAGTGCCGTCGATTACTGAATTGACTGCTTGACTTTACTGCATTACCGGACCCGTCTTACCTTTTCTTTCTTATCAGAGAGTTCGATCCCCCTGACCTTGGATGTTGCAAAGAGGTTGAATGTGCGAATTCCCTCTCATCTCATCTGTCGATTCAAAAGCAATTTCTCGAGATGAATCCCGGCTTGAAGTCAAGTGCAAGAGTTGAAGCAGGTGGCATTCCCCTATTTGAAAGAGGCCTTTTCGCGCCAATTGTGCACAAGCTAAAGCTTCCCTTGCTTCAGGAAATTCATTAACAGCTTATTCTGATTTAATTGTTCTTCCTCCAACAACGGATATTCCAACAAGACCAAGAGCAGCGGATTCTATAACACCGGATTTGCGGCATCAGCGTATTCTCTTTCTGTTGAGGCAACATCTTCGAACCTCTCCCGACTCCACTGATGACTATCTCCTAACGCCTCGTCCCTCTCCTTGACGTATTTCCGGTTCCCTACATTAGTCAATATTCGATTCGAGCGAAACTCCTCTTTCTTCGCTAACAACTATTGGTTTTGGCTTAGTCGAGCAAAACTCCCTCACAGCCCAAAGAGAAAAAAAAACTCCCGAACCAAAGAAAGGGATGAATCAGTCCATCTCCCAAGAACTAGCTAATATCCGGATTAGTCCTCAGGTGTGGAAACTGACCCCTAATCTAAGGGCATTCCTATCTCTCCTCTCTTTCGAGGCCCTCTGCCGAGTGTCGAGTTAGCTTATGCTTCCTGTCCTAACTACTTCGCCTAAACCTGATCGTGTTCCTGCTCCGTCTCTTGATTCTGTTGAGGTGGGAACCCCCGCTCGTCTAGAGCCGGGCGTCCAGCCGTGTAGGAAGACTCACCCTAGCCACTATAGCGACCCCACCCCCAACTCTAGCTGAGAAGCACCCTCTATCCACTTCCCCTTTTCCGTGTGCCCAAAAGCCCGGTTTATGAGCCCCTTTCCGATTCCCTCACCCAAAATCCATCAAAGAAAGTCAGCCTTAGCCATGGGATCCAAGAGCTTGTGAGGTAGAGAGAGACCTTCCATTCTATGCCCTTGATCGCATGAGAAATCTTGCTTGGATGGGTCCGAAGTAGCTCTTCAAAGACCGGATTATTCGCATAAAGTTCTGTAGTGTAGTTAAGGCTGTAGTTCTAGTTTCTAAGTTTGGGTCTTAGTGGTACTTTTTATTTGGTTGTGATTTCCGGGTTCTTACGTGCTAACGATTCCAAGAGAATCGACTCAGTGTGAACTCTTCTTCTATGTCTCTATTCTGACCAAAGAAGCGCATATCAGAAAAAGGGGAGGGATTAGCCACCTTCGGTGTACAAAGGTCTGGGAGGATTAGAGATTGAATATCCAAAGAATGAGAAAGCTGGGCCTCTCCCTTGTCTCCTGCTCAGATAAAGGGTAATCACCAGTGACTGCTGACGCCGCGGCAGGATCGCAAGGCTGAACGAAGTTGACCAAAGTAGGTAAAGCTTCTTCCCATAATTGGCTCGGACTCAGACCGAACGAACTCCAGAAGTCCATAACGAGAACGTCTAGTCGTAAAGTTAGTGGAGAACAGCCATCGGACCAAGCCCAATTCCAATAATGAATCAATCTAATCTGGTCTCTAATCCCGCGTCTACCCTTCCTTCGGTGCTTTAGGCGCAGGATCGTGGACTAAGAGTATTGATGGAGACATTGACTCTGTCCATCTTGCCAAGAGAAGATGGCCCATAGGCACCAGATAGCTGGAAATATCCCTCCTTTAAAAATGGACACAACCAAATCAAAAACGAAAATTCTCGTATTGAATGTCAGAAAACGTGAGCGGGCAGTGCTGGGATAGAAGATCGCGCCCACGCCGACTCAAAACCAAAAGCCCGAAAGAAGAGAGAGATAGCTACCACTGAAGACGGAAAGGAATAGAGCTACTAAGAAAGAAGGGAGGGTTCACCTCTCCTAGGAAATTCACTCTTGGCTAACGGTCTAGCTTCACTCACTAGTAAGAACTCTAAAAAGAAGAAGAATTCCGAATTTCTATCCGGGCAAAGAAAAGGATATTAGGTAAGTGTTAAACTGATGTCCAAACTAGGAAACGGAACAGGAAAGCGAAGCGCCTAGTTCTAGACTAGGCTAGCATGGGAAAAGGAAAGGCTTGGGCCATGAACAGCTTCTTGGCCTTGGCAAAAGGTACTCCAAAGACAAAGCGAACTCCCCTTGAAAGAAGTCCAATAGCAGCGAATTCAATAGCAATAGCATCTAGCCACCGCCACCCAAAGGAAGGTTAAATCCCGTTCGTATCTTCATCTTAAGTATGTCAGTTCCTTCCTCAAGGAGCGAGAAAAGGTCTTGGCAGGTGAAGGTTTGGGATCAGACACACACCGTTTGAGACTCGGAGGCAGAGGAGGCTGCCCTCGCTCCTCTAGCTCTTACGGCTAGTGCTTTTTTTTTTTATTCTAGTCTTTTACTAGTCAAGGGGATTCAATCTATATACTTTCCGTAGTTTAAGTAAGGGAAAGAGAGCCAGCTAGCCCAACTATTATAGTATAGTGTGTACCCGAAACGAGATCGGAGTAGGAAGAACATGAGCGTTGAAGTTCTTTTCCCACGTGTAAGAAAGGCTTCGCCGAAGGAGAGGTACTTATGGCAAAACGGGCCGAAGGATGCATTTACAGAAGCGATAACCTGCTCGAATAGGCCAAAAGATATGGAATTCCCCGCTGGGGGAGAAGTTGGTAGATGTATCCCTTCTTACATACGACCTTCTTTCAGTTGGTCTACTACCAGCATCATTTCCGTTTTGGTATGGTTTCCCCAAGTCTTCTTGATGTTGCTGCCATCACCTCAATTCCTTCGAGCCTCATGGGGACTCTGTTCACCCGCTTTTGGTCGTGCCAAACATTCCTTTCTCTTGGCCGTCCAAGGGAATTCTTGGATTATTTTCAATTTCGGAACGCTAAAGCTCGTTGATCCTCTGATGTTACAGATGATGAGTATGTTGCCTTCCTGCTATACTGGTTGTGCCGTCACCTTCTGTGCATGTCTAAAGTCCGGATCACCCCTGTTCTTCCTTTTCCAAAGATTTGAGGCTCAGGTAGGCGTGTGGCCTTAGGGGCTCCCTTTTCACTTAGTAGAGGATTCCACTAGGTAGGAAGTATAGTTAACCAGCTTTAACAGCAAGACTGGGCGCGGCTATCAACCAACCTCACTTCTCGCCAAGCAGCATAGAAGCATAGCTCGTATTTTCACCCTGTAACAACACAAAGTGTGGACGAACTGCCTTTAATCGATCCCACCCTACGCCTTCTTCTTTCTGCTTGGCTGCTTTCGCGCCTAGTTCTGGCTGGGTGCCTTTGGTCGTACAATTAATTGTTCGCTTTATTGCCTAGATGTGGAGCTGAATTATATCGAAAAAGGACGGTGTACAATTCGCTTTCCTCATGGTTACGCGGGCAATTCAACAACATATGATTCGCCCCGAATATCCAATGATTCACTGGCATACGATTAGCCGGCAGTTTCCCGGTTATCCCGAGCTAGGAGCTCCGGGTTCTTCCGAACCAAAAGACTATGAAATCGCAGCTAAAGCAAGAGGTGCTATAGATCAAACGAATTTGCATCAACAAACGCATAAGCTTCAGTAGAAGCTCTTTCACAAGCGAATTCCGAGACCTATCAAGATTCCGACCCTCCGAATCAGAAGCCGAAAAAAGAGACGCAGCTGCCACTAAAGCAGATGATACTGCCAAGCCAAGGAAGGCACGGAAGAAAGCATCTATTCTTGAACCAAAAACCAGCGGAATCCGCTTTTAACAACAGAAAAGAAGCTACATGCCCCGCAACCCTCAATGACACGCTTTGAAAGCTCCCCTATCTGACATAAGCGCACTAGCACACTCATTTCAATCTGTTTTCATCTACTCGTGGGCCTAGTTTGAAACTATTTGAACAAAAAATGAGGCAGGAGCGTACTGGAGTTTTCGGGGCTTGGCTTTGAAGCCGTAGCTTGCTGTTACCTTCGGACTGTCTTGACTACGGCCATGAATCAAAGATTTCTCCTAGTAAGGGGAGGGATGCTGAACCGTGAAGGAAACACGAGCTTCTTTCCTCTCAGTCTTAGGCTAAATTTCAGAATGCTTTTTCCGATATCTTTCGTAGCAGCCAAGGATGAGTTTGATCCATTAGGTTCTTCGATTTGTTCAGAAAAGAAACGAGAGACAAGAGGTAAGCCTAAGAATCCGGAACCACAAGAATCCTTAGGTGACCCCGAGTCCTATTCTTTCCCGCTCGTCTCGTCTTTGGTGACTCAACTGATCTCGGTAGTCGTAGTCTGTTCTTGGGTATGAGTTAATTCCTTAAGGTTTCACTCCTCATATTTCTTTTGGAGCTACACCTTGAGCTTGTCTTCTTTCCAGTTAGTCTTGTCATCGGGTACGCGTTCTAGGTTTAAGCCTGAAGGCTCCTATCCAACTGTGAATGGCTATATTCATATATAATTATTCATGGCTACCCAACATCTCATATATCTTCTAGGCTTCCAACGTCGTGAAGAGAAAGAGAAAAGACCCTAGGAGCGTACGGCAATTCAGATAAAAGGCAGCTGGAGATGTTGATATGTGCGATTGGCAAAGTGTTCAGTTGTTCCTTACCCGCTGCTACCATTTCTTGGCCCGTCCCGACCTCAGACACTTGATATAAGGAATTTAGTCTTTTACCTGTTTTTGGTTACTGCTTCCTCTACTGACTCGGGAGGGAATCAGGTAGAACCCCTAACCTCACACAATCGGGACCTTCCCAGCCGGATAAACATATATTGAAGCAAGAACTGCAGCAGCAGCTTCTGTTCCCATGTTTGACTATGGTAGGTTTAAGTCCTGAGGGAATTAACTGAACCACTCCAAGAAAGTAGTCCAGTCCCATTCACTCCTTATTCCATTTTCTAGGCTTAAAGGCACCTGCTTCTTATAATAAGATGTTTAGTACGAGTACAACTAGTGAGAGGGCAAAAGCCACCGGAACATCTTCCACTATCAAAGCAACGGGAAAAGATTCAACTCAACCAACATATGAGACTGCCAAGGGAAGAAGCTTTCAAGAAAAAGAGAAAGAATTGAAAGATTAAAGAATTTGAATGAAAAACGTAGAAAGATCGTATGAAAGAGATGTTAGGAAATGAAATGAGAAGTCTCATGAAGAACTTAACTACAACTACTATTCGATCCAATAGAGCGCTTGAGCGCTTCTTCCGTTGAAAAGATCATTCAATTCCATTCTACTCTAATTACCACTCATTTTAGAAAAGAAAATTCTTTTCTTTTCTATTTGATCAATTCTTTCAATTATATTCTTTTTCTTTGTTTTCATTTTTCCTCCCCAGCTAGCTGGAGGGAGTAGCTTGGTCCAGCTAGCTAGCACCAGGAGTTAATGGCTTTGGGCCATTAACTCTAGCTAGCTGGAGGGAATGTATACATTCACTCCTTCCAGGAGGGAATGGATTTGTTCCATTCCCTCTTTGGAGGGAGTAGCTTGGTATTTCTTTGAGCCATGCACTCCTTATTTTCTTTTCTAGGCGGGAAATACCATAACTCTCGTAGGGAAATACCATAACTCTCTACGGGAAAAAGAATATTACCATTACGACTATTATAAGGGGCAATTGTAGACTCAATATTAAGTTCGCCATTCACGTAATACTAGAATTTGGACGAGCGACTGCGACGTAGAGGGTTCGACTGTCTGGGAGATCTATGTTGGCCCCGTTCTTAATTGTATAATGAGCCCCAAATGCCTTTGACTCTCCTGGAGTTGACTACTATCTGACGGGGACAAATACAATAAAGAAAAGTGAAAAGTCTCTATCACTCTCTACTTGAGCTCTGGCATCCAATTGAAATACGAGAGACCTTCAAGTGTGATGCCCCGTCGAAGATGAGATACAAGAGAACCTGTCTAACTAAGAAGTATATAGTACCATATTAAGAAAGAAAAGATATTTCCCTGAACGTACTCGACTCCTGTCTCTGTCTAAGCTTTTATGAAGGATGAGTATCTTACTGCAACCGGAGACCGGCGATGCCTATTGATTTATTGATTCGGACCTGTTATGTTGATACAATAAGATTATAAGGAAAAGTGATTGATGGAAGTGCATTGAAGGGAAATGACACGGGTCTAGTACTTTCGACAAGACCTCTATCAAAAGTGACTAGTTGAAACTGACTCGAGGCTCTAAATACGGGGAAAGAAACAGGATTCTCACTTATGGACCATTTGACTAGTGGATAGTCTGTTTATGCGAGAAATACAGGGTTTCTGACTTTCAGTCCTATTTCAGGACCATTAGCCTATTGGAAAGTTAGTTTTTGCGAGAAATACGTGGTTTCTAACGTCCTACTTCTGGACCATTTGCCTAGTTGAAAGTGTTTTGATGCCAAAAAGACGGGCTTTCTCACTTGTGTTCGAACTTTTTGACAAAGTCACGAGCGGAAACGTGATGCCAAAAAGACGGCTTTCTTACTTTTCTTCGAACTTGATGACCAAGTTACGAGCGTAAAGTTTTTTTATGCCAAAAACACGGGGTTTCTCACTTTGTTCGAACTTGTGGACCAAGTCTCTAGGGGAAAATCCATTTATGCCCAAAATACGGGGTTTCTAACTTTTTTCTAACTTCAGAACCATTTCCCTAGGGCAAATTTGCTTTATCAAACATTTAATAAAGAGGAGAGATCGTGCATCCAACTGAACCTCTTGCCCTCTTGGCCAACTATAATTATAATAAGTACTCGTTCTCTAATAATAAGTACTCGTTCTCTAATAACTAATAATAAGTACTCGTTCTCTAATCTTTCTGCTGCCGGAGCATATGCCTCGAACTTAAGATCAGTTCAACTTAAGTCAAATAACCTCACCTCAAAGGCTTCTCTTGCCTTGGTTTGGCATCAAACTTATCCCAAGCAAGAATTTCGGACTCCCTCCGAAGGACAGATTTTTCACTCCCAAAAACTCCCACCCATACTCTTTCATTTCTTACTTTCTTATTTCTTATTATTTATTTCTTGTTTCATGTTTCTTGACTTTTGATGTTTCTTATTGTTCACTAGTTAGTGTATTTTCCCGAACTTTCCTTGCACCTTTATTTTGCCACCCTATTATCGTCCTATTAGAGTTACGTTACGCACATATATCAAGTGTCAAAGTGTCAATAACTCCCGAACTTTCGTTGTACTTTCGTTAACGAATGAGAATGAGCTTTAGCTTTCATTCAACCCTTCTTTCATGAAACCCATCTTTTTCCCATCTTTTTGTGAAGCGCTACTGGGCTCCGCTTTTTCGATCTATTTTTCGATCTATTGACTTTCATTCAATTTCTTCGTTCACTCATTACTTGGAATTCTATTCTCTCTATATAACTACACCGAAATAGATTCATATTCAGATGAATTGAAGATGAATCATCTTTATTATACTAATCTTATTCTTAGATTATATTAATTATAATAAATAGAATCTCATTTCATCTCATGCGACGTGTGAATGGAAAGGAAGGTGAAGGTCGGAATGAACTCTTTCCATGAACTCTTACCTCGGCTCTCCGCACAAAGAGATTAAGATGGAAGTTGAAAGTACGTTCCCTCCCAGTAGAGAGAAAATAACCATGAACTGCTGCCGGGCATTTAAAGAAGTATGGCACTAAGAACTAATTCAAGGTAGGCACGGGAAATAGATGTTGTTCAAGGCTCTTATCCTTCTGTTCATTGTTTTTAGTACGCGTATGGGACGTATAAAGAAGCCCTTTCTAATGCCATGCCGGGAATTCAAAGGAGCGGACTAGAACATCCCATTAAGCAGCAGCAGCTGCTTAATGGAGCTACGCCTTAAGGACTCAACTCATGAGAGTTGGACTCTTTCCTATCTCATGAAGAAAAGAAGTTGGACTCTTTCCTAGGAGTCTCAGCCGGCAGCTATTGGGAATTCCTTAAGTTAAGGCTCCGCATCTTCTGTTCAAACTAATCCTATCACTGCTGCTGCTGGCTCATAACCTTCTTGTGTAAGTTCATTAGTTTCTCGCATTACCTACCGGGTCTACCTACCTAAGCTTGGGTCTAATCGATTCTATGCCTTGCTTAATGAAGATTCTATGCCTTGCTTAATGAAGATTCTATGCCTTGCTTAATTCACTTACACCCGGGGGTTCAGACACCTATCATCAGACTTAGAGGACTGATAAGAGGCTCAAGGTCTAACTCCAATTAACAGATAAAAACAACCACAACCGAACAACCAAGAAAGATTGGAAATGAAAGCAGCAGCCCGTAGCAGCCCGTACCCCTTAACGAGTTGAAGCGCGTCATTATCATTGAAGCGCGTCATTATCATTCGCTCCTCTAGCTCCCATCCCATTCAAGGAGAAGAAGAGTCGAGCAACTCAGCTAATAAGATGAAGAAGAGTCGAGCAACTCAGCTAATAAGATAAGTATTCAAATCTTATAAGATAAGTATGAGTTGTATTAAATAAGTATTCAAATGAAAAGTGGAGCTCCCTCCAGCTACAGTTACAGTCGTGAATGGACTTGGGAGAGTCAAGAGTGAGTTCATTCAATTCGGCATAAGCCCTCTTTGCTTTTGAATTCGGCATAAGCCCTCTTTGCTTTTGCTCTTCTCTCCTGGGAGACTCCCACCCTTGTCTTTAGCTTGGCACCAGACCCTTGTCTTTAGCTTGGCACCAGGGTTCGGGTTCATTTAATGCTTACCCACTTTCGGACTTTGTTCTTTTCTGTTAGCACGCATCCAGTGACCAATGAATCTGTTGTCGGAATAAGCGCAGCAAGAGAATTAGCAGGTTCCAACCTTCTCGCCTAGAAGCGTCAAGGAATCAATCAGTCTGAAAGGGGGGGCGAAGCGAAGTGAGGGATGAAATAGCTTTTTATCTAGCTAAGAGCCTCAGATCTCCGACTTATGCTCAGTTCTCCGCGGGATAAGCTCTTCTTCTTATGCTCAGTTCTCCGCGGGATAAGCTCTTCTTCTTCTGATAAGCTCTTCTTCTTCTAAGATAAGCAAGGCTACCCTTGACTTCTTTCTTCTTCTTTTATAAGATAAGCAAGGCTACCCTTGAAACTCTCTATTAAAGCAAGGCTACCCTTGAAACTCTCTATTCAATTGAAAGAAAGGGCCGAGGAGGGATCGACCTGGTGCCTGAGTTCAATATACGGCATACGGCTACATTCACTCTCCGCGAGACACATTGGCGATTTATGTGATAACGACGCGCTTCCGGTAGAGGATCCCGGCTTCCCTAGCTTCCCTATCTGATGATTAGGATGATGTGATGCCTGAACTGGTGGAATCCCTATTAGTCACCGATCTCTTTCCCTTTACTGCTCTTGTCGGAGTAGCTGCTTTGTAAAGGCA
>JBBUKS010000066.1:1436385-1478396 GCA_038050645.1 Hedychium gardnerianum
GGAATGGTATTCCATTCCCTCTTTGGAAAGAGTTCATGGCCCAAAGCCATGAACGACCTGGTGCTAGCTAGCTGGAGTGAATAGGTCCTTTACCATTCACTCCTGGAAAGAGTGAATGTATACATGAACGACCTGGAAAGAGTGAATGTATACATTCACGACCTGGTGCCAGCCAGCTAGCGCTCGGATAGTCGTTCATGGGTATATTTTTCCAGCCAGCTAGCTGCAAAAGAGGGAATGTATACATTCACGTATTATTCCATTTTCTAGGCCAAGAGTGAATGGAACACATGAACTCCTTAAGCTTAAGGATAGTAGTTCATGGTATTTCCAGCTAGCCTGGCAATTTCATAGTGACTCCAAACATTGACTACTTTCCGATGCATATGAGTTCATGGTATTCGTTCTAGGCTATACGCCATTAAGACGGTACCTTTTAGCAAGGCCATTCACGACTCATTTCTTTCTTAAGCTATTGGGAATGGTGCAATGCCATTCACGTATCACGGACTCCGCGCGTGTTAAGTAAAGCGCTTGTAGTTCTGGTAAGCAAGCAACCTGTTATGTAGGCCTCCCAGTTCTTTCTCTTCTTTCTTGTTTAGTTTAGTGACAGTTCATCAAAACAATTGTCCAAGATTGCTAGATCGAGCACGCGACGCGCATAGTCTTAAGTCCAAGAGCGGGTTGTATCCTCTTCCACATTTATATAGAACCTTGCCTCCCCCTTTTTATATAGAACCTTGTTCTCTTCCCAGATTTTCCTCCATACCTTCGCCGCCTTCTTCATCATGTTGTTCCATCCTTCAGGGGTAGGGGTCTTCGGTAGGTGTCCGGGCCCCTTCCGACAAGAATGCTGCTTGAACATTGTAAGGCATGGAACCGTCTCGCTCTTGTGAACACTGATCATAAGTGGCAAAAGCCGCCGGAATGCTCATTTTTTGTCCATAAGCTCTCCTCGCCGTAATTCTCTCTGGAAGTCGCCCCTACAACCCCTTGACTCCTGCGGGCTACGTTCGAACTAAACGAGAGTAAGGCTTTCTCCCCGAGAGAACGGACTGACTAGACGGAGGGGGAAGGACCTGCGCCTAGCTAACGGAGTTCACGAGGAACCGACTTCAGTTAGTGAAGCGAGGCCTCAAAGATCAAACCATATCTTACTGAATAATCTGACTGAACCGAGTGAGGTATAGACAGATTATATCACAGCTTGTGTTGTGGCGAGACGAAGGGACGGAACGAGCCGGTTCCCTTGCTTGCTTACCGGACAAGAAGGGTGGTCGTAGACCAGGTATTTTATAATGGGCTATAGCGAACGGAGAGAAACAAACCTAAGTCACTATTGTATTGCGAACCATAAGGAACACTAGCACTACCAGTGACTGGCTAAAAAACAGATAGAAAACTCTTTCCTACTCCAGGCAAGTAGTACGGTACGGATACGGACTATAACTCCAGCCTACTGTTCCATACAGAGTACGGATTCAGGAATTTCAAACACTCTAATGGACTATAACGAGCTGAGTAGTGTAGTACTAAAGCCCTGAGTGACTCTTGGCTGCCTTCAGTGATAGACGCAATTACTTTGACTACTCTATTCCTACGAAACGAGCCAATAAAGAGTGGGGGAAGGGACGGATTTGAGACTACCGACGTCTCTAGTGCTAATACATAGAGCAGCCGGGTAGTGGATTTTTTAGAAAGAGTGTAACCTCCTTTTATTAGAGTATAGGTGTTTCCCTCTTCTCTTCTCCGTGTGTATTGAATGATGGAATGAATAGAGCCGCGTAGCGCGTAGCATAGCGAATGTTGAAAGCTCTGCGTAGCGTTCTTATTCTTAATGAACAGTAGTAGTAAATTGTAGAAGTAGAATAAGCAGCTCCTCTCTGTTTCGGTGTAGAGCGGTGGCTTGTGTAGCGATCTGGCAGGTTTCAATACGCCGCCTCCGCTTTCTTATTCAATTCATGAATATGAATGCAATGAATGCGTTGTTGATAAAGAGCATAGCGGGTGGGGGCTTCCTGATCCGCTTTCGACCTTCCCCATCTGTTCCCACGCACGGATTCTGCCACTTATAATCTTTCTGGCCGGCGTCTGGATTCCTTCTGCTTTCGTGCGTGCTGATGCTTTCAGCCTTACTCAAATAGGGGGTGGCGTTATATTCTAAACTGAATCATGGACTGGGCTCAATCACTTTCTTTCTATAGAAAAGGGTTCGATCATAAGCTTATGTGATCGGAGCCAGCATCTCAAGGAGCCATAAGCCATCATAAGCTTTTTTAAGGTATCCCTTCATACACCACTGTGATAAGATCGCATAAGCGTCTCCTAGCCTAGGGATCGAAGCTTCTGTTTCTATGAGAATCCCGCCCAGATGAAAGATCATAGGCTGCCCTCGAGAAGCTTCATTAAAATCTGGATATGCATGCCATAGAAGCCCCCTACTAATCTAAAGGGGGGGCGAGGGGTCAAGTTGGTTGAAGGCGCAGGTAATGAATGGGCTTGTTCTGGCATGAGACAGAAGGAGTCTAAAAAAGTGAGGGGTTTTATTGAGATCCTTAACATAAAGGCTATGCATAGAAGCCACTTAGTAAAGAGGGAAGCCATTGAACAGAAGGCGGGGTCATTAATGAGCAGGAAATAGGCTTTTGTGACAAGGCATGGTATCGCATTCCATGCGGATCGATAGTCGACAAGTCCAACCTCCTTCTACGACCAACAACACTTTGTAGATTGAAACAATGGAAAAATAGAGCTGCACGAGCTTTTCAGCTCGATCCACTCCCTCCATCATCATCCTCCGATGGAAAGCGGGAAGGAGGCGAGATATACCCGACCTGGTCAAGGAAACCCACACCTTCTTGGGATCCTTAGAGCAGGTCAACTATTCCCTCTTTGATGCCCCCCCTAAAGACCAATAGATAATTAAAACATTGTTGAAGTGGGACATTCAAGTAGGCGGCCAGCATTCCCTAAAGCTAGACGTAGGCCCTAAAGCACTCTCTCTCCCCAACCCTCTCTCAAAAACTTTTAAAGGTCCGAAGGACACTTAAAGGTTCCGAAGGACTAAATATGCAAGCGGTAGTTCGGTATCAGCTGTCTCATCTGGTCAATCTCATCCCGCACAAGAAGGATTTTGATCTTTTACTGTACCCGGAAGAGAAAGAGTGATTTGATCTCTCTATAGCTTGAGTTGTAGTAGGTGGTGCCTTCCCCCTTCGCCCGGAAGTGAAAGCGAAAGGGAATGTCGAACTCAAAAGCGGAGTGAAAGCCTAAATGCCCTTATGTTTAGGCGTGTTGGTTTCAGTGAAAAGCCAAAGAGAGAGTTTTGCGTGTGCCAAGGAAAAAGCTTGAAAAGCGCACTTGCTTTAACAACGGAAAGAGGTTCCTTCAGCGGTTCAGGTGCTGGCTCAAGTACTGGTGAAAGTGCCTGAACCTAAGCGTTTCGCTTGACTAAGGGTGTGAGTTCCTACTTGAGGCTTTCAAGATTTAGCTTTAACAACTTTCACTAGCGCTTGGCCAGTTACCGAAACCCAAAAAGATTCTCTGCACTTGTGCTTAAAGGGTCTTCTTAAAAGCGGCTAGAAGTTAACAGCTAAGAAGGCGAGTAGTTGATACGAGTTTACTGAGTGCATCGCCTTCCCTAGAGTGAGCAAGAGCGGAGTTTACTACGCGAGCCTAAATGCGATTTTCACTGACTGAACCCACCACTACCCGAAAGCCAATACCGCTAGAGAAGAGCAAGAATCATACTTTTTCTACTTCGCTAGCCACCCCTGAACTCGGATACTCCTCAATTCAGGAGTGCTCGAGCTGCTCTAAAGGTAAAGCAGTTCATGAAGTGGCGATTTGGTATAGGACAGTGAGACTTTCGGTTGCTTCTTGCTACTCTACTCCAAGAAACAAAGCCGCTCTCTAGGCGGAAGCAGTAGCCAGTCGCGGATCTTCGTGAATATGAGTTTCCAGCCCAATCCGCATCTGTGTATCCGTTGAATCTGAAGTCCACATCCTTCCTTCCAAGGATCCCAAGTCCGACTGTGTTCTTTTAATATCTAAGGATCTGCCGTGCGACATCAAAGTCTGGCTTCTTTGGTTCCTGCGTGAACTGACTAAGCACGCTCACGGCATACGCAATGTCTGACCTTGTCAGAGTGAGATAGTTTAGGCTCCCACGGTACATGGTCGAGTCCTTCAAGATATCCTCTGCCTCTTGCCTTAGTTTAAGATTGACGTCCAACGGCGTTCCAATCAGTTTGCATCCAGTCATTTCGAATTTAGCAAGCATGTTGTTGACGTACTGACGTTGTGAAACATATATATATGCCAGAAGCTAACTTCAATACTTCTATTCTAAGAAAATACCTGGACTCTCCAAGCTGCTTTATTTCAAACCTTTCAAAAAGGTCGCTACCGGTCACGATCAGGTCGTCCACATAGATTCCGGGTCTTACTAATCCATTCCAGATGTGTGAGAGAAAAGGAGACCAGGAAACCCTAGGGTCGATCGGATCCTGCGAGAGCGTGTGGTCTTCTCGGATACACAGATCGAGAGGCGCGGTTTGGTCATCTGCCCGACCACTGGCCATCAGAGGTGCGTGGAATGGGGGTGTGGGTCATGATTTAATTAAAAAATCGTTCTTTCTTGCCCAACCATCCAACATGCTATATAGCATAATCTTGGATCCTGGATTGACTCTCGATTGACCTCAAGGTACGCATCCATTGGATTCCATCCAATCAGAGACATCTAGATTCGCTTTTTCCTTGTTTCGAACCCAGAAGCTAGTTCATTAATTAGGGTCGGCTCCGGGAGACTTCTGGGATGATTAGAGTAAATGATTAGTATATATCCAACCCTTTTTTCGAGACCGATCCTGGTTTGGAACCATTTATTCTATCAATCGATAAGCACGGGTGGGGTGGACCGTGTAGAATTGCTCTCGATGGCTAGTAAGAAAGATAGGTATATGGGTAACCAACCCAGAATTTGAGGTATTTTCCGTGCAACCGGAACTTAATATGGGGGTTTTTTCCGGTCGATACAAATAGGTGCGTCTTCCCTCTCCGGAGTGCTGGTAGTGTGGATCCGGCATTTTGATTCTTTTTTGCTTTGCCTAATCCGGTAATCAGCTAAGGGCAGCTTCTGAATCAATTGGCACTATTTTAAATGTGCACTATGAAAAACAAGTCGGATGGTTCCTGCTGCACGAGATTCGGTGGAAGTAGGGATTTAAGCACAGTTGTGATGGAGCTTTCACTAAAAAATAGTAGGAGCAAAGAGTTCCACAAAAGAAAAGAAGTCGTCTTAGGCCGATCTAAGAACTCTCTATCTTTTTCTCACATCTCCACTCTTGATCTTTCTTTGCTTAAGACAGAGGATCGATTTCTCGAGGATCGACCAAGCCATGCCATTGAATGGCTTATTCCTAGACCTCAAAGACTTATGACTTCGCCTTTCCCTTAGCTATCTTGAAGAATGAATAGCCTTTCTCTGAATCCGCCACTCACTCTCTTTCGAGTGGGGAAAGTCAAAAATTGATCCTAAACCTAGAAAGAGAACTCCGGGATCTTCTTTTTCTTCTTAATCACCCGAAGGCGAGCTAATCCGTCTTTTTAAGAAAACCTAGTCCTGATCGATTGGCTACCGGGTGTTCACTCAAACTCAAAAAGAATGGAATCCGGATCCTCATCTCCTTCACTCTGCCTCTGCTCCTTTCCTTTCTTTCTTTATCACCTCTAGTTCCCCAGACTTCTTACTTATAGGCGAGAAAAGAGGGGTGGCACAAACAAAAGCTGCTTCTTCTCTAGCTTTCAAAGAGCTTCTTCTTGGCATCACTTCGCTCCTTTCCCCGGCTACGGCTAGAGAGCAAGATGGAGGCCACTTTGCTTAAGACTTGGCATTGGAAGTGGGATGGGATGGATCTCCTTCCCGCTTTAGTTTCACTTTGATCTCGGTTGCTAACCGGTGTGGGAGATGAAGCCAAGTCCTTTCCCGCATTTCATCGAAAATCGGATCTAACTGCCACTCTTTCTGGTTTCATTCAACTGCCACTAAACCATATGCTTAACACATATCATTGGAGGTGGGATAGAGCTAATTCTGGGATCGAATGTCTCTCATTGTGGTATTGATTTGAAGCTCGTACAATCAATGATTCTGGTATGAATTTGGTAGTCATCTTGATCTCTTCTCTGTTTATCTGTTTTTTTTTAGTTGAATGAATGGATCGGTGAATAGATATATAAAGTTTCATAAAAGAAGAAAGATCGAATCCATCTCTACGCAGAAAGATCTATGCTAGGATGACAGCGCTATCCCACGGATGGATGGAGCCGTATGACATTCAAAGCCTTTTTCTTTATTTAATCGAAATTGGCTTGGTCTTATTTGAGCCGAGGGTGAGGTGCTTCTTATCTTATAATAAGTAAGTCCAGTATGCCAGAACCAGTAATATATGGCAAGCAAGAGCTAATGTTATGCTTTCATATATATAAAAGCAGAGGAAGCAGCTTACCATTTCTTTCGTATCGGGAAAGCAGCATCAGAAAAAAAAGCTTAGCTGTTCTGGACTTACTTGCTCGATCCAAGCTTGACTTAGTTCAAGCAATGCCCAAAGACTCCCATGCCTTTTTTCTTGGTTTGAGCGCTACCTAAGCAACTTTTAAGGCACTCAGAGAAGAGTAGCAAGATTCCTAGATAGTAAACTCACTCAAATTTCGTATAGCAAGAATGGAATCTGAATTCTATCTGACTAGTGTCTCTTATTAAGCTATATAGGTTCTGAAAAGCCAGCGCCAAAAGGTGCTTGATTTAAGCCAGTCAACGTCTGGTGGAGTAGGAACCTACAGCTTACTGAAAAAGGCCTCGTTTGCTCAGAAAGTTTTCAGTCTTCCTTATGTCTTCATTGGATTGAGTGTGTGGTAGCCGCTTCTGACCGAACCTGATTTTATTTTTCAGGCTGCCCTACGTACCCCTTGTATTGGATGGGGATCAGGTCAAACGTAGTTCTACCACGAGTTAGGGGAGCGGCAAGCCATTTGTGCGCCGGAAGCCCCCCTCTTGATTGAGCCGGAAAGTCCCAACTATGAGGACTTGCCTCCCCTAGTAGAGTTAAATGAGTTAACTCAAAGTCTAGATCTGGACGTCCATGAATTCCTCTTTCCGGGCTTATGTTTCCAAATATGAGAAGTAATCGTCGATCTCATTAGAGCACTTCCTGTGATTCTGCCGGTCCCAGAGAGGGCCACTCTCGAAGAGATAGTCAAATTATCTCTCTTGGACGAGGAAGAGGCGGATCTCATCTATTTACGGGATCTGCTTCAAGATCTTATGGTCTTTTTACACTACTCAGAATTCTTCCATTGGGTTCTGGAGGGACTGCAGAAGCACCGCATTCTTCTTATTATATTATACGCATAAAAGTATATAATACCTGCTTTCAGGAAAGTGAGGTTTTTTTTCAGCTTTAACTAATAAACCAGGAGTTGTTCCCAGTGAAAAGGAATTGATAGAGTCCGACTTCCCTGCGTTAAGCATATAGGCACATGAATCAATAGAAGAAGAAGTAGATGGACCATAATCGGATGTGGGAGTTCCAGAAGAGGATGTTTCAACTTCTAAATGTGGGAGGATATCTCATACTAAAGAAAGAGCTCTTTCTTATGCAATAGCTCAGTAAAGAGTTCATTCTTTGACTCCTAGTATGAGTGTGAAAAGGCAGTCAAGCAAGGAAGGCAGTCTAGTAATCCAGTCGATGGTACTAATTCCGGTTTATTGGCTTTGTCTTTGGTAGTAAAGCAAGGTGCGAAGCGCTAGTTGAGCTAGGAGTTTCCAGCGCTAAGTCCTTTCCTTCGGGAAGTCATTCCAGGCATTCAAGCATTCTATCACACGGTTGACTTTGTTTACTTTAATGAGTTAGCAGGCTAAGGGCTTAGAAGAGATTAGCGCTTTGGTTAACAGTGGAAATGAGCCTAGCCCTCAAATATATTATGTAATTTCAGGCTACTGATTAGCTTGATGAGCAGAAAAGCAGACTTACCACAGTGAGGGAGAGACTTTCTTTGATGAATGGCATTTTAGAATCTTTAAATAAGATGAGATAGATTTGACTCTTAGCGACTCTCTAGAACCGAAAGAACCAAACCAATAGGCTGATTTAGTCTTCTCCCAGTTCTCCAGGAAGCGCATGAGCCATTGGCTATGGGGGACGAGGGATATAAGATAGGAGTACGGATTCGACTAGTGACGCTTTTAGCTTTCACGTATCGAATTTATCCATAGGATTTAGCCGCTTTACCCAAAGCATAGACGAAAGAAGAGGGGGAAGCTGACATTATTCAAATAAGTCTCGATTCGAACAAGCATATGGAGGGAAAGGCTACTCCTTCTTCTTAATAGCACGAAGAGGTGATAACCTAATTAATGGGCTAGCGAAACGAACTCCATTGGCTTTGAAAGTCAATAGTCAAAAAAAGTTCCCCGTAGAACGCGAGCGTTGAGGCACGGAGTGATTGAGAAAGGCTCAATCTTCCAAGAGGAAGCAGAAAGAACACGAGAGAGACATCACACATGTGAAGCTTTCTTTAAAGAATTTGAGTTAGTGTGAAGTTGAAACCATACCATTAATGAGATATACTAGAGAAGGAAGATTCTATCTGGCCAGTGAAAAGGGCATCTCGAAAAAGCAGTTGGGAAAGGAGAGTTGGACTTGACGAGATAGGGGATTGCAATCAAAAAAAAAGGCTTTCTTTCCCCCATCTCGTAGTACGGAGGAGAAGATCGGGGAAAGTGACCATTGATGAAGTGATGCTAAAAAGGAAAATGGCTAATAGTTGCTGCTAATAAAAAACCTTCAACTTACTGTTGCTAACGATAACTACGCCCAGCACCAGCGGCGGCTTTTAAGCAAATTTGCGTAAAAGATTTGATTTAGGAATTCTAGTTCCGATCAAATAGTACCACAAGGACCTACGCCGGAAGGCCTCCTCGTATCCCAAGGGGTCGGGTTAAGTTCAAAGGTTTACTACATACCGATTTATCGTTCAATGTTTCCTATTTGTTGCCATTTTTTCTTTTACCTGGAGCCGCAGGCGGAAGACGAGGCCATGTCACCTACAGAGGAAGAAAAGGCCTTCGAAAGGAAAGTCCTCAAAATCCTGGAAGGCGAAAAGTGTACCCTTGAGTCAAAGCACGCCTTTGCACCCACCTTTACAAAGACGAAGGATGTGCCTACAACGACACTTTTAGATCTGATATACATGAAATGTTTTTCCAGCTGGTGGAGCTAAGACAAGAGGCCTTTAGAAAGCACAGCTAGACCCACACAAATGTTTAATCGAAAGCTCTATCCTCCTTCCCCATACCAGATCGAAAACAACAACCTTGAGTCATCTATTGATTGAGGAACCGTACCTGTCACGTTGAACCATGTCTGTCAACGGTGAAAGATAGTCCTAAAGTGAGGTTTTTTGGATTTCTCAACTGTCGATTGACGTGACAATCATGCCTGCTTGACAAAGCCTTTTTCAGTCTCCCAATAAACGAAAAAGGATTGCTGGTGACACGAAAGCTGTGCTCGACGCTCTCTTTTCTATTCCACTGCGCTAAGTGGTCTTTCCCTTGCTGGCTGGATGACTACTATGGACAAAGATGACGACTACTCCCAGTCTCTGGTCAATCCATGCTGATGCATGAAGAGCTATTCCCACCGCCCACCCGAAAGAGATGAGCGAGGAGCGATCGAGTATGCTCTTCTGCGAGATATTAATATCCTATCTTTCGTTTGCTGCCTGAGTTACATAGCTGACTTCGAGAAGGAAGGTTCAAGCTATGGCTGTCCCATGGGATGCTCATTTATATAGAACCTTTGTCCGGTCAATGCGAGAAAGAGAGAAGCGATGTAGAGACATAAGAATGGAAGGTTTGCTTGTCAGCTGTCGATCCAATGATGCTCTTATAGCTTGACCTACACGGCAAGGGAAAGAGAAAAGGCGAGGCAAAAGGTACTTATGCACTAACTATCTGATCAAGTTTTTGCCTATCACAGGCAGCTGGCAAAGCCGTGTTTGATCGTCGCGTACATGCTCCGTTACAGCTTTCGTTCATGCGCCAATCAATTGACAGTGAAGCAGATAAGGAAGAGTTTTGATCACCGTGTGGGTAGTCTCTGTTAGGGTTTCCGTTTCATGTGCACTACAAAAAAGGAAGGAAGACTGGTGCTACTATAGTAATGCCAAGCATACGAGCAAAGGACTCTACCTACCCATACTGACGAATGAAAGAAGCTCAGCGCGGATGATAGGACAAGCGAGAGCGGAGATATAGGCTAGCTGTTCCTATTCCATACCATAAACAGACACCTTTTATTCATCGACATTGGCGCGTCAGGCTCTACCCCCACCCACCAGCCCTTTATGGAGTTACCAGACCAAGAGAAGAACAAAATTCCCCGATATCATAAAGAAAGTAAGAAGGGAATTCCCATTGAAACAGAAAGCACTAAATGACTTCCATGACGTGGCAGAAATGATCACCGTCAAGCACAAGATTCAAAGCTGGAATCTTCCTACTCTTGTTAGTTGGGGCAGAGCATCCTATCTTGTTGATTCTCCTTTCCCACCGCCTCGAGCTCTCGCTTTCAGGGTGGATACGCAATAAATTCACTATGTAAATTGACATGATCCGCTGCTCACGCACGAGCCGAGTTCGAAATCTCCTCATCGGAACCCGTTGACGTGCAACTTTCACTCTTCGCTGGTTTGAGATCTACTTCGTTAGTACCAGTCGGGAAACCTCATGAGTGGTACACCTTAGAAGAAAGAGTAAAGACCCTTTCGTTGAGGCAATCGATGGAGAAATCTCTACTAAAAAAGACTTATGTCAAAAATGAATATCCTAAATTTCATTCCTTTTCTTCGGTATTTTCAAGGTAATTGAGGGTACCTAGCTAAACTCTAGGGTAGTTTTCTATAGGTAATTGATAGCTATTGATCAAAGACGGCATGCTGACTCTTAAGGAAGAAGGGAAAAACAAACATCTTTTGACATGTCGAATATTCACTAACGAAAGTGGGCTTCTATCATGAGTTTCAGCTCCCTTTTGGAGAATCTTTCTCATTGATCTTTCCAATCCTTGGTACGAATTATGCTCTAAGTATGGGCTCTTGCCCCATTCATAAAGATGAAAATTGACATGACACAATCCCCTGAAGAGTATGATGTGCCCGACCTTGCTTCTCTTGATTCCCCATCCACCTCCCGTAGAGGCGGATCAATATATATATCTATACCAGAGATGACTTTTAGCTCTATCTTTTCAGAGACAGGAGAATTCCTTCTGTACTTACAAGAATGCTACTTAGGGATCAAAGAAAGCTGGTGCCTCGTCAGAAAGACTTGGTTCGTAGAGTAGAGGCCATTCCCCAAGATATTGGTTTTAAGCTCCAGCGGGTTACTTTTTGTCTTACGACACGGCATGGTAATTGATCGAGTGCGCTTTTCTTTCTCAATGGCACAGCAAAAGCTTAATATTTCGGGTTGGGATATCATAGGAACATGGGGCACTAAAATAAAAAAAGGTTTTCCAAGTGAACTCCCGATGCTACGTCAAAAGCATGAATTTTAGCTGTCGAATGAGACTACTAAATGTAGGAATTCAAACTGGAAAATTCGCTCATCAAGATGTGTTGGTTCCGCGTATCACGTTTTTCAAGAAGATTGGGACTCTCAGCGAATAGATACAATCGTAGTAGTAGATACCCTATCCATATAAGGCATCTTCCGGACCGGGGGCCCCTTCTCTTGAGGTAGCATTTCAAAAATGAGTTGAACTTGAATCATCTGTTTAGGCACCTGCTTTAAATGGAGCTTTCAGAAAGCCCTTCGCTAAGGGCGAAGGCTTTTGCTATGCCACATGTCCTAGGTCTGACCACCTACCTTTTGAGTGAACTTTCGTCAGGAATGGGGCTTTTTCTTTAGCGGAAATGGTCGGAACCGAGCTTATAGTCCCCCGGACTTGAAAACGGGTTTCAACTATCGATCGTTGCCCTTATGTTGAGGAGATTTGGAAGCACTTGCGGAATACCCTCCTAGCCAGGGGATCCCGCTTGCCCTTGCAAGATGAGGCCGAGTGGGTTATGAACCATTATCCGGGGCATGGTCTCATTAGCTCTATTGCGAAACTTGCTTTTTCGGCAGCCATATATCATACTTGGAAGGAGCGAAATGCCCGGATTTTCAAGCAATCTTATAAAGCCGCAAGGGAGCTTTTTTACCAGATTTGCGCAGAAAGAAAAGGTAGGATTTCCGCTTCCAAGTTGAAGTACTCTAATTCGACTCGTGACCAGCAGATATTAGCTAGCCTGATCTACGACCACCCTATATGCGTAGACATCGACCTAAGTACATTACCTTAAAAAATCGAAATCACTACTGAGGCTTGTTTTCATCAGTTTTATTAAATTCTTTCTTCAAACAGAGCGAGCAGGGGAGGCAAAGGGCCTCGATGAAAGCCCACAGAAGGGCCAAAGCACAACAAGCCTACCCATCATCAAAGCAAGCCCAAGTCCATGCAAGAAGGCCCGCTGGATCTGTCAAAATTCAAAGCCCGTCAAAGGTGGCTCCTCACATGAAAGAATGAAAAAGATCCGAGCCCAACAAAGACTCTCCTACATGAAAAAAGGATCTGAGTCCATCCAAATAGCCCAGAAAATGACAGCCATCAAAAGAAAGGCCTAAGCCCATATAGCCATAGCCTCGGCCCGTCCAAATGATGTTCAGCGGTCTAAACCCAAGTAGCTGTGGCCCATGATCCAAGGGACCCGCAACCAGTCAATCATGCTATCCTTACTTTCCAACCAACCCCTTCGATTCCGCTTCTGCAGCAGCATAGTTTCTCGGACCCTTGATTTATTGTTTGCCCGCAGCTCAATCTGTTTTGCAGTAGTGATGGACAGCGCAAGAATCCGCGGAGCAGCGATGTTGCTTTTTATTTTGCTTATCGCGTCGTCTCTGGGCGGCGCCTTCGCAGTCCGGGATTCTCGAAGGATGCATCCAGTGGTGCCCGCAGCTCTGTCGCAGAAGGTGGCGGTTTTTTTGGCAAAAAAAAAAGAGAAATTCCGCCATCAGCCGGCGCCAGAATCTCGCTCCCTCGGGGCCGGGGCTGCTTTTCAATCCAGCTGCAATAGTAAATGCCTCTAAAAGGCTTGTTCCGTCTAGCCCGAATCCGCTCCATCACTAGTGTAGTGAAGGCGTGAACCGTATGTTATGTGTATTTCAATAATGAATGAATGCACGAACACAAATAATGAGCAGACCAGCCCCCGTTTATATGTGGACTCATTTCATAACGTATTTTTGAATAAAGAACCGCGCTCCTAGTTAGTTAACGTAAGTGTCTTTCTCGGTTGATGGATGGGATGAATGCCTATCTCGCTTTGTAATGTTATTGTCATGTTGATGCTATATTAAAGAATCGAATCTCAAAAAGTGGCTCAAGACTTAGTCCCATTCTCTAGAATTGTCTTTCTCTTACTGTGTAAACAAACTTCAAGTCCTAATTGTACTCGACAGGAAGCGTCACAGCCTAGGTTTGGGCCGCTTCCGATGTCGATCTGCAGTAAGAGTTTTTGGAAGCAGGCAAACAAGATCGGATGGAATCTAGCCTGACAAGCAGGCAATGGGAGTTCGAACCTCCCTCGATCTATTCTATATTCTATGGTGAGTAAAGCGCGTCTTGCGAGTCAAGAGAGGGATCGGATCAAGATGCCGTGGGCCTACAAAACCTTCGCGCGCACCGACGCGCCTAGGGGGGCAACCTGTTCGACGTCAGGACCGATCTCTCAACTTAATTAGCGATCCGCGCTTGGAAGCAAAGTGGCTATAGCTTGCTGTACTTCGCGCGCAAGAAAAGCGATCGAAAAACTGGAGGGCCCTGTGAGCCCACTGCAATGGCACCGAAATGAGGTCTATAGGACGAGAACCCTACACCAGCGGAGATCCTTTCGTGCTGGAAGCCCTAGTAGTAAGCAGAAAATGAAAAGTAGTCCCAAGCTTATGAATAAGCTCAAGATAGCCAAGATGGATGGAGTAGGGCTAGTCTAAGACAAGACAGACCGATCTCTATTCTCCTGCTTGCGTTTACAAGGTTTCCCATTCACTCTATTGAGTTACAGCCGGTTCTGCAAGGAAGCATCTCGACAGGCCCGCAACCTGTGCTGTGGTTGATGCCCCACCCGAGAATTCCATACTCGATTTGCCGGTTCTTCGTCCGAGCGGCTCCCTGAGGATGCGGGAAGCCAATGATAGGAGTGGTTAACTGGACTCTCTTCGAAAGATTTCCACTTTGATGCCCTAGCTTTAAGAGATAGGGGCGACGCCTAAGCCGCTTTAGTAGGGACGGACTTAAATACCCCATCATAGCACTCTAAGGTTCAGCAGGGAACTCTTGAAGCTGGAAGCTTTCCACCTATATTTTCTAGCGTAAATAGACACGATCTTTGTTCGGCACGCGTCCAGTCCAAACAAAGTCTTGCTCCTATAGCTCTCCTCTCTGGTTGCGCGTTCAACAACTACAACCTTAACACTGCGCTCCGAGGCCGCTTTTGACGCTGACACAGCTCCGGGCAACCCTCGCTGCTTCGCTCACCCGTGAGTTGCGAAAACTTCCTTCTGGATAGGTCTCCTACGAAATAATGAAACTCCCTAAAGGAAGAGCACTTTTCCAGGGAAGATTAGAGAAAGCTAGCAAACTCCACATGTCGGATAAGGTAGGTCGAATCCATCTGTGGAGCACCTGCCTAATGCTAGCCAGTCTTTTCTTTACCATTATTGTCTCCTACCCTGCCCACCGCTCCGGTTCTAAGCCAGCCCTTACTTACCGCCGTCCATGCTTCGCCGTAGAGTTAGGTAGGCCCGCTGCTAAAAGATTTCAGTTTCAAACCAGCTGCAATAGTCACCGTTTAGGAAAAACCGCTTTCGTGCGGTCTCTTAGTCAACAACTACCTGAACTTTTGATAGGTCACTCAACGTTAACACCCTCTGCCCCTTATTCGAATGGTGGTTTCCGCTTCCTTCCCCATACCATAGAAAAAGGGCTTGACTACTCTGCTTCTGATTTTGCGGATTATTAGGAAAGAGTTGATACGAATGATTTTGATGCTGAGGGATCGAGATTTGCTTCTTCTCTAGGACCTGCTTCGGCTTGAGCTTCAGATTCGGCTACTTCGAATTAATGAAACTCTTCCCCTTGCTTTGGAATTGAATCATCAGTCCTTCTCCCCGCCTTTTAAAGTGATCTTCGCGGAGTATGCAAGCTATTAATTATTAATTAAGCTTTTCTTCGTCCCTACGAACGAACCGATCAAGCTATGAATGACGTCGACCATAGCAGAGGAATGGTTAGCCTATCCCCTTGTATAGGTTGGGTCAAGATGCGAAACTTGGAAGAGTAGGGGTCAACCTTAGTTTAGTGCTCAGGGTTGAATTAGATATACTTAAATATATAACTGAATCAATCTCAAGTCAAATCCTCCCGGAAGATTGGGCGGGAGAGCTTCGAATCAGCCTTAGTCGAGAGCAATGGCAGAGATATAGTAGGAGTTCACCCTTAGACATTATTTGGTATGAAAAGAATAATAGTACCCACCCGCATTTTAGGTCTTTCGCTTCACCACCAATGTCTCCTAACGCAGCGACGAGGACGCAACGGTTGGCCGCCTGATGAGCCTCACTCTCTTTGAGAAATTTTTTGTAAAACAATATGAGCAAGCTTCTCTAGACTCCCCTATCCCCACCCCGTTTGGCACTTCTTTTGATTGAAATCCAATCCAGTTAGCTCGAGCTCAAGGCATTTTGGAGAGAGCCTCTCACCCTTCGGCTTTCTGGGTTTGCTCGCTTTGAAAAGCTTATTGGGATTAAGATCAAGCAAGTGGGGTACCTTAAGCGCTTCCAAGAACGTACGCTCATCAAAGGCTTGAGATCGTGTACCTGTGTCTCGAGTCCTAGGAAAAGGGCTTCCTAGCCTTTTTTTTTACAGAAGGGGAAGTGGGAGCTTATCGACTGAAAGGGCCAAACCAAAGAGGATTGACCCCCAGATATCCCGATTGTGTTACTGCTTCTGTTCCCCAAACAAGCAAAAATTTCTTTCACTACACTAAATAGGAAGTTACATTTGTAGCAGTCCAAGAATTGCTCTATCCCCGCGGCCCCTCTTCTTACTTAACTAGTTGTGTCGCATAAAGTGCCGTTCCCCTCTGAGCCAAGATGAGCTACCAGGGCGTGCATTTCTTCCTAAATAGAGGACAGTGCCCCCTTTCTCCCTATCGGTCTTTGCGGGCTTTCCTTTCTTTGAGTCAGTCATTGGGTGATCTCCTGCCTCTGGATTGCCTACCAAATGCAACTGGGGACATAGGAACGACCAGGCCTTTCCTGATAGTAGTGTGCCTCTATATTAGTAAGTAGTTTCCCGCTTTCCAGAAGAAGTCGCTATTGTTCCTAAAGGCAAGAGTAGGGTCCTGCTCTGTTCCCTACTAATTTCGTAGTAAGAAAAGAAGTAGCCCTTCCCCCTCGTAGGGTTGCTCTTTTCCTTTCCCTCGGTGAGTAGCTTCCCGTCCTTGCTTGCTTGTATTTTAGTTGAATAAATAGTTGAATAAAGGTTTTTTTGTTTTTAGCTTTCCCTTTCTGCGAGTGTTCGGTTCCGAGCTAAGATGCCTTCCGACTCTCTATTAGTAGTAGAGCGGAGGATAGGGGTATAGCTAACGTCCGCTTGTCCATCCTTTAAGTCTGTATCTGATCCGATGGGATCTAGGTAAATAGGTCTATACAGAGTAGCCACCTATCACCTATCTTTGTCGATCACTTTTTTATTACTCTTTTAGGTGGTGGATGAGGATTGCAATCTTAGCTTCTTAGGCATCAGACTGAGCAGACTCAAGCTTCTATCGTCTGGATGGTCTTATATGTATTCTATTATAAAATAAAGTTCTTGATCTTTCTCTGCCTAAGAGATCTAGTCTCGTCCGATTTTTCGCAATAAATAAAAGTAAGAGTTTTCGCATAACATAATATGACGCATTTCCTGTCTCTAGTTTTTCCTCTTAATTAAAGGAAGGAACCCTCCCCGTTTCTCCACTTACTCGTAACAGGCTTTCCACTCTGCAAAGATTCAATCTTTCCTTCGGAATTGCGAGTTCTTTGACTCTCTTCCAAAGAGTAGACTGGAAGACCATGCCTGTGCGAGCACCTTTTCCGAAGCCTCAAATTCTTTGATTTTCTGCAATACGAGATTGAATGAGGCCCCCCTGAGACAAGAAAGAATGGAGAGAAGCGGTGGTGGAGCGAGGATCCGAAGGAGAGAAAGAAGTCTTGGAAAAAGGACTTTCATAGAGAAAAGAGGGATTGAGTCTGTCTTGTCTCCTATATTGGACAAGAGAGCTCCGGTGCTATCTTTCGCGGAAGTTGTCAAGAAAGGATCCCTTAGTTCTGTCCCTTACGCTACTAACTCCAAGGAAGGAGCTGAGAAAGAGAAGTTCTGGATTGCGAAGCCCCGAGCCCCCCTCCTCCTTAGGTACACACACCTTAGTTCAGCTAACCGGGAGGAAGCTCTTCTCATTTTCAGTTCCTTTCCACACTAAGCATTTTATCAACTTCTTTAATGATATGGGGCTGCTCAGCCACCTTTTAGAATCTTCTTAGAGTACTCTCCTTGGCCAGATTTCCTCCTTGATCTGTATCCTATGTTCAGCAGTAACCATTCTTTTATAGTAGTCAACAGCAAACTCAGCTATCTCTTCATGTTTTTCATGGAGGGTTACCCCTTTCATCTTTCAAAACTCTCATACCATTATAGGCCTTCCCCTTACTAGATCAAATAGGGCATAGACGCATAAAAAGATTTTGTGTTAGCATCACCAACCGAGATCCATAGGGCTCTCGAACTCGGTCTCTAGAGAAGGCTGGCTTTTCTTTCTTCCCTGTATGGCTGATCATCCGAAAAGGCCAGATAAGCATGATTGGCTTTCAAAGTTTTCTCTTTGTCTACAAGATCACTGTTCAGAGGGTCCTCTTGCAGAAGATCTTGAATCTTCTATTTACCTATTTTTTTCTTTGTCTTTGATGTTTCAAAATGCCTTCTTTCTTACTCAAGGCCTTACTTAAGAGCCTTTTTTTTCACCCTTAATTTTTTGGAACAACTTGGGTTCCCTCTCACCTCTGCTGTCCAGGCCTCCTTAACAACCTCCAGGAACCTGGGATGTTCAGTCCACATATTCGAAAACCTGAAAGGCTTCATCCCTGACTTTATCTTGCTACCATACTGCACCACCATTGGTGCATGGTCACTGATCCCCCCGCTGACCCATAATGAACAAAAGAATCATTGAAGCTTTGTATCCAATCCACATTGACTAGACACCTGTCCAACCTTCCTACAGTTCTCCTAGAATCTTCAGACTGGTTGCTCCATGACCAAAGTAGCCAGTGGCTTTAAGGTCCTCCAAAGCTAAAAAAAATGTCAAGACTATTATGAAAATCCTGCAGAACCCTCCCAGATAATTGTCTTCCACCAAGTTTTTCGCTTGAGAACCTAACTGTGTTGAAGTCCCTGGTGACCAACCATGGTCCCTGGATGCGTTTTTAGACACTTCCTTTAGCTGCTCCCAAAGACATCTCTTCTCAGATATCAGGTTTGAGGCCGGCAGAAAAAAATGTTTCTTAATTCTTTTGTCCTAGCAGCTACAAGATAAAGCCTGATCAGATCTCTGTATCTCGTTAATGTCATAGTTATATTCCAGATCGGCCAAATTCTGCCGTTCCCGGCGGCATTCTCCCATTCTCCAAAGTCATGCATGGCTTTACAAAAAGACTTTCCCAAGCATCTGGTAATTCTGGCCGCCTTTCCACTCCTCACTTTAGTTTCCCACCAAGCCAATCAAATCTGCCTCTTGCGCTCTTATATAATCTTTGGCCTCTCTCTGCTTCTCGACTTTACCGATCCTTCTTCCATTCCATATAAGGACCTTCATGTGGAACTCTTGTTGTTTTCACATTCCCCTCGCACCTTAGCGCTGCCTCTGGTTTTTCGTCTTGTGCAGCCCTTATTTGTCTTTTGTTTTTTGGCCTTGACTTTCCCCTCTTTCTGAGAATTCTACATCTAAGATATGTTCTTCCTTTTTTTCGCCCAGTCTTCATTCAGGGTGGTTAGAACCTGGGGAGGATCTTCCACCTTTAATTAAGGTCATAGCACCAGCACCTGAACGTTGACTCTTACTGCTCTTCTCAGGTTCACCTCTTTTCTTAGGATTGACTGCCCTGAGGTTCTTGTTTGGAGTCATTTGTTTCTCACAGAACAAGTCCCCCTCAGTCACTGCCATAGTTGACCCAGTATCAACCCTCTCTTCCAGATCCTCGCTTCTATTGGCCAAATCACTCTCCTCGGGAGTTATCTCCTTGACTACACCCTTCTCGGCTTTGTTACCCAGACACTCATCCTGAGCAATCTCTTCCGGTTTAGCAGTGTCCAGATCTGGCATCTTTGCCTCTTCTTGTTTAGGGTCCTCTAGAACCGCAAAACGGTTCGGGCTGACTAGGTCCAGTTGGGTCATTCCACTAGCACAACAAGTGTCCAGCTCCCCCCCTTTGCCATTGTCACTACTGGTACCTGACCCCGTCGGCTCGACATTTTTGCAAACACAGACTCTTACTCAATAGGGCAATGAAAAGAGGAGAACGAGGGCAGCTGACTACCGCTAAAAGTCAGACTACGAGTACACATTGTATGATTGAAAACTGCCGCTGCGTACTACCCGGTGCTTGCAGGTCTGACTGGGGCCTTCTCTCCAACAGCTGCTTCAATCAATGTGAAATCTGACTACGAGGCTTCTTAGCCCGCAGCTGACTACTTATTGAAAAACCGAACAGGAAATGAAAAGTCGTACTGCAACAACAGTAAACATTCCCTCCCCGCTCTTACTTTGATCGACTTGCCCACACAGCGTCTTTTTTGAGAGAAGAGGTCAAGGGGCTAAGTGACTCTCGAAAGTCGTCTTTTGTATCGCGTCAAGAGAAATGACATAGATAAGATCATTGCTTGAAGACTTTCATTGTCGAATTGATCTCGGAATTGGATCCCATCCCAATAGTAGCTGCTGCCCAAAGGTGCTTTATGAAGGCCGGTCCACAGCAGTGAAAGTACGATTGATTCCGTCGCCTGTTCGTGTTAGAGTGCGAAAACCGCTTCTTGCTTTTTTTTTCCTCTCTGGCTTGACTACTCTGCTTGCTTAACACAAGTGTGATTTAACCTTCACGGACTACTTGACTACCCAGCAAGCTCCGGCTCGAAAGCAACAAGCAAGGGATTGAGCTGCGCGAAAGCCTTGACTCTAAGACGCCCGTAGAGTCAAGGCGTTAGCGCATCCGTTTTCTTGTTCGTTAGCGCTTTAGTTTGATTGCAGGGCGTTGAGGCTTGACTAATAAGAAAGGGCTTTTCTCGTTTGTTTGAGACCATACCATACCAAAGAAGGCTTTCTTCAATCGGCAAACAGGGGATGGATCGGAAGTCTGATAGGGCTTTAAGAGATAGGGACTCCAGCGATAAGAAAGAGTCACTCAGTGAATCGGTGGATCACACACTTGTTGGAGACAGGGACAGGGACAGGCCTTACTATTTATAAAGTAGAAAAGTGTTGAAAGAGTGAAGTCTGGGGACAACCGTAAACGTGAGGAATGGGATCTCCAAACCACCCTACTAAAGAAGTTCGCAAGCAAGGGACATGCCGAACACCTACCTTTCCAACTAAGTCCAACGCGAGGACCCTTTAATTGAATTGACGATGCGTTCCGTCGTCAGCAAGCGGTGGCCGACAAGGCCCTTTTCTCTAAATATCTTGGGAAGCGAAGAGGACTGGTTTGAAACTCGTTCGGTAAGATTCTCCCGAAGGTAGGCATTTACCCAAGGCACTGATATTATGAGTCTCTCAATTATACGTGTTTTAGGGAGTTGAACGTCTTATTCTTATGAGTGGCCTATGTGAATATAAGCCAGAAGCAAGGATTCCGGAAAGTGCAATTCGATATTGCAAGTGCAAGTCGACGTTCCTGATATGAAAGTGAAAGTGGAGTGAAAGCCGGCGGATCCAAAGACGTTAAAATCCAGTTCCAATCTGGATATAAAAGTGCAGTTCAATCGTCGAAAGTGATATCTCTTTTAGTCTGGTTCTTAAGACAGGACAGGAAATCGGCTTTTCTTAATATCTCTATCTTCCGGCCTATTAAGTAGTAAAGCCTATTAAGTTAAGTAGTTCGAGATCGAAACTGGACCTGAGAGAGACTAGACTGATAGTAACAGTAGGTGCGCCTTCAGTTGAGTAGAGCTGTTCACAAGCAGTGGTTATGAGCTCTTTCTTGTTCCGGGTCAGAAGAGGTCATTCCTTCAGTTGCACTAGTTGATTGAATAACCTGATTTTTAGTGTCAACAAAGTGCATGCGTTGTTGGTTAATAAAAACACGAATTTCTTAAGGCTGGAGGACTGATACTATAAGTAGGACAAAGGCCTTAAAAGAGAAATGAAAGGAATTATTCCACTTATCCAAGGAATCTCTTTCTTGGCATTTGTATTTGAGAGAGAGAGCTATGCTTAGGTCAGTTCCTTCAGCAAACTTCTTTGGTAAGTCAGAAGTGAACTTTAGGTAAGTAAGTCGTCCCGTATGAAATTCATAAAACATTCATATCTGGCACTTGAGGAGGTAAATCTTAAGTGTTGGAAGCCCTAGTAGTAAGGTACTCCCCCTCATCTATAAAGAATAGGCAATTGAGAGAGAAGAGAATAGGGCGATAGCGATAAACACAGGAACTGAAATAGACTCAAAGATGACTTCTGTAGAGGAGAGGGGAAACCTGCTTAGATAGGGCGATAGCCCGGTGTTTTGATTGAATATCCTTTCCTGTGTTTGTCTTGTATTGAGGTATACCGAAGATATGAGTCAAAGTAGGTAACAGAAGGGGAGGGATTGGTTTTTTTATTAGTGAGGGCAAGCAGCTTTCATTTTCTTAAATAGAATGGTAGGGCTTTAAAGAGTAGGCGGTTCGTATGTATTTATGACCCCCAGAATAATAAGTAGGAGGATACGCAGAGCAAGAGCTCTTGAAGTCGACCCGGGCGGGCTTCTTCCCTTATATAGGATGACATAGATAGAGCCTCCTTCTTTGATCCATTCATTGATCGCATCCATCCCCCTTGCCCCTCTTTCTTATTATTAGTAAGATAGGGTTCCAAACCTTTTGAATCAAAGTCGAGTAGGTTTAGGTTTCTTTCTCAATCTTTCTCTGATTCTAGCCGTGTAGTGGATCCGGCGGTTAAAAAGAGGTGTGTGTGGCCGGGCTTCTTTCTTTATAGTGCTGCCCGCCCCCTTCTTCATTCATCCATTTAGGCCCGACTAGGAACACGTGGATCCAGGGAACCTGGCTCGGGAACAGTTTCTTAATAGTAGGGGCTAATCCTTACTTAATAGTAGGGGAAGAGAGTCCAATCTCTGAAATAGAGCTTAGTCTCTCCATAGTAGTATACTAGTAGAAGGCGTAGGTTATGACTTGATCCAATAGAGTCAGAACACCTTTCTATCTAAAAGAAAATGGTGCTCGATGAAACGATCCTGATTTCACACTATGCTGTGGGCTGGGGAGAGAGCTGCTCTGCGAAGCTGGGCGTTCAGTGTGATTAGATTATAGGGGAACATACTCGAAAGAGAATAGAAAGGGCCTTCAAAAGAGAGCGAGTGAGTGATGGGCAACCTTAGTCTATATGTTGCTCGTGAGCCGCCAAGTACCAGTCTCGCAACAGTACTGGCGCAAAAGGATCGGTCCTTCACTTGCTGATCGTTCGCGAGTCGAACTCGCTCTCTTGCCACGCTTTTCACTCACTCGCTTGAGTCGGACTCAATCACTCTTTTTGTTTGGAGGATCATTCGTTCTTCACTCTCTTGTTACCCGCAAGGAGCGCAGCAACCAAGGTGCATATTATCATATAGAAACAAGCGAAGCGTAGCGATTCGTACTACCGGAAAAGTTTCGGTAACCGGCAGGCAATAGAGTCAGTCCGCCGATAGGCGCAAGCAAGCGTAGCGAATCACATAGATAAGCCCTACCTGCCAGCGCGCGGATAGATAGGGCGGGCGAAGCGCGAAGGGGATGGATGTCTGAGCGGTTGAAAGAGTCGGTCTTGAAAACCGAAGTATTGATAGGAATACCGGGGGTTCGAATCCCTCTCCATCCGCGAAGTCATAAGTTCTCTCTTGCGTTATCTATAGATAAGAACGAATCGGATCGACTCGATTGATATGATAGATAGAATGGGTAGCTTGTGTTATTCTTTTTTTAGGACTTTGTCTCCCTTTCGTTATCTTCTGCTCCCTTTGTATAGGTTGGGGAAGGGCCGGGTGGATTACCTTTGTTTGGGGGGCTAAGTCGAAGATCTCGGTGGTCTTGTGAGTGGTTGATAAACTACGATTGCAGTTTTCTTTAGGAAGTCCCATAGCTGTGAGGCTTAACAGACAAAGAAAACGGTAGATACTTCCAGCAGATAGAAGGTGACGACCCTAATGAATCGACTATAAAGGTGGCTGTTAGCTACATCAGTGCTCAAATTCCTTCATCGTCATTTCCCTGGCACATCTTACTCAGAATCTTCCGGTATGGAGTTTTGTTGTTTCGACAGGCTGAGAGCAGTGCCCGCTCCCTTGTGTTTGAGGGAGTTGGGGCGCGTAGAAAAATAGATCTGATGAGCCTCTGAATCAAAAGGCAACGGATAGGCCGGCCGATAAACGATCAATACGATGTTTAGGGCTGAGATCAGAATCGAGAAAGGAGGTTTTCTTGGTCTGTGGGTGGGGCACTTTCACAAAAGACTGATCCTATTCCTCTTCCTCTTAGCCGGATGCATTGAATTGAAACAAAATCCTGTTTATTTAAATTCAAGTAGCAGTAGTTTCTTTGACTGCTTATCCAGTAGCTGGTGAGACGAGTCAAAGTTGTTCGTGCTGTTCAAATAGCTCTAGTTCTTCTTCCTTTTCTTTCTGAACTTCGTCATCCTCATCAGAATCATCTTCCTCAGAAATGTGGAAGACTTTTTTCTCATCTTCGAACATGTGACTATCTTGCTCGGGTACCTCAACCTTCTCGTCACACCCTAAGCCCGGCCGCCTAAAGACCTTTCCGCATTCTGGATCTTAAAAGAGAGCTCTCTTTTGTGCTGGAGGCGTCAAACGGTGCTAACATTCCTCTTCCATTGCCCTTGGGCTTCCTCAATTGAGTATCCCATTGCTTGCATCATTCCGAAGTCGAATCGTATATCTTAAGCCCCTTTCTATTAGTAAAGCTCCTTTGTGTCAGCTAACTTCCCATCTCCTTTAGCTCTTGTTTTTGGCCCAAGCATTTCCAAGTGATGCATCCGGATGGTTTTAGGATGATGATCATGTTTCGGAGGGATGAGGAATTTTTGAAGTGCTTTTTCTTTTTTTGCATTAAAGTACGCTCAATCCACTTATCTCCCTTTTGAATATGGCCCTATCGACTCAGATATCCCCCCATCCTTTAATTTAAAGCGAAGTGGAACTCTCATCTTGAATTGGCATAAGGGCTGGCTCACCATCCTTCCTGTGACTTTTTGGGACGAAACGGAAAGCAGGCTTTTTAGGGGCCTTCTTCGTATCAGGAGTTTTTTGCTTAATCTTCAACTTTTCGAACTTCTTCACCTATTTCATAGCCTCTCTTCTGATGGCATCATAGGGGTCGCGATTTGTCGTCTGAGGTCGAAATCTCTTTCTCTTACTCGTGTCTGGCTAATAAGAAAAATGGACGTTAAGAATGCCTTCGTACACGGTAAATGGAATGAGGAGGTTTTCATGGCTCAACGACCAGGATTTGATGATCCCCACCATCCTAGACTAGACATGTGTCTAAGTTACATCCTTCGATTTATGGATTGAAAGAAGCTATTCAGGCTTGATTTGAAAGCTTTAGCTTTTAGCTCTGCTCTTATCGCCTTTGGTTTTACATGCTGCCGTCCAGTCCCTGCCGGAGGGAGCTTTGTTGCACCTCTCCTGCGTTCTAAACAACTAGTAAGTCTACCCGGAATTCTTTGTACATTTATTTAGTACAGTACAGCTAGGCAGTTGAATTTTGACCCTTCCTGCTTTGCTGTTCGAGCGAAGCCGAGTTCCGTAAGTGAGCTAAGAACGAGTTCCGAGTGAAGTTGCTACAGGAATAAATAGCATCAAAGCACAAGTTTCAGAGTAAGCTACAGCTAGCAAGGATAGGAAGCAAAGGAATTCATTACATTATGAGGGATCGAGGAATTCTCAATCATATGAGATTGACCCTTACTGCGAACAATAGAATGCATAGGACTCCTTCCACCACTACACGAAATACGGGAGAGACAGAGAGAGAAGGAAAAGAGTCCCCTAAAGCTAAAGAGATCCCAATAGTAAATCCGCTACGCCCCAATGTTGTCAACGAACAATCACCTTGCCTTACTAATCTATTCATTCTTGCGCATTGTCTTCCTCCAACAGGAAAGAGAGCACCGGAGAAGTCCCAAAGACTATTCTCACTGGATTGAATTACATCAACCCTTCCTCCAGGAGTGACGTTGTTTTCCTTGGGTCAGATGTGGCATTTCTTCTATTATACGATACCGGCATCCACTTCTTCAACCCGAACAAGAACATCGGTTCCTTCAACGGCAGCTGAAATAGCAGGGGATCTTGCTAACTGTGCTTATTTATTCTGCTTCCTAAAAAAGAAAAGAGAATCTCTCTGTTAACAAAAGCCATTCTTGGCTTGGTCACATTCATTCAACCATCAAGAATTCATCAACCATTTCACCCGCTCCTACCTTCTTTCTTTTCGTGTAGTGGGACTCCTTCTTCGTAAGTCAGAGACAGCAGCAGATAAGACAAGAGCGACAATCGCTAATGGTTCGGTTATACGAAACTGGAGTTTCCCCGGTAATTAAGCGAATGAGTACGATTTTCCGATCGATCTATTAGAAACAGAACGCCATTAACCAATTACTAGCACTCCTTCACTCTGGAATTTCAACATCCAGGAGGAGAATCGGCAATCTTAGTGACCGCGGCATCTTTTTTAGTGGTAGTAGATGGTTGAGCACCATCCAACGAATCCGCGGCAGCAGTTTGATCCTCTTCTATCTATGTCTAAGCGGAAAGCCTCCTTGCCTTGGCTACATCAGATTCTTCCGTGGTAGAAGAAATCGTGAGACATCAATTTAGCATAAGATTGCCCTGTGTGAAATATACGATTTTCTCTTCCAGTAAAGAGAGGGTGTGACAGGCATTTCTTTATAAAGAACTGAGTCAGCTAACTGGGAACCACAGGAGTTTGCCCTTTGATCTTCCCTCCCGAGACTCGTCAATTCCTTTCAACAAAGTAAGGGCTCTCTTTTCCCAAAACTAAGTAAAAGGGGAGAAAGCTTTCCATTAAAGCATATGGTTGGGCAACAGAACCCCATGGAATGGGAACATTAGTCACACCATCCACTGAGTCAACGACAGAAGTGGTCTCATATACTATACTCAGCCTGATTCCGCTACATCGAGTACTAACGAACTCGAGGATGAAGGGTTCGAAAGAATGACTTGACTTCTACCCTCTCCTTTCTTCGCTTTCTAGCAGCAGGAGATGGTGGGAGGGATTATGTACCGGCATATCACTTTAGACAGTCTTACCTCGAGTAGGTGGTTCAGCTTATGATCCAGTGGGATACCGATGCGATAGCCTTCCCTTCCGAGAGAGCGAGTAACCCATAATTCTATCCTTCCCTTCCCGTTAGAGGAGGTGATCAGCATGAATCTTAGCTAGGAAAGGTAGACACTCTCTCTTTCGGAAGTCGAGCATAAGCCAGAAAAAAGTGCATTGCTACTCTAGTCGTTAGGTGGGGGATAATGCCATCTGTGTCGTGGAATACGGTAGGTGGATGGAAAGCGGGCATTAGAGGGATCTTTTTTTCGATCAGCCGAGGATTTTTCGTCGACATAAATGGTGGCGGGTTGAAAGTGAGTCAACCGAACTCTTCGGCCGAGTACTGAACCGACTTCTTTCATCAGGGTCACTTATCTTTTCATTTCAGATTCTATCGACCACCTGTGCACGCTTCCTTTAGCGAGACTGATAGAGGGGTAGTCGTTCAGGAACTACTTCCTAAGGGGATATTCAATCGACCGGGCCCCTCATTTTGTCTTTCTCTCTGGCTCGGGAGACGAGTGCAGCCCCGTAGTTCAACGGAGAGGGAAAGCAGAATTCACATGTTACCAGAGGAATGCATTGTGTCAAAAGTAAAAAATATGCATATTTCAGGGAAGAATCGATCGAAATGAATCTCAGTGATCTGTACGATAAAGACTTTTTTTTTAGTCGAATGAGGCAGGCGGGGATGAGAGGCATTCGAAACCTGCCATGGAGTGATCAAATTAGGGGATCGAATGAGACCCCACCTTTGAGAGACGGGAATAGCCGCGGGGAATATGATCTACGAGATCAGCAGCATGAGCAAGGGATGGATCATCGACTGGTCTTGAATTTCCGGAATGAATTGCCAAGGTTCCTGGTCTTTCAAAGCCCAGATATTTTAAAACCTGGTTCCGGGCATAGGCTGCTACCCCACACCTCTCTACCCGCTGGCATCTGGTTCCAAATGCTGCTTCCTTCTCCTAGTTTTGTCTTTCTTTTTCGGTGATCTCCATGCAATGTATTTCAAATTCCGCTTTCATCTGAAGATGAAGGAGGCATCATTAGCTCACTTGTCTTGGTTTAGTCTTTCGACCATAAAAGCGTAGAACAGACTCATTTGATGTAGGGATCGGGGAATGAGCTTCACAACAAAGAGTAGATGCTAATGGTTCAAATCATGTATTAAGCCAACCCATTATTTCTATCTATTCCTTTTATCAGTAAAGAGGTGCCTCGGGCTCTTTTCCAAGGGGCAGAGGTTATTGAGTACGCAGGAAGGATAGGCTTAGCCGCTATGATAAGAGAGAGGGGATTAATGTACCACTCTGTCCCAGGTTCACTGAGTTATTGCAATTCTATTGAAACAGCTATAGCACCGATCTTAGTAGCCGTCGAAAGAAGAGTTCTATGCAGCCTATTTCCTTGGGGAGTCAATATGTAAGGAAAGCCTCACTTCGAGGAAGAAGGCTAAGAGCCGGATAAAGAAGGCATAACCTAGTATTGTCAACCCGGTTATTAGCGAAAGGCCGATAGCTTACCACTCTCTGGGCTCATCATGTAGGCTAGACCGTCGGTAGTCTTTAATTCGGACTTTCCTTATTACCTTGTCCGAACCTACGAGGCCGATCTCTCCACGTCTAGGTTCTACTTTCGAGTTGAATCCCAGACGATGGAGGAAACTTAAACTTCCTTTCTTATTGATGGATAGTCCCCCTATATAGCCTTTCACATCTTCTCAAGGAGTTTTTAGAAAGCAAGTGGTATTGGGTCAACTAGCATTGGTGATGCAGAAGAGGATTTATTTCTATAAAATTGGATTCTGAGCGCAAGGAATGAAGGGAATGACTAGTCCCACACCCACGGACAGAAGGAATAGAATACGCTGTGGGACTTTGCAAATTCCTTTTTTTCACAGCAAACTTAGCAGACGGCAGTATGGCCGGGCTTTTATTACTGGATTTCCGGCTTGACCGCTTCTTCCCTTAGTAATCAGGGTAGCTCTTTGACCGAGCCCGATGATAGAATTATTCCATCTCTTGCTCTTGGGGAAGCCACTTCCTTTCTTCCCTCCCCTTTTTGGGTTGGAGATGCTCAGGCTTATTCTTTTCATTGCCCGAAACCAGGCAACAAAGAAATCGTCGGAACTCTGATACCGACTACCTCCTCAATGATCGAATCGTAAGTGAGGAAGTGAAAAAAAAAAGAAAGTACTGTCACTAGTCTTGTCATTACTGATTCTCATTTCTGCTTCTTTTTTTCCTTCGTACTGAATGAGATAGAATTGAGTTCACATCTGGGAATCCGCGTAAACCCTCTCAGCTACATGCTGAGTGAGACTGATTCAAAGCTGCCTTAGGATCACACTTTAGGGTAATCTATATATATAATAACAAAAAGAACCCTAGTCATCTTATACAACCATCTTATCCAGGGATTCCTTATCTTTTTTACTTTATAAATAGACCTTTGAATAAAGAAAAGAAAAAGCCTCTTGCATTGTAAGTGGTAAGGGTTTACGGGCTCATTCATATTCAAAGGGGTGTCTTCCAGTCCTTACATGGATAGCTTGGTTGGATAGCATTCCTAATGTAGATACCGATATCTACATATCTACTCTACTATTCCTCCCATTTATACCAAGACCTCTGCTTCTGTGAATGCATAGCCTATTCTGATCCTTCAAAATGCAGTATGAAACCCCCTTATTATTTTCTTTTGTTTTACCACTGACTGAGTCAAATAATCACTTGACTTGAAGTGAAACCATTCGAATAGAAGATAGTTGTGTAAACGGGTACTCTGAAGGATAGCAATGGTAGTGAAGAGCATTCCTTTCCTAGGACCAACCAAGATGTTTCTTCCTTGCATAGCAAACTAAGAAGCTGAAAAGTTTTTCCTAAGAAGATACGGAAGCGTTAGGTGCCTGAAAGAGGAAATCCTTCTCTTCCTGTTTTGTACCTATTATGTATCGATGATATGTTGAAATCCGCGATTTTACGAATGAATGCCCATCAAAGACCGATCGTCAGATAACATAAGGAGGGAGAATGCCGAGCTAATCGGGAATTTCTTAGTAATGTTCTTATAATGCGCGGGTTTGACTCCTCAATCAAGTATGAAAGATGCATGCGTACTGAAGCCGGAATTCTTTCTGGAAGAAAGAGAGAGTAGTACTACTACTAGCTCTTTGCATTCAATCCTCTAAAAATCCTTATTCATTCCCTTCTCCAAGCAATAGGGTTGGTTTTTAGCAGATTTCAATGGTGTCTAGGAATATGAAGATTGTGACATATTACAAGTTAAGTTCTACATTCCAAAGTAAGTCTCGTTGGGAAAACCGTCTATCTTGCGAGGGGAAGAAGAAGTCTTGCAGCAGCGGTAACATATGTAGGAGGTTTAGAAGAAAGTATGAACGGGTCACTTCTAATCCCGATTCTGCCTTTGGAGCTATAGCTATCTGAAAATTTAATTTTCATTTTTCGTTTTATTACTGATTGATTTCGGCTCACTACCTATAGAGCCTGCTTTGATAGAGCGGCATTGTTACCGGATCCTTTTATATAAGGGGAATTGGCTGGAAGAGAAAGAATCTTAAGCCGGGCATAGCGATTGGCGAACCACAACTCGTGCTTAAAGCTTTGAACCGGCTGACCCAGGATAGGAAGGGAGAGATACCCTCTTGACTAAGATCATTCGCCGCTGACAAGTAGGATCATTCCACGCAGGTCAGTACAGTACTCAAAATCATTCCTTCTTCATTATATAAGTAAGAATTCTTCCTTCAGAGCAACAGGATCCAACTCTTATTTTGAGTAGGATTGTAGTAGGATAGGTTGATTCAATAGGCAGCGGATAGGCTAAGAGCCAAAAGCGCCACCATCACATCAGGTAAGTCCTCTATTCTTATTTATATAGAATGCAAGCCCTGGAAATGAAATATCCTAGTCTAGTATGCCCCAAAGAAGAGGATCTCCGTAGGAGTGGGGTCCAATTGAAAAAGGAGGACCGCTCTTGCCACATCCTAACGAAACAGCTGCTTCCATCTCCCATGGGCATAAAAGATGGGTTTTGAAAAGCACACCGGATCATCGGCGAACGGCAGAACAATAAAATAGTGGAAATCTCGAGAGTTTCAATCCCTTGACCCAGATCGATTGCTTTTGTGGTGGCATAGCCTCGTAGGTGCGTGAGGGGAAGCGATAGGCATAGCTTGCGATGACCTAACAGTCCTTGATTTTTATATTTTTAGTGGAATAAAACGACTTGAAAGAATAGATATTGATAGGGCCAACGGCCCGATGCCAGTAGTTTCACCTTTTTGGGCATTACATTTCTCCATATCTTTCGATCTTGTACCTGGTGATGTACTTCACACAAACAGAGTCTCTAGGAACAACGAGAAAAGATCTCCTCCTTGTCTTCTAGATCAGTACTGCGCACCTCTTTGATCAGGATAAGCTGACTCACGCACGAGACATAGTCTTCCCAAATTGATCCATCTGGGACTCCGTCTTGACTGAAAAAAGCTGGATAGCTCGCGGCAGAACCTCGACCTAAACGATACTACGTAAAAAATGATATATTTAAGATAGTCACCCGGCTAAGTAAGTAACTGGTAGTGGCTGGTAGTAGTTCCCCAACTCATGATGAGCCTATTCTACAGCTCCAGGTTTCAAAACCACGTCAAATCTGGGGTTGAGAGATGGTACTCTAGTTGAATCCACCCCTATCCCATCCTAGTAGGCTGGAAAGTAGTATAGCCCTACTTGAGGGGGGAGTCACGTCCATAGTTTCTAACCCACTGGAATTGAACCTTGAAAGCCCGTTATCCCGACTTTCCTTCTTAGTGACCCGCTGTTCCGCAGCTGCGGCAAAGGAAGGGGTGTTTTCATTTCTCGTCGTAGAGGAAGGAAGGTATTCCAGTAACAGCGGCGAACGGCATACTGAAGAAAAGGGCGGTAGATCTACCTACACTCACTTGCGAATCACTCGATTCTACAAGGAATGAACAACCATAGAAAGATTAGAAATTGAATGAACAACTTTTGTTTAAAAAGATAAGGATCTGCCGCTTCGCAGCGTCTTTCAAACAGAAATGGTATCACATCACTACATTAAGTATTCACTAGCGGATGATCTTTTCTACACTAACCCATAGGGACTCTATCTCTCAATCTCCAAGGAACGCCTGCAATGACGAAAGTTTTTAAATTGATTCCCCTTGTGCCTGCGACACTTTCTTTATAGGTTTGATCTCTTCTGAATGTGCACTCAAACGGTTGCGCTAGAAGAGCGTTATCACGAACCCTATTACCACAATTATAACCCATTATAGGGCTAATCCGACCTCTCAGGGTTATCCCGGCCGCTCTATTGGTAATTGACCCAGCTTGTGCCTAATCCTTACTACGATAAGGGGAATCGTCGCTCACATTCGCATAGTCATTAACCCATTTCCTAGTACGAGAAGTAGACTTCCCTCACCTCCACCAGCAGCTGCCATTAGTGCTACTATAAGGAGGATGACCAGGTGCTGTTCGCTTAACGAGGGATTTGGTACTTTTTTCACTAGAAACAGGTTCAGTCCTCCGAGAGATGTTGCCTCTTTGTTACGTGGGTGTACTAATCTTAGAATGCTGAAAAGGCTTCCTAATCGAGCAGAATTTCTTTCTTTTTACCAAGATCCATCCTCTTTTTTTCTTATTTGAATGCTTCATTATTAGGTGCCACTTTTCGTGAAATGGCTCGATGACCGTCTCATTTACGAAGACTTTTAATCTCATATTTAATGGATTGGTCAGCTGGAGCTTTCTCTGTTCCTTCTTTCTCGCTTCGATTCGCCGGGCTCGATAATAGTCATTTTAATGACTTGGATGAATGAGACTGATCTACGCGCTTGCTCATATCCAAAGTCTCTCGAATCCTCCTATTTAGGTCAGCAAACTCGTTAATCCATTAATCCATCACTTAATCTACTCGAATTCAAAGAATGAATGTCTACCGGCGGCGAATAATGGCAGTGGGAAGGGAACGGTCCGACATTTCCAAGGGCACAGCCAGCTACATCGATCTACCACGCTTATATAATAAGGGGAGCAGCAAGAAAGCATTCGTCAATCAGAATCGGTGCTCAGGCTACCCATGTACAACCTCCACCGATTGCAAAACGGAAGGAGAACTCACTGTCCCTTAATGGGCTTAGCTGCCGTTGGATGGCAGGAAGAAGTCTTTTTCTGCAACAGGTACTAGATCTTCCATTGCCTTACAGGAAACTGGCCCTACATTTACAGGGCGTGGAACTCCAGGTGAAGACCTTATTAAGCACTCCAATTGGGCTTGCTTCCCAAAGATCCTTAGCTTTCTCCCAGGAGTGATACAATGGCAATAGGGGAAATCCCACTATTACTGGCTCTAGGTGGAAAACTTCTTACCCAGAGACTGGAAAACTCTTATGAAAGCCCTTTTTGTTCGCGAAAGAAATGAAACTAACTTCTAAGAGTCCCGATATCCGCTATCAATAGCTTTAGGCACTCTAGATCCGATCCTCGTAATCTATTTTCTAGCTATCGGTAAGTGCGGCAAAAAAGGGATTTTCTCGACGAGAGGAATTTGAAGCGCGAGCCCTATCAACTCTTTTAGAAAAGAGGAATAGTCAACTCCTTTAGAAAAGAGGAATAGTTCCAGTGAGAAGGAATTTGCCCTATTGATCTTGTCCCTCCTTCTTTCAAACTAACTTTATCAAAAATCGGCTTTCTCATAGGCTTGCTCACTTAAGACATAGTACAGAATAGGTCTTCCTCTTTATCCTGCCTTACAAGGTTAGACCCTTACTATCCCTTAGACAATGGATCGATATGAAAGGGATTAGGAATAGAAGGACCTAGCACTATCATAGGAGTCAGTTTTCTCTCAATGTAAGAACTCTCACTAGAGAGGCTTGCTTACCTTATGACTTCAACTGGGAGGGCAGCGGGAAAGCTACTCCAAGTAAACTGACTAGCCTACGCTAAAGAACCTCTTCGCTTTGCTTTGTTCGAGTCACTTCGTCCCAGGGAATTTGAAAGCTTTCGTGTGAAGAGTAAAGGTCAAGCTAGAAAGCCAGGTTCTTTCACCAATCCATCGAGTGTAATTCCTGCTATTGGGAGTTCTGCATTAAAGTGGAAGCTAGCAAAGCAAGCCAGGGAAGCTAATTGCGACAGTTAAGCTCTTTCAAGTTTGTAATATTTTGAAAGCTATCCTGTTACAGATTCTGTTAGCAAGCCATTTTCTTTTTAGCAAGTTTCCGGCCAGCCAATGAGAGTTTGCTTAGGAAAACAGGTAAGAGATTGAAAGGCGTATTTCAAGCAAACCTGTTAGCGATGTACTTCTAATTAGATCAGTTAAGCCATCCGTAAAGGTCAAGCCCTGTCACTCGACTTGGGATAAGAATGCTTTTTCTCAAATCTTCTTATTCTCCTGGCCAGTTCCTCTCCGCGAACTATTAGATCTATCTTAGCTTTTTTATGAGAATACTATCGAGTTACGAAGTAACGTAAGAGCGATTAAGCGTAAGAGCGTAGTTTACGTAGCGTAAGAGCTTTTTCAAAGAAAAAGCGATAGCTAGAGCGAGCGGAATACTTGAAGCGAGTATATAAAGAACTAGAGTAGAAAAAGCGACTAGTTGGAGAGAGGGGAAGAGCTTCACTCAATCCCTGCCTTTGCATCTTTCCTCTCTGAGCCCGGTATCAAAATGCTTGACTATCTCCCCGAATGAGACAGATTTCCTCTCTCTGCTCTGGAATCAGGAAGGAGAATGCCACTATGGGAAAATCGAATGAGCATGCGTCGGCCTATGCTCAGAGTCACTCTTTTCATAATCTTTCTAAAGTCACACATCTTTTCGAACTTGATTGAATTCCGGGCGGGTCAATCGGAGATACACTAAAAAGAAAAAGAAATGAGCTAGATTCGCCACCGGTTAAGGAAAAGAAGAATGCTGAGACACGCTCGTCCCCTTGATTGAGTACTTAGGTCAGACTAGGTTTTGGACTTTCTAACTGAACAATTTCCTAAGGTGAACTATGCCGCCGATGCCCCCCCAACAAGAGTATTGGCGTCTAAGGGTTCTCAACAAGCGGTCAAGTTGGTAGGCGGAGATCAGCTATAATTGAAGTGATTGGCGGGGAGCAGCTGATAATCAAAGCGATTGTCTCCCCAGCTCTATAAGGTATTGTGGGAGAGTGTCATGAGTGGGATAAGGAGTTTATAGAGTTTTCCCCCCAATCTTAATTATCCACGTTCCTAGTGTGGCATTCCTTCCTCGAATATGAAAAAGTACTCGTGTAACGGGCCGCGAAGGCCTGCCGGTTGGATTGTCTTTGTCTTTGGTGTACCTGGGGTTAGTGGGCTGGCACAAAGACTGGATAGAAATAGCGCTGGTATGTATTCTTGTCATCAGCCACTTGCTCGACCATTCATTTACTGAGCTTTTTTTATAAATTGGAAGATTTTCTCGGTTCAACGATCCAAACGAGCTAAAAGCTCGTTTATTCTATTCATTCACTATATTCGAATGAAATTCAAAGCCTACTCTTGCATCTTCCGTTCGTGCATCTGCTGCTTCCTTATCTTTTTCTATTATGCGGAATGAATAAAAAAACTGAAAGAAGAGAAAGTGCCATAGTGAGAATGAGAACGGCTATGTAGCCATGGTGACTCAAGTCAAAGTACTAGGAATAGCACTATACGGATTGCTTACACTTGTTTTACTTGACCAAATCACAACAAACAAGAAATATTAGGAATTGAATGGTAGAAGGAGGAATCGGAAGGAAGGGCAAATCAATTACGTCAGTAAAAGAAAGAAGCAAACTTACTTATGAACACCAACCGGTCTACTAGGGGCAAAGAACTCACCTAACCTAGGGAATTCACTCCATTCCAGTCCAGTCAGTCAGTAGCGGTAGAATAGTCCGATTTCCTATTGAAGGAAGCCCTCTCCCAATGGCCGCGCGATGCTATAAGCGGAGCTATTTCTGGTTGCAATTATCTATTTCATAGCCTTCTATTATGCGTATTAAGTTGGTTTTTTTCTTTCGTTAGTGAAATCTGTTAGAAAAGGCTTGTCCCTGGACATTGAAAAAGGCCGTCCTTATCTGCTTATCTGTTTGTGCTATGTATGGAGAAACTCTCTGTATTGATTTCTAAAAAGGTTGAACGGAGGGAATTGTCTAGTTGTGGCTTCTAGGGCCGTATATCTCATTTGTTTTTCGCAGACGACCTCATTTTTTTTGCCGAAGCCTCTAAGAGCCAGATTGATGTTATCATGGAGTGTTTAAATGACTTTTGTGCCATCTCAGGACAGGTGATCAGCCCCGCCAAAGAAAAACTCTTTGTTTCACCCAACTTCCACAAGCTGTAAGCTCGGGAGATCAGTGCTAGAGGTAAAATTCCTCTCACTGCAGACCTAGGCAAGTACCTGGGAGTACCCTCATACACAAGAGGGTCTCTAAAACGACTTACTACCACATACTCGAAAAAGTGCAAGATAGGTTGGCTGGATGGAAGGCAGAGCAGTTGTCTATGGCTGGAAGAACATTGCTGGTTCAGTCTCTAACCTCTGCTATACCTGTATACACCATGCAAACAACGCGTATTCCGGAAGCCATAAACCAGGAAATAGATAGGAGAAACTGCAGATTTGTGTGGGGATAACAAAAAGAGGATACATTTAGTGGCTTGGGATAAGGTGTGTAAAGCAAAAAAGGAAGGGGGCCTAGGCCTAAGGAGCACATCCTATCCTTTTTCTTTCACTTTTTATTTGCTAGCCAGTGACATTGAGACTTCCGCCTCATCTCCACCAGTTTTCGTCTTTCTAGTTGTTTGTAAGCCCTTGTTTCAGCGAGTGAGTAAGCCAAAGAAAGTTCTTTTTATCATATATATGGAATTCCTTGTCGGCTCTCTGTAAAATAAATATGAATTTTGACGAGGGTTTCCAATCCAAAGACATCGTAAGCTAAACCCGTGCTGACAAATAAGCAAGCTGAAATGAGAAAGGAGGGAGCCGCTACTTTACCCTCTTTTCAGGGAGATCGGGATGAGGCAAAAGGGCTTTGAAAGTCCTCTGGGTCGTCCACTAAGTGAGTGAAAGAGGTCTCATTGGGAGAATTGGGAAGAGAGAAGGCCGGCCTCCTACTATGTGAAAGAAGAGCTTTCTCTCTCATATAAACTTCTATAGAATTTATAGAATAGGTAGTTCATTTAGCCGCAGCTGAAGCCATAGATCTTGCCCGGGATGCTCCCAAGGTTCATCGGTCGGACTCCTTATTGGAAAAAGAATGGCAAAGGGTGGTCGTAGATAAAGGCTTTCTTCAATCGGCGCGACCCGTGTAGCTATTTATTGGTGCCTTTGCTTCCCGCGGTTTCTTTTACTATAGCTCTGCCGCCATCCCTGCTATTGCTTTTTTGACTGAATCAATAGTAGATCAAGTGCTTATACCCCTTTCGCTTGGCTCCTTCGCTTGCTTGCGCCTGGTACTATCCTCACTAAACTAGTAGACCTTCCTCCTAGTGCCAGCGAGTTAGCTCTTTGAGGAAGGCTATTGTGAATATACGAGCAGAGGTTGTTTCGGAATAACCAATGTTAGCAAGAAGTGGAAGTCTAGAGGCTATGGGTAGTTTCACTCTTTCCTCCGGCTGAACTCCTTCTTTTTTGGTTACAGTCTGACAATTGGATCGGACAGGAACCGCAAGACTGGGTTAGCTTCCCTACTCCCTCAAGCTGGAAAAGGGCATTTAATGGGCTTGACAGCGCCTGCCCTCTACTTTATAGTCGAATCAGTAAACTCCCGGAAGAAACTGGACGATCGGCTTAAGAAGATTCGAAAGTAGATCCTTTTCACTCGCTTCGCTGGGTTCCTTTGCCCTAGATTCAGCTGCCTCTGAAGGATATCTCTGGATGGATGCGGATGCTCGTGCATGAAAGGGTTGATCCGCTTGCCTTTGGGACAATAGAAAGACGAATCGATTCCGGTTCTTTCTTTATCCACGCCTATAAAAGAAGGTCTTAGACAGGACAAGGACAGCTTGACTGTCCGATCAAATTCATTGGCATACTGTAACCGAGTCCGAGCAAAAAGAACTCAAGTCAAAAGCAGCTCAGCCCTTGCTTCTTTGGCAGGCTTCTTTCAATGGGAGTAGCCTATCGTATTGGACAACTCTAGTCTATCCCCTCATAGAGTTGTCAATTCTTTCATAAGGTAGCATGGGCCCCTGACTTCTATAAGGCTGTTGAACTTGTACGGGAAGCCAAAGTCGACTAAAAGGGATCGGAAAGCAAGCGTTACGCCCCTTCCGATAGCATAAGAGGCGAATCCGCTATTCCGACACTAGCAAAGAAGATCAAGATGGAGTATGCGTTACGTGACTTCCAACAAGACTCCTCGCTGGTCTATCGAATCACTTGAGAATCACTTTCACTTGCCGGTGCTTTCTTTAGTGGAAGGGTTCCCACGCGAGATATAGTTCGCAGCTAATGGTTACCGGCTTGAATCAAGCATTTTGGTTTGGGCCTTGGTTTCTTGAACCTCCTATGCCCTTGGAGCTTTCTTCGGAAGAATGGTAAGTAGAAGAAGGGGCAGTCAAGCCAAGCTAGTCTAATCCCCGGCGTATCCATATGATGGTCGGTCTGGTCTCATCCCGAGTTGTGCAGTGCAAAAAAAGCATATTCTATTATTGTATTACCGGCTTACAGAAAGAAAGCAAACGAAAGATGTCATGTATAGCTAATCCCCTCTATCTAATATGGCCCTAGCCTAGCAGCCAACTAATAGCCTTTGAAAGAGCCTTGCGCACCCCGTTCGACAGTCAAATCGTCAAGGTTTCAGTCCGGGAAGTTGACTCACCCGATCAAGTTAACGCGAAAGTTGACTCACAATACCCAGTGTAAGAGGAAGCGCCTTTTGTTCAGGCCTTTTTCACTAGTTTAGTTACAAGGGTTGATAGGCTCATTCAAGCAAGCTCAAGCCAAGCTATGGTTAATCCCCTAACGCGAGAACCAAAGAAAGGGGATGCTGCAGTAGTTGTTTCAGTTGAAACAGGATGCCCCAATTACGCTTGCTTTTTCATACCTTGCTGTTGATCCGGATCCGGAGTGATGAAGGGTAGGAGGCAAAGCAAGCATAGAAAAAAGAAAGTTCTTAGTGAAAAAATCGACTAGTCGCATAGCCTGCTTCCATTCCCCTCTGAAGCGACGTAAAGGGCTTTTATTCATAACAGTTTCGAGTTACAAGAGTTCAGTCAGTGAAAATCTTGCCGGCCCAGCTGATGGAACATTCACCGCTAAGCGGGCATGAAAAAGTGCTTCTTTTATTTACAGCGGGGAATATTGACGGACGTAAGACAGAGAGATTATGAAAGCTATTGATGAGAGAAAGGATCTTCAAGAGCTCGAGAAGGAGAGGAAGGTCATTTCTTATTTACCAAGCTATAGTCTGCCGCAGAGGGATTTCCCAGCGGAGAGGGTAGGAAGGCAGTGACTTACAAGAGGTCAAAGGGAAAGTAGAACTTCTTCGGTAAAGGGCTAAAAGCGAGTAGGGGTGGCTGAGACTACGGGTATAGGTAAGCATCCGGGGCTGGGATTCGCGAAGAGCAGCACCTTACGATGTTCATGACCAATTGGTAAGCATCAAGCAAGAAAATGGATGCGCGTTAGCGCCGTGGCTTGTGACTTTCGAACCCGTTTATGCCTTTGATACCACCCTCGGGAAAGCGCTAGTAGACCCCGACTCACGTGGCTTGGAAAAAATCTATTTCTTTCCGCATTTCTAGCTTAGTTTCAGTCCTATCCTTCTGTCCTTTATGCAGTAGTTGGTTGTTTCCGGCCAGCCAGCCTTCCTAACTAGAGACTAGGGAAAAGATCAAGCAATAGCCGGCATTCAATTCTTCTTTACACCTTTCCACCAAGAGCCGTTCTATAGTCAAATAGGTAAGTTGAGGTTTCTTTAATTGTTTAAGCTGATTAAGGGCTCCTTTTCATCACACAACCTGTTCAAGAAATCGGGTTCAAGAATCCGAAAGTCGCTAGATTAGGAAACCGTAGGATCGAAGTCTTTCACGGCAAGCAGAACAGTCTCTGAAATCGGTGCGATTAAGTCTTCAATGTCCGTCTTTCTTATCGTAGAAGCGAGGTCATCATTCTACAAGCTCCAAAGAAAGGGGAAAATCACTGTAAAAATGAACCCAATAAACAAGACAATACAACACTAAAAGGTACCATCGTAAGCTTCTCGGTGGGGTCCAGAGCTATAGAAGAAGCGCCCTATAAATCAAAAGCTAGTATCGCAGGTTGGTATGAATCGCTTTCTCCTGCCTTTTCCGTTGTTGGTGGTTCTAGAGTTCTTTATTTTCTATTCCCTAAAACTTTTCCTTAGTGGGATTGAGCCCGAACTACCAGCTTCGCCACTCAACCACGGATTCATAGCTCTCCATATCAGCTTCTTGTCGGTCTCGCATTCAGAGCGCTTATTCACACAGAGAAAAAACTGCTCTGAAAAGACCCCTTTTAGGGAGAAAGGTAAAGATTTGAGCTAAGGTTTTCAAACTAAATTGTCCGAGAAGATATTATTCTTTTTTCTTAGGGCTGAAACTCATTCCCCTGCTGTAGCCCTTTAAAACTTACCCTATTCCGCCGCTTTCTTTAAATGCTCCTTTGCCTTTGACCTAGACCCCGTGGAGCCCTTTGTACTTGGACCCTTGCCCTGCTCTTTCGGCTCCATTTTCAGCTCCATCCTCAATTCCATCCAAAGCAGCTCGATCCCATTCCGCTCCTTTAATCGAATCTTCAATTTCATCCAAGCTTTCCGCGAGCCGCTCGTTAAATTACTCGCTACATTTCATTTCGGGTCTCACATCTCCGGTGAAAGTCTCCCTCCAGCCCACGAGGGACAGGGGGCGATCTGCCATATTTTGAAAGCCTTCTTTTAGAGAAGTTTTCACGCCAGTCAAGTCAGCAAAGAAGCTTCAGTCATAAGTCTACCCGATTGAAGTGAAGGAAAAAGAGTCTTACTTGGACGAGTCTAAAGTTTGATACCCTTCTTAGCCTACGTACTGAAATTATACACATTGCCCCTTTCAAGACTAATCCGCTAATCTACGACCACAATTGACTGTCCTATTCAATCTTCAAGTAGTTCAAGTACGCAATATGCGTCTCCTTCTACGAGTACGCGATATGATTCACTGTCCACAAATTCTCCACCATATTTTTATGGTGGTTCACCGTACAGTAGTCAGGATTCTGCTGCTGTACCTTCTATTTCATCGTCCGATACTATTCCATCTTCCACGGGAATTGATGAAGATCATCCCGGTCTTAACCCGTCCAGCGAACGGGTCGTGGAGCTTCAAGCTGCCATCGGCGATAAATTGGGCGAATTGATGCCTAACCAAGATGTTCTTGTTTTCGCCGAAGCTTTACATGGCGAAAGCAACGATATCCCTTTTCTTGAAACGATTTTAAATGATTTAAGCATTAACGGAATAGAGGGTGAAGCCTATAAGGATGCCATCGATCTAGTGGGGATAGCCCCCAGCCCACTTGAGCAATTTTTCAGCGCCCCAACGATCACAAACTGGTATCTCTCATTCACAAAGCCCGCCGATCGTACTACTGAATTCTTAGTGTGCTGACCAGATACCCCACCAATAATGAGCTAAGAGCCATAGCAAGAGATATAGCGTTGGCTTCCGGCTTAGTGAGCTCATAAACTGGCGAATCAATTCATTTTAAAGAGAAAGTCGGGTCTAGCTGATTCCCGAGTTGACCAATGATAGATAGGTAGGACCTAAACGAGCTAGGCTTCGTTAGCCAGTTCTCCTTTTAGAAGCTATTCTTAATGCCGCTCGGGCTCCCCTCGATCCGGCGATCCCTATCCTTCGCTTTATCGGGCGCGTGAGAGAACGAACGAGAGCATTAAGCCAATAAGCCGGCCCATCCCAAGGGCCAGCAGTCTCCGTTACGGAAAAAGCGGCATCGTTGACTCCAGAGAAGTAAGTGAAGGACCGTCGGTAAGCAGCTCCGGTATCGGCAGCGGTAGTACGATTCTATCCGTTCGAGTCTAGGTCTACCGGTGGGTCGTCCTCTGAGTAACTCTCGCAAACAAAGAAAAAAAGAGATGGAATTCATTCAAGCCAGCAAAGGACTGAGGTAGGAGACGATAAAGGTAAAGAGAAGGGGCCGTCGTTGGTGCGTAACAGAGCTTTCCTATCGACGATCTTTCTCGGTGCATAAGCGAG
>JBBUKS010000066.1:1478496-1500654 GCA_038050645.1 Hedychium gardnerianum
GGGAATGGAATTCCCTCTTTGGTGCTAGCTGGAGGGAATGTATACATTCACTCCTTCCAGGAGGGAATGGAATTCCCGTATTATTTTCTTTTCTAGGGGAAAGAGTTCATGGCCCAAAGCCATTCACGACCTGGTGCCAGCTAGCTGGAGGGAGTAGCTTGGCTCGGAGCCATTCACTCTACGGGCCATTCACTCTACTCATTCACGCTGTAATCGCTGCGGTGGAAAGGGAGACCGACCGAGAAGTGGCACGCCTAGCCGAAGACCTCTGAAAGGCTCCGGACAGGGAAGCTAGATAGCAGTAGCGGAATTATCTTATAAGAGTTCTCTGAATGGTCAGAGTGAATGGCTACAGGAAGCTCGGACCGAATGCAGTTCGCAAGGGCGGGCAGACAGTTCACTCATCCGTGGAAGTAGAGGTCGGTCGGTGCCAGAGATTAGGCCAGGTTCGGAACCATTCCCAGGCAGAGAAGAAGGCAGCGAATGAGAGTGAAAGTACGATTCATTATGGTCAGCGAACGAAGTGACAACAAGAACTATAAGTTCCATTTCTAATCTCTGAGTGCAGTAAGAAAGTGGAGGTGCGAAGCAGTGAAAGTAGCTATCGAGTGAAGAAGGACCAGCGAGCGGGGCTTCGTTGAGCGTGCAGCAGAGTAAAGCTTTGTAGATTCAGAATTATTCTATAATATCATAGTTATAGTTGGTTTCGTCTCTGTTCCTGTACGGGATGGGAGAGGCAGAGGTCGGAGGCAAGAAGAAGGACACTCTTTCTTCCCCGGGAAGCTCTCGCTCCTATAATTAGAATTAAAAGGTTAGCTCCTGAACTCCGATTCATATCTGTCTCTTTGGTCTCGTCTAATCGCATCCGGTCCTCAACTATTCTTTCTTTCCCGTACTGAACTCAACTACGCTACGAGTCATTTCTTTCTGTTAGTGGATCCTGCTATCGGCTACTGGTCTAATCAGTCGCTTATTGGCTAATGCGGTTCATGTATGTAGGGGACGGGAAAAGAGTGCGAGCCGACCATTAAGGAATAGGGTTAGGGTGCGAAGAGACCAATTAAAGGAGCGGTGATAGTTACTCATTCCATTCCAAGCCACTGGTTGGGACAGGAAGGAGAGAGAAGTTACGCACGCCATCTCTAGCCTCAGCCTAGCTAAGTACGGAAAAGAGTGAATGGTAGAGGGGAGCGGGACTACAAAGGTGCTCCGCGAGCGATAAAGCACAGAATCTCATTCAAGACGGATGGTGCCGAGGACCGAGAAGAGGGTGACGAGGGAGCGACCCCCACGTAGCGGTACGGAGAATCAAAGGCTGAGCTGAGAGGTATAGATGGCTATAGGGCTGAGTCATCCGAATCCAAATCCAGAGTGGGGTTAGGTACGAGCGATAGCGACGTCGAGGTGCGAATCCGAATCAAAGGCTGACGGCAGAAAGACTCAATTCAGGGATAGGATAGGCAGTTCTAGATCTTTGATCCCAATCCCAGGCAGAGGCTTTCAAAGGTGAAAGGACGCTACGGGAGCTAGCTAATTCGACTGCTTTTGCAATTGGACAGACAGCTGCAGTGGTTGTACTGCTTTTGCTGCTTCTCTTCTCTCCTTCTCCCGGTCCCGGGGTCAAGTCAAGTCAAGCCCATGCCTCCTCTGTCCACATCGACTCAAGCCCATGCCTCCAACTCAATGAGAGGGGAGCGGTTCAATCAGTCGATTCAATCAGTCTCCGGAAAGCCAAGCAGAAGACCCGTGAAGAGAAGCGAATAGGGAGCGACTACTGCCACGACTGAAAGGAGCGCGATATAAGAACAGTGACTACAAGACCTACGGGAGTAGTGCAAGAACCAAAATGAGTCTGAGTTCGTGGGAAGTGAGTCTCCCATGTCGATTCAAGAAAGGAAGCTATCATAGAGAGTGGGAGGAGGAGCTGGCGTCAGAGGCTGGGCGAACCAATTCATCTCCTCGGCCCAATAGCCGACAGCTTTTTTGCTTGTAACCAAATGACTGATAGCAGAGGCAAGGATAGCCTTAGACTCATTAGACCATGAAGGATTAGACCGACCGATTAAGCGACTGATTAGTCGAGACCGGTTAAGAGAAAAGAGCCACGGAGTCCGGGTGACTAGTGAAAGTGGGCCATGTGAATTATTCCTAGAGTCCAAGGAAATGTCCGCCTATGTATATTAATAGTCCAGTATGAGGAAGAGCAATACTCGTTAAAGGAAGGAGGGTGGTGGGGAAATGGGGCGAGGCTCAGGGAAGGATTCACAGGAAGGGCTGACTTGTGGGATGGAATCTAGACAAAAGGGTAGCGTGTCCAAGGGATCAAGTAGAGTGGGCACCCATCTTAGCTAAACGGGAGCGATACAGGAAGTGAGCAGAACTAACTAAGCAGCAGACTCTTTTAGACCCGTTCCGCACATAGACCACGAAGTCAAGCGGCGCCAGCCTTCTCGTGACGCACACCTCTTCTCTTGTATAAAAGGATGGGTTCAGATCTCCCTATCTAAGCTCGGACTCGTGATCAAAATAGAGTGCCACGCGCTCCTATTACCATTCCCAAACCTAACATAACACATCTTGGATCTTCGTCTTCTCCTACTCTCACTAAGGATCCAGCGCGGTAAACCTTTCATTCTTGCTCATGGATAGAGCACCATATATTTATATGGCACGGGCGAGCGGCGATAGAACTTGAAATTCATATCCCTCACCCCATCATTCCACTTATCTGCTTCTGCTCTCTCTCATTCGGTTACATGCTTTGCTGCGACATAGTATATAGTCACTGTGTTCGCTCCTCTTCGGCATTTCATTTCTTCTTTTATTCGTCAACTATCGCTTTTATTCGTCAACTACCGGGATGCGCGATCGTGAACTTCTGACAACAATCTAGGGGTGTGGGGACCGCTCTCGTCGTGCGTCCTCTTTCAGAGCCTAACTACTTATCTTTCTGGTCAACTAATCTTTTTATTTCAGTTGTCTCTAATCTTTTCTTTTTATTTCAGAGTTTCAGATCGCATGTCGAGATCCGTGGCAGGGAGTAGGAATCCGCGCCTCATTCAGTCGGGGGGAGTAGTGAGAAGGTGCAGGGGAAAAGGATAGGCAGAGGATAGGCGGGGGAAGACAAGCGGGACAGCCGGACACCGCCGGACCAGCTGCCGTACAAGCCTGAGATCTCTGTCCAAGCCGTAGAAATCTGTCCAAGCCGGGCCAAGCTGGATAAGCGGTAGAAGCCTTGGATCTCTTTCAGTCGGTAAGCAGTAGAAGCCTTGGATCTCTTTCAGTCGGGAGGAAGGCCCTTTCGTTAATTTGGTCTGGTCCGAGAGCCTACATCTTCGGTCATAGGGACCGCTACCACGCACCCCAATCATCAGACCCTTAGTTCAGCCACCTTGCTCTCCAATCATCAGAAGGGTAGTTCCGCTACCACGCACCCCAATCATCAGACGGTTAGAGGGGCATGATTGAGATAAGCGGAAGACCAATCATCGTCGGCGAACCCTACTACTCCGAATTAAGTCATGCGATGGCGGACTCAAAGCAGCGCCTCACTTCGCACCTCTCGATGCCAGCTCTCTGCTCTGACGAAAATAGCTGACTTGGCGAACGAAGGCCGCACCATTGATTGCGAACCTCGACTAGCCACAGAATCTAGACAAGAGATGTTAGTAGGGACAGAAATGAATGAGCGAAAGACAGATGAACAGGACAACATAAGATTTTCACGAGCGACCGAAGGATTCTCACTCGTCATTTGTAATTGCGAAAGACAGATGAACTCAACGATTGAGCCTACCCAAGAACGAGCGAGCCAACCGAAAGACCAACCGCTGAACATTACGAGCCTGATGAGTGCGCCTACTAGGAAAGGTTCTCATCCTGCCATTCTAGTAGGACAGAGAGCAGGGAATTGCTCCATTGTGGCTGAGATGCAGCCGAGAGGTTTTTTCCAAGGTACGCGGCTTACGAGTAACGGGAAAATCTCCAACTATTAAGCCCACGGGTAGATCTTTCGTAGTTTCGTAGGATAGTCGTCAATGGCGGAGCCACGTCGCTGCGCTCGTACCTTCATTCACGCAAAAATACTATTAAGTCATCGCTGCGGTAGGAGGCCAGGACTAGGAATGGCTCACCGGGATCTCCTTAAGGGAAGGCCAGTCTTGGCTGTCTGTCGTGTAGCATCTCTTCCGCCGATGTCTTCCTTACCCAGCCCTGCGTCCTTGCACTGCTTGCTACCTGACCCCGTGCTTCCTCTACCTATCACTCGAGAGAATTCCTCGCCTCATGGGCCGGTTGCTAGGAAATAATGGACAGAAGTTAAGAAGAGTCCTCAGCCTGGCCTGCCCTCAGAGTCTTGTAGCTACCTATACCGCGTAGTGGGATTCACATTCACCACCTAGAGGTCAGTATTCACATTCACCACCTAGAGTCTTGTATTCACATTCACCACCTAGAGTTCAGGTCGAGCGGAGAAAAGAAAATAAAAGACTGCTCTGCTGAAACTGATCACCTATTTCTTTAGTTAATCACAACATAGCTTCACTATTTGTTTGACTCTCCTTATATAGAACTAAAGAAAGGAGGTGGGCTAGACTAGAAATAGAAAGAAACACCGGTTCCCGCCTTGGCTTTGCTAAGTGGGTAAGCACACCTGGACCGGCTTTTCTGGTCGCATAGCTCCGGACGAGTCCCCCGAACACCGCTCCTTTCCTTTAATGGTATCGCAAGCACCTCATGGACTGACCTCACCTTGTCCGGCTTTTCGTCACCCTATGTCCCATTGGTCTCCCCCTCTTCCCCAGCTTTCTGCCACGTTACGCTCTGCTGCTCCACACTTGTCTATTCCCGACAGCAGTTCGTGCTTCTTTAGCGTTCCGCTCTGTAAGAAATGAAGGTCTTCCACTCGCTATAGTGAAGCGGTCTGGTTGACTAAACGAGCCTGTCTCTTCCCGACTGTATTTGATGGACCTTCGCCTCGTGCCGTTGCGCTTCGTCTCTCTAACTCTAAGCTCGGCTCCTTTATCACTCACTAGCAGGGGCCTCTCTCTACTCGTCCTCTCCGACTTGAGTCTCTGCCGGGGCAGATATCAGGAAGTACTTCGTGGTCTATGCTCACCTCTGACTCTCATTGGCATGCATAGGGACTCTTTTCTGACTCTGACTGCCGCAGCGAGCGAAACTCCCCACCTTCTCCTCTCAAAGCCTTCCCCGTCCAGAAGTACTCTATCTCAAGCACAGCCACTCGTAGATGATATGATATGATCTATAGGACAGCTACTCGTAGATGATATGATCTACATACCCTCTCTCAGATCACTGACTTATCATAGCCACCTTACGTACCGCACCAGTGATTAGTCGATCAGTGCTCTGCCTTCCCTTCCTTGGGGATATGAGTCTGCCGGAGTAGTCCGCCCTGGGAGCTACACTCTACTCAGCCGCTAGCGCTTTCTTGTCTTCGTTCCACTTCTCGGCTGTGGTTTGCAAAGAAAGGATAATAAGCGGATGGGCCGAGTAAGCGCTTACCACGAGAAGCCTAGCACGGCAGGGAATCTCAGCAGCCTAGCCTCCCCCGGACGAGGCGACCATAGGGAGGAGCGGCTACAGCTTTTATCAATAAGCAATCAGTAGAACAAGCAGCCACCAGAAGCAAGATAGAGGCAGCTGCGAGGCCCGGTAGACTTGCAACGAAGATCATTTTCACTCCGACGACCCGATAATCATTCGCTCCGCACCTTACCCGGTGAGCTTGAAGAGACTGAGCAAAGCAATGCTGGGCCGCAGATGAGGAGTGAATCGCATACCCTTGTCCCTCGCCTCTTTCACTCAATCTAACTCATAAGAAAGAAGTCCGCGTCACGGGTCCTGCGCTCTCGTTCACTCCTTTCCGGACTCCGAGAATCTATATCGCTCCCTCCATGGTCGTCCCGTCGCCTCTACTCTCTTCTTAGGCGGGGACTTAATTATAACCCGTGATGTTGATTTAGTTGATTCTTCAGAAATGGCAGCAAGAAATGCATTCAGCTCGCTCCGGTATCATTTGGTCTCTTTTGAAGGGGACTCACTGAATCTCTCTCCTCTGGGGGACTGAGCCTATAGCCTATTCTCTCCTCTGTCGGCATGTCGGCACTGACTTTCTTTTTCTGTTCTTCGCACTCAATCAAGAACTTGCACATAACATAGTACGCACTTCATTTCATTCTGACCATTTCATTTCACTCGTTACGCCAACCATTTCATTTCACTCTAACTCAATCTCTTCTGACCGATCCGAGCTACGGTCTACTAAGTTTATGTTAGCCGCTCAATCTCTTGATCGTGCATTCGCATTATACTATTAGTCATTGGCTCCCTTCTTATTTAATAGCATTGATTGGGTATACATTCACTGTGCCGTGTGTGCTAAAGTTAGCTTCCATTAGGAACGTGGGCACCGCTCAAATGAGAGCGATCTAATTGAGTGCTGAACAAAGATTCTTTGTTGTACGGAGGGACGAGTGAAAGTCCTCTTCTACTAGTCCTCAGCAATCCACCTACACTTGACTATAAAGCAAGCAGCAAGTACCATACCACACACTGGTCAATAGTTCTCGCAGAATAAGCGCTATAGCAGTCCGATCTGAGGGAATGTAGATCAATAGTTGTCTAAATTAATGTCAGTTCAGTCCGAGCTAGATATGCCAATGATCAGCATGCCTCTCATATATATATATACCCCGTAGGCAGAGAGGAAAGGGAGATCGCCTTGGCACGAAGGCAGAGCACTATAGCTTCGTCAGGGGTGAAATTCTTCCGACCTCCAATCTGGTCCTATCCTAGTAGGGTAGGGAAACCAGGCCGGCAGAGGGAGCGACTTATAGCTAGGACCCGTTCTGTACCTCTTATGAGTGCAAGAAATGCTAAACTGGATATGCTCCTTTACTGCTGTGGAGGACTTAACTTGAACTCATTTATGAGCTATACGGCTCCCCCTCTTTCCCTCTTTTTTATTGATAGAAGCGAAGCAAAGTCCAGGCCTCGTACTTCTCTTTCAAGATTGAATTATACTACAGACGGGTTCTAGCTGCTTGCTGTTAGATATGCTTTAACTAACTCAGTTGTTCAAGGGATCAGACCCTTTCTTTTTACATAAAGGTGGAGTCTCGATCGGGAAGACCTCCTGGGGTTCGTGGTCGATCTGAAGCTTCTCCGCCTTTAATTGGTCCATTCCTAACCGGGTCACCGGGCCATTTCACTCTGAGCCTCACTGGTCCACTTGGCACTACTACGGATCTAAACGCAAGACTTCTCCCTCTTACTTGGACTGAGACCATGAACTCTTCCTCTCCTCAACTCCGAAATGAGATGGTGGCAAGAGGTCCTCCACTCTATCAATAATTGGCCACGACACGAAATGATCTTTATTTGTACAGGACAGGGCAAGGTCCACTCCAGTCGCACAGGGCAAGGTCCGCTGTCTTCTTGGTGAAGCATCTTTCCAGCAGCAGCTGTCAATGAAGGAAATCAGCTCTCAATGAGAGAATTTGGAATCCTACAAGGTCCTCGTATAAGAGAAGAAAGAATAGAATATCCAAGGTCTTCGTATTAAGAAAGAATAGAATATCCAAGCTTCGTATATAAGAAAGAAAGAAAGGGTCTTCGTATTCAAGATAGAGTCCCGGGTCAACCAGATCTGAGAGGACTGACTCTTATCTATTGCGTGAAGGATAGGGATGGCCTCTACTGGGTGGATTTGACCTTATACTAGACACACTTCAAGATGGATTGACCTACCGCTCCGTAGGCGGATGGAAAGAGGGATGAATCTGAACTGGTAATCTGGGGATTTGAGGCTTTCTCGAACTAATCGAGCGTCAAGGCGCGCTTCGGGTGGAAGATTCTACGATAAGCCGCGCCACTTCTAGCTATCTTTTTCTGGTTTACGGGTGAGAGAGAGAAGGGAAGAGCACGGTGAGAGAGAGAGCTAGGCCATTCATAGCTCGCCGAACTATCAGTTTGATTCTATATGAGTAATTGGATCCGGAACGATAGGGGACTCGCCCAGCTATGCCAGCCCACAAGAGTGAGAGTTAGGAAAGAGGAGTCAGTTAAGCAGAGAAGGAGGATCAGCAAGCGACTAAAAGCCTCTTCCATCATTCTATTCTCAAGGAGCGGCCTTTCCCATTGCTAAATCGAGAGTAAGCAAAAGTAGAGCTTGAAGTCGTCGGAAAGAATCAATCCATCAATTCCGCAGCTTAAATTCCGAATCCATTCACCACTGATTCCGCACAAGAGCTTCAATTCAGAATCCAAAGAGGGCTTTATATATATATATGCGTTATGCTCTTTATATTGTTAGCTGCTATCCAATCCAGTACGACTCATGAGTTAAAAGGCAGTTTAATAATGAATGATCAAGTAGTCGCGGGTCGCTGCAAAACACAGAAGTTAGACCAATTCAGGAATAGAAGTAGTCTCAGTAGAGAAGGAATTTCATGGTTTGGAAGAGGGCGAAGGCAAGAGCAGTGCCGTAAGTGAGATAACCAGTGCCAAGAAGTAAAGTACGAGAAGTGCGGATAAGTAAAGGCGAGCAAGGCTAACTCACTGGCATAAAGCGCAGGAGAAGAAGCGCGAACCCACTACGCGAAGGACCGCATTCTGGAGACTATTGAAGAAGCTGCAAGCTATCAACTCCGCTAATAGGGAAGGGAGCCATGATCAGGCTCACGATTGGTCAACGGCAAAGAAGACCAAAAACAAGCCCTAGGAGTAAAGGCTCACTCACATGGGACATCATCGGAACTCACGAAAGAAAGGGAAGCGCACGAAGGAAGGGCAAAGAATTGACTTGCCCCGTCCACCTTTGAGTAAGTTCCCCATGAGTGGGATATAGGCGACCCAAGTAGAGGCTTTCCGTATAGGCTCTTGGATCTCCTGGTCCCTAGCCTACTTCCTCTACTGGTGGGCCCAAGTCAGGTTTTTCGCAGAAGCTAAAGCAGACGCCCGCTGGTCTTGAGTTGAGGAAATGATGGGGGTCCGTCTCCTCGTTATTATGGTTGGAGCCCATTCCTCTTTCTTGACTCTTGGTTGGCTAAAGAAAGATCTGATTCCAAGTTCACCATGAGGTGCGGAAGTACTCCTAATGTAAATCAAGTCTGGACCACTCAGAACTACAGTGAGTCGATAAAGTCATTGAAGTCACTTCCTTATGAGCTTCCGAGCACCTCCTTGCCAATCTCGCCCCGCTCCGCACCTTTCAATTAGAGTAGCAGTCGCTCTGCCTTCTTCGCTCCATGTGAGCCTCTCCCCCTACTTGGTTATCGTCGACATTACATTTCACCCGTTCGTTAGCTGCATTCCCATTCTCTTCCTTGGCTGGATTACAAGCTCTGATCCGCGGGTCGTGGGGAAAGGTCCTCTGCCTCACCGCTGCTATTCCGAGTTAGTTGAGTGAAGATAGTCTCCCTCGCTTGAGTTAGCTGGCCTGGACTAGTTAGAGCTTCTGGCCTCCTCTGACCCGGGACAGACACTCTTTCTGGTCAACCGAACTATCACGGATCTCAGGCACCTTACTTTCCTCTTCTTGAAGACCTCTAGCTTACTCATTTCATTGGATAGTGCTCTAGCTTACTCTGATGAGCTAGTCTCCCTCACCTTTTCTTAGGCTGACCGGCTAGGCGGGACCTATATTATATTACTTGAATGGCATGGCATCCGGCACAAATAATATAATATAGGAGCGCGCACCTTGAAAGCAAGCTTCTTTTCTTAGTCGGCTCATGGGGATCGTCCTTGTCCTCTGCTCCACTAGTCTTTACCCTCCCGCTGGTAGCCGACCCTCACTCATCTCATTTGAACGGAGAACTCATAGTCACTTAGTTCGCACCTCCTCGTCTGACCGTGACCGACCAGAATAATTGGACAAAAGTAGTGACACGTCAAGTCCTTTGACAAGACGATGAAGCAAGCTCGTGCTTAAATGGCCGGCTCTCTGTAGCCCTAGAGCGCATGCTAGCAACTATTTCTTTATATAATTATAGTCATGAATCGGCTAAATCAAGTTAAGGTTCGGAATGAATCCGTTCTCGCTTGAGTGTGATTGTCCCTGACCAGGGAAGAGTTGAGTGAGAGCGCCGAGTCCTCCGTCTCCCGAGCTCTCTTATGAATTGGCTTGGCAGAGCTAGACAAAGCTTTCCCTCCCTACCCATACTAGACTGCTGATCAGCCCGGGTGTAGAGCCTCCTTCTAACTGGGCTCGCCTGCTCCTCTGCAGATGTCTGGTCGAGATCTTGGATTAGGCCGGATTTGAACCTTCGATCAGTGAGTGTGTGTGTCTGCCCTTTCGAAGTTTAACTGAACTCCGCCAATTATATTAGAGAAGCATGGCTAATTGAACCGCGTAGTGGGGAGCACAAGACATCTTCTGCTTGCGCACCTCGGATTGTATTGGCTTCTCTGCTTGCTTCCTCTCCAGGTTATAGGCTGAAGTAGGATAGGATTGTAGGCTGAAGTAGGATAGGATTGCACATGCCCCGGCTTCGAGAAAAGAAAGAGAGGCGTATAAGAGAGCGCTTCCTTACACTCTTGCTAAGAGGAGAGGCGTAGTTAGATCTGATAGGGATGGTTCGGTCGGTCGGATAGGGATGGTTCGGTCGGTCGGAGTTTCGTGCCCTAACGAATGAGCTTGGCTGAAGTCCGCCTGGCACTTGAGGAAGGTTAAAGAACCTACCGTGGGCTTTCCTAAAGGTTGGATTCTCCTAATGCTCCTGGTAAGGGCTTATTCTCCTAATTGTTATTCTTAGTTATTTACACTAATTGTTATTCAGAGTACTGTGAATTACAGAAGCATAGTTGATGGACTAATTGGCTTGGCAGAGCTAGACCTAGACTGAGCTTGCCTTCGCAGACGATGCCGAGCTCTCCGACTGCTCATAGTTTGTTGCAAAGAAAGAAGTAGCAAAGCTTGACTCTGCCGATCCGATCCCCTTTGAGTGAGAGCGATTGGAAGTCTAGCGCATAGCACCTTCTCTCTTAACTTGAGTTTCGTGCCGGTCCGGTCGTCCTCACTGTCTTCTTGACTGGGATAGGCTTCGTGCTTCCGTTGCTTCTGCCGCTGCTCCCGATCGCCTCTTTCAGACCCACCATGCCTCGGACTCGTTCCGTTCGCTGACCAGCTGGTTTCGCACCTTGCCGTGACTGAGCCCCTCCTATGCTGAGTCGTCTTTCCTCTCAGCTGCACTTCTCCGGCCTATGACTTTCTTTGCTTCGTGACTAGGACGATGCTTCGTGACTAGGACTGGTCGATCAGCCTTAGATTCCGGAGCCAGGTCCTCTGCTCTTTCTCCCCCATCTATCCAGATCCAGAGCTTTCCTTCGCGGAGTCACTACCTTACCTCTCCTATAATAGCATGACTGTCCCTATACTCTGGGTGAGCTTCTCCGGCATAGCTGCTTGCTTATCTCCCCGTGCCCCGACCTCGAGTCTCTTGCCTTACGTACCGCACCTCTGAGATCGCATGCCGGTCCGCCCTCTGTCTCCCGCCTTCTCTTCCATTGGATTAGGGACCTAGCATTGGTTGATCCGCACCGCTAACCTCTCTGTCTCATGCCTGCTCCTATCCTCTCTTTCTTTCATCTTTCTTTTCTATATGAGTATGATAGCTAGTCTACTCAGGTTAGGTCAGCAAGGGATGGATGTCCGGTAAGCACGGGTAAGGGAGCCCGGTCAACCCATTCCTTCATGAATCTACTTAGCGAAGCCCATCGCATGTCGAGTGAACTAGACCTCGGAGCTAGCGCAGAGTAGGTAGTGAGACCGTGGAGTGGGCTTGACTTGACTTTCCCTTGCCTCGCAGTCGCTCTGATCTTTCATAATATCTTTCCCCTGTCCTCCGCCTTGCCTTTCTTTATAGGCTTGGTTCACCGATCTATGATGCGTCCTCGGCTCACAAGATTGCTTTGCTTAACTCGGCGGGCCCTCACTTTCTTTCTCTGGTGGAGCCTGTCCTGTTAACTTTTCTCTCTGCTGATTCTTCTCAATTCTCTCTCTTTTTTCTCCGCTTCTTCTTTTCTTCTCAATTCCAGCTTCTCTCTTTTTCTCGGCATCTTTTCTTTGACTTTGCTTTGCGCTCTTTCTCTTTTTTTTTTCTTTTCTTAAATTTGAATTAACTATATTTATTATATTCTTTCATCTCTTGCTTTTGACCCGCCTCATCTGAGTGAGCTCCTTTGAAGACCCGAGGAGAGGAGTGAGAGCTCTTAATCTTTTTTCCCGACCCCACCCCACTGACACGAGTTCGCTCCCCTTTCTATTCGATATAGGTCTGATTCTACTTCTCGTTCACTCGCGAGGTCGCCCGTCCTCTGCCTCTGGGTGCGTGCTGATCGATCTTATTCTGGCTGTCCTTGGATGATAGCTCACCGCTTCGCTCCTCACTTTCTCTGTCTGGTCGATCTGGTGGTGCTCCACTAAAGGGAGGTCGCAGACCCAACTCGGGATTCGGATTCCGAAGACTACGCCTCTCCTCTGCTGGTCTTAGAACCTTTGCCTCTCCTCTGCTCTCATAGAGGGAGGGCTCCCCCATTCCTCTCGCGTGATGAGACCTCTCCCTCAAGTCTCTCCACGTGCTCCTCCCTTTCTTTGCTTTGGATAAGAGAAGCTCTTCTATTATAACCAAAAGAAAACAAACACTGAAATTCAAAACTTATCAGAGAGACAAGAGAACGGAGAAGCTCCTAATTATTCACAACTTCCTACTTATATAGCTGAACTCTCCACGTAGTGCCTTATATAGCTCAAGCCGGATCGGGGAATCAAAATAGAAGGAAGGAGCGGCAGCGAAGAGAAGAACTAGCCAGCCCCCTAGTCTGAACTCGGAACGCGAATTCTCTGTCGCTTGATAAGAGCTCAAGTCCTATTTGAAATGAGAGAGGGGGACCCATCCCATCACAATCTTATGCGCTTAGCTCGACAGGTCAGACTTCCATGAGGGAGTTGAACACTTGAGAAAGCCAGTGAGAGATATAGAATCAGGTCAGGATGAGCAGGGTTTGGTAAGCCAGGCCAGCTAGCTCCTCATTGGACAGGTACAAGTGCCAGACTTGGCGATCGAGCTTCTTCATTATTCCATATGAGCGATCGGGGGCCGGGCAGTCAAGATCGGCATGAATAGATAGGCCGCTTCACTTCTGCTAAACTGAAATGGCATCACCGTTCGCTCTTTCTGCTTCTATGAACGTCATGTGACGACTCCGTAATGAGAAGGTAGGCCCGGACTCATGGTCGGCTCACTATTCCTTGGGTGCCCAATTCTTTCCCATGATAGCTCATGCAACTATTCATTCATCAAGATCGGATCGGCAGCGAGCGAGTGAAATTAAAGGCTGAGCAGGCCTGGCCCATTCTCTTGATGTCGGCTGCGCAACTAAACTAAATAGGCTCCACCATTAATGGAATGGAGCTACGTGGGCTTCTATTCTATATAATTAGACCCTCACTTTACGTTCTATGAAATATGAATAGCCACATTTGAACTACTGAGACAAAGAGACTCCTTCTCTATCCTCAACTGAGACTCGTCACTGACCGTAACTCTACTAAGACCGGTCGAACTCCGAACCACGGGAAGAAGAAGGGGAATGTTCTCACTCAATCAAAGGAATGGAATTGGAAGATCAGCCTACCGCCTCATTGCATTCGATCCTTAGAGTATGGCCTCCGAATATGAATAGTGAGTGGACGCTCTAGCTACCGCTATGCACCTACCTTTACTGACTCTCCTACTCTTTATCAGCTAGGTTCCTGAATGAAACTACCGGGATAGTAGGCTCCTGAATTAAACTACCTCATCCAGTGGTGAGCTTGCTACGTGTCGGGTCCTTATCCTCCGTCCCTCTAGCCTCCCATGAAACTTGATTGAGACTGCCCGCCATCTTTTTAGAGATTCTACTAGGCTAGGCGTCTCGGCCTCCTTGTCCTTCTTGAGATTAAGATTAGGCTTCTTCTGCTGGTCTCGCTCACCCTGGGAAATCCTACCCATGCTCCCTACTCTTTCCTCTCTTGGGCTTAAATCCCCGGACCAACGGAGCCCTGATCTTCTGCTCCAGATCTTCTGCTCGAGGGCCCGTCCCTTGACTTGGACTCCGCTACCTCTCCTCCGCTGATGATCTACGAGTAGGGGTTTCTCTCGCTGCCTCTCCCGATCTATCTAGTCTTTCTGAGATTTCTGCTTTTCCGGTCAACTTCGGGACATGTTCCACTTGGCCGTACCGAGTAGTAGAGCTAGGCTTACTGAACTTCATTGGACCATTTATACGGGTCCGCATCACTCGGCGTAGCAACCTAGTTGGTCTGATTGGTGTCCCACCACTTCTAACTGACTAGCCTTAGTTGAGTTCGTTCGCTCCGCTTATTAATTCGTATGAGTTCGCACCTTATGAGCAAACTGAGCCCATCCTATTATATTAGATAAAAGTCTTACCTCGCACCGGTTCCACTGACTCAGCAGCCAGGGATGGTAATGGTAGGTGGGGGAATCGAACCCGTGCATGGTTCCAAGAAGACCACTGCCCTCTGCTTGTCCTCCGCCTGGTCATAGTAGCTGGGCTCTTCTATTAGAGTCTAGGCGTCGCACTCGCACCTCTCTTGTTTTGTTAACGGGGTTCTCTTAGGCTCTGAATGAATAGTGGATTGGTCTCTCGTGAGCTCCAAGAACTTGAACTTCTCGCCGCGTAGCACCTTCGCCTTCTCGCCGAGCCAGACTAGCCTGGTGGAAGCTCTAGGTCGCATAGCTCCGGACTCTAAGCATTCTTAGCCTTCTCACCGATGCGGCTTACCTAGCCGACTCCGACCCTTTCTCTCTTATTAATAAAATCAAACTGAGACGACCCTTGCTTTGATTGGATCCGGCCCTAGCAACGTTTGACTTGACGACTGGGGGAATCTCACCACTCCCAGGAATCGTAGTTCTCGTTCTTTTCTTTTCTCTTAGTCGACGCGACTCAACTATAAGCACACTTGGGAATCGAACCCATGCAACTACGTGAGAACTGAATAGGCCTATCATATAAGAAATTGTACGCGATAGGAGCCTCGCACCTGCCTGCCCTTTCCTTCTTTCCATTTCTGATTGCAAAGATCGCACTTCGTATTGATTTAATGATGGCAGAGATCGTTTGCAGAGTTTGTTTGCTGTTTGTTTTCTTTGGTCTCGCTGTAAGAGAAGAGTAGCTAGGCAGCACAGACTGGAGTGAAGGTCGAGAACTCCTTTCACGCGTCACGGGCTAGCTCCTTTTAGAAGGTCTCCTCTCCTAATTAAGAGGTGGGCGACGCTATTGAATCATCGGTGGGCTTACGCGCTAAAGGCTCTTATCTTAGGTGGGAGACAAGTTCACTCTCGAACGAGCGAGAGGTAGATCTAATCTTTCTTCTGAGTGGACTCGCTAAGATCAATAGCCGGTGTCGGGTTCACTCACTCGCCTTCCTTAGCTGCATTCCCGAGATCGAGCTCCGAAGCTAGATAATTGGCTAGGCGTGCAAAGGAGAGGTGGCCTGGGGGAGGAAAGAATCCCACGGATCTCAGGTCGGCGAGCTCCACTTCTTTTCTTTCTTTGAATCATCTCCCCCGGGTCGCATAGCTACGGACCTTTCACTCAGCCCGGTAGAGCCACTACTTGAACTATCATTTATCATTATATAGGAGTGGTGATTGGCCTGCCCTAACACGAATAGGAGTGGTGATTGGCCTGCCCTAACGAATAATCAACTTCAGAACCTGCCCTAACGAATCAACTGAGGCAAGCGAATGCTAGCTGACTGAACGAAGAGAGAAGACCGTAGAGAGCACGGGCTAGAGAGAGATTCAGTGGTAGGTCCCTGGCATTCCATTTATCCTCTTTCCTTAGACGAGGATCAGTTGAAAGTTCAAATCTCGTGTCACCAGTTCAAAAGTCAGAAAGCACTCAACGAAAGCATCTCGCAAGTCTGAGTTGCAAGTCGCCGCTCTGTGGGGTACTCTTTGAATTCAGGTGCAGTGAGACAGAGCCAAACACTCATTTTAAGTAAAGGAGCTGGACCAGAACTAGAGCGCAGTTCATATGATCTGAGGTCGGTTAGGCAGTTCATCCCACTATTCGGTCTACGCGTGATAAGGAGAGTCGGGAAGCCAAGCAATAGAAGAGAGCTCGGGAGATGGAGGACTCGGCATCGGCGCTCTCACTCAACTCTTCCCAGGCCGGGATCAGTGTTCGGTTGTGGCCAAGCAATGGAAGCTCGCTATAGGGGAGTCGAGGTGCCAATTCTCATGAAAGTCTTAGTCGAGTTCGTGCCAATTCTCATGAAATTGTGGTCGGCATCTCCAGTCAATCTCTCTCCGGTCGGGGTTCGGTCAAAACCTTTCCTAGGCGAATAAGGGCTCTGTCGAGGAAGCAATATCATAGCATAGTTCGGGTGAGTGAGGTGGAGTTCCAGGAGTCAGTCTTCTCCGCGTCGCTAGTTCGACCGGGCTCTGATCCCTAATTGAATGCGAATGCGAAGGGACGAGCGGCAGCGACGTAAAGCGCACACTCAACGAAAGCATCTCGCAAGTCTATTTCACTTAGATCTCGGACTCAACCTATTTCTTTATTGAACAGAGATCTCGGACTCAGCCTATATAAAATAAGAATGAAATGAGGCCCACATAGCAAAAGGAGAAGAGTGCACCTGCTGTCCAATGCAGTCCGGCATTTCCTATCCATGCGACTGGTGCCTAATCCGATCCAATGCTGTCATCAGGCCTATATTAGTCCAATGCAGTCCAATGGAAGTAGTCCCACAGAAGGTGCAAAACTAGTCTCACTCGGAGAGGAGGTTAGGAGGCTCAGCTCCATTTCGATCTCCTACTGGGTCAAAAGGAGTCCAGCTCTATAAGAGGCTTCTTTTCACTTCAAATGCGATCTCACTATGGGCCCAAACCAGTCTCACTCGGAGAGCAGGTTCTTTTTGCAAGAAATTCGATCTCCTATAGGCCCCAAACCAGTGCTGCAAGTTAACAGGCTCTGGCTTCTTTCTTTTCACTTCAAATGCGATCTCACTATGGGTCAAAAGTAGTGAGTGCCTCCATTTCTGACTGCGTAGTAGAGGACAGAATTGTCCCAGCCAAAACTACGCAGACTTAGAGTTGCCCTAGCAATTGGGGAATGCCTTACTTCCTTGGGCCTTTACTCACTTCCAGGGAATAGTTAACTTCTGTGCTGGCGAGGGTATCCCCACTCGAAATGCCATAAGGGAATTTCTAACACTTCCTAGTTATACTATACCGAAAGCACCGAAAAACCACTTTTCCGTGCTCAAACCACTCTATAAATGGAATGCGCAAAGTGACTCATTTATGATGATCTTTTCATTGCTGTCGAGGGTAAGGATAATAGGCTCGACCCCCAATATAATACGCGGGAGAGGGCATTTCTTACACTTATTCTTAATACTATAACGAAAGCACTGAAAAGTGATCTTCCTTTACTTGCGGACGCTCGAACCAAAGGAACGAGCGATAGCGACGTCCCGAACGAAATGCTCATTCTACGGCACGAAAGCAGCCTGGCCTCGTCCCATTTCTAGTCTCTAGACAAAAAGAACACTGCTTCTCTTCACAGATTCTAAAAGAAAGATTCAGTTGCTCGAGTTAGTCAAGTCTTTCTCTCTGTAGCTCTTGAGTTTGGAATGGAACCTTTCCCTTCCTCTCCGTACCCGAGTGGGGAGAACTACCTCGGTTCAGAAAGCAGACAAGAAGGAAGAGAGCCTCGAATGCTCTCTCTGAGCAAGAACTCGATTAATGAACTGAAAGACAAGGATCATCTTCTCTTTTCCTTATCCTCGGACCCTTGCATTCTCTTCCTTGGCAAAAGTACTCATGGACGAGAGTCTTGTGTCTTTGTTGTTGTTCTTTTTGCTAACTCGCACGAAATCTGCTTTAGAGTATAAAGTGGGGTCTCTCTCGCCCTTTTCCGTGTTCGAGCCGGCCATGAGCCACATTCCGTGTTCGAGCAGGCGGACAGCTAACTCGCACGAAATCTGCTTTAGAGTCTTTAGTGTTTGGACAGCACTTTCTTTCCTTTTGAAGTGCTCTATTTGCCCTTTTTAAGTTCTTCGTTGTTGTCTCTCTCGCCCTCACTAAGGCATGAAGCGGAGTACTCGACCGGACCTCCTAAAGAGCAGCCGGGAAAGGTTTCAAGGGCACGGGAGTTGAAGAGAATGTAGTTTTCATTGCTTCTTGAAGCCTAACCTGCGGATGAGTTATTCATCGGGGGCCTCATCATCATGGTCAACGCAATATTGGCCAAGCAAAATCGCATCGGTAAGACATAGTCAGTTCTATCCAGGATTCTTGGTCACCACTTGTGAATTATCAGAGCCCTTCCCGCAAACCCGAACCGCGGATTGTGAATTACGGGTTGTTAGATAAGTTCGTTTGGAAGCATTCCGACTATGTTCAATTGACTCAAACTCCCAGATGCTGGGAAGGCTATTCCACTTTCCACTCATTGATCAATCGTTGGAACATGGGATCGGGGCGGTATAGGATCGGATTGAAGAGAAGGTGAGGGGTGAGAAAAGTATCCAGATGCGTGCTTCCGGGATGACTGCGATGACGATGCTATCAAATCTGATGAGGAGTCCGATCATCTTTCCGATGAGACTCTCTTTCTCCTGATGAAGGATGTCAGGAATAGTGGGATAGGGGAGGCCCACATCTCTGCAGCGTCGAAAGGCTCGCACACCGACTCACATCACTGCACTCACGAAAGGTAGTTCGAAGCTTCGAGGATAGATTGTGGCAGATTTGGAATTGTACATGTCCACATTCCTTACGCAGCTGCTTTATATGTGGTGAAAGCCCAGATGATCGTCTCTTTTAGTGAGAAAGAAAGTGATTCTAACTTCGTTGAACGTAGTAAGCTCGCATTATATGAATGAATGTCCCATATCGAATACCGGGTTAAGAAGTATCCAGATATTCGAACGGTCTTTTTCCATAATTGATCAAGGGGCTTGATCACAGAACTCTCTGGCCCTAACTATATCAAACCCGAGTATTGTGACCCGTGAGGTATCACGGCCCTTTCAAACTCCACTCTCTGATGAGGAATCATCGGCTATATGAGATCAGGCTATATAAAGGAAGAAAGTTCCTATTACCTTTCCGGGATTCCGCTCCCAAGCTCACTTCATTATTTGGCAAAGACTCTTTCCCATGGTCCCAAACGTCATTTCGAACACAGTAAAGTGAGACCATCGAACCTAGCATAATTCGAATATTTTATATTTGAGGAAAGGTCGAAGATCGCTCTTCTGTCATAAAGTCAGTTCAGTCCTTTCGGCGGTACGGCTTCGTTGACCGGATCAGCTACCTTTCTTTTGGAATGCCGTCGCGACTATGATGTTTCGATTGACCATTCCTTCCCGCTGATGAAGATACGAAGTAGACTAAGCAACTCACAAGCCAATAGCACACATTCTACAGTGTGAATAGGAGATCCTCTGGGGCACGGGTGATAGCATGCGTCGGTCTTTCTCTCGTCCCGTCCCATGTCCCATGGTAGGCTAAAGCGGAAAGAGAGAGGTCACCGGTCAATAAGTCAAGCAGCAAAGACCGCTACTAATAGAAAAGAGCTACCTTAACCCACGGTTCACATTCCTTTAAAGACAGAAAGAATCCGCAAGTGAGATTCCCTTCTACGAGGAACCGGAAGTCGGTCTTTTTTGGGCCCAAATCAATCGATGATTCGAAGGTTTGATCCGCAAATCCTTCTCCTAAAATGCCAATGCCAGGGGAGGGCAGGAAAGCATCTATGTGGATGACTTCCAAATGCACTTATGACCTAAAAAGCACTTCTTGCGCGATGTAGCGGGGACGCGGTTGGTTGGTTAATTTAGGTTAGTGAGTAGGTCTTGAGTGATTCACTAGATTCAATTGTGCCACTAGGAAGAGTCTCGAACAATAGACTGATTTCGTGGGTATGATGTATGTATATCCATCTCCTTCTTCTTGGCTGTCCCAAACAAGAGTCTAATATAGAGAGACGACGACTCTTATCTTAAATGAAAGACCATGAAGCAGCTTTCTTTAAGAGTTCGCTTTCCTCCGCTCGGGAGGCACTCGCACGGCAGCTGGTCGGAGCTTCATTCACCCCTTCCCGCTAGTTCAAGAGATGAAAGTCTAATAAATAGACTAATCGTGCGAGTTCTAATAAGAATCTTGATATACTGGATTTCAGGTCTCTTTTTCAAGTCTGTTCTTTGTTCTTTTTCAGTCTTTTTAGAAGTGGAAAAGCTTGAATATGAATTGAGTCCCACGTACACCATTCACAAAAGAAGAGGATAAAGAGAGGGGAAAAGCTTTCAAGTCTCAAGTGCCTACCTTCTGCTTTTAGAGTGGAATCCGCTCAGGGTGCGCTTTATTATGGTAATTCACTCACACTATTTTCACTATCGCTCGTAGGCTGCATAAACTACCTTTCCGAACTCCGAGTCTCAACCTGTATGGCGTTGTGCCTGTGCCAGGGCCTTCCAACAGACCCCACTCGAGGAAGAGTAGGCAAGGGATAAGCCGGCGTAGGGCAAGGTCTGACTCATCTTTCGGTTAGCTCAGCTGCATTTGCTTCACTCTTTGACCGTAGGTTTGAAGTCAGGTTCTTCGGTTCTTTCCCTCAACTGCCGATCGAGATAGTGAGATGTCGACAGCCATCAAGCACGGAATGAGCGATATAGTATGAAGATGTTCAAGTGCGAAAGAGTTAATGAGAGTCTTCTGTGTTCAAGAGCGAGAGAGTGCTTTCCTCTTTTGATGTTCTTTTCTCTCCCGATTATCACCCTATCGCACAAGATGTGCATTTCCTTATTTATGTGTCTTTTGGCCACTCAGCATCACTCCCTTTAAGGAATCTCCATCACTCGTTCCGGGTGCAACTAGGAAGATATGAAGAGGATGGTTCTAGGTTCAGGTGCCAGTCCGGGCGGCAGGAGAGGCGCTTCGCAAATTCAGTGTTTTTATAGTGTTTTTAGCACACTCTACTATAAGTATAAGGTAAGTTTGAGAGTCTTTTATAAGTACTCACACGATTCGTGCAATATAGTATGATGTCTTTCTATAGTGTGTTTTTATGTTCTTTGTTCTTCGGAAGCCTTTCGCTCGTCCCTTCCTTTAGTCACACGTCGCTAGCGCTCGTCCCTTCCATTCACTACTATTATTATTTTGCAAGTAGAGATTCCGACGCTCCCGATATCGCAATAAATTGATGGCTCTTTCCCCCTTCGAGTGCACTCTCGATCTATCTAGTATAGTGAGAGACTCTAGTCTCGCTCATGTATAGTGGAGTGGTCCAGTTATACTCATATTGAATTCACTGAAACCCCTACGAAAGAATCACTCTACAGAGCACCCCCGCACCAAGCACCAGCGTATATTAGTAATGAGTGCCATACTCGTTCACGATCAGAATCACTCTTTGAATGAACTGCTGGAACGAGTCCAAACCGATCTTTCTTTCTCGTACCTCTCAGAGAGGGGAGTAGATTCTTCCAAGAACGGATCTAGAAGACTTCGAAAGCATCTTCTATGCGCGTCGGGCGAAGAAGGGCCTTGACTTCCTTCCCCTGAGGCAGTCATTCCATTCCTTTCTCTGTAAGAGGTACTTCACTAGGGACGGTTTACTATCTCTTCCGATAATAATGCCGAGCCTCTCCTACAATAAGAAGGGAATCAAGCTCTAGACCTTCTCCTTACCGGTACACACGAATAGGTCACAAGTGGGAGAGGTAGTTGGAATTGTCCTTCCAAGGTCTCGATCCCTTTCCAATAAGCTAAGAGCCTGCCATGCGTGCACCCGCGCCAAGCAAGAAAGCTCTTCAATAGAATCCACAATCCCGACAGTGCGATGTTGTGCATGAATGTAAAGAATAAGCTTTTCAGTGCTCTTTTGAGTGCTAAAAGAGAATAAGAAATTAGAAGCTATTAAGTGTCTGTTTTACTTGATAATGATATGATTGATCCAGTGATTATCTCACGAGACCCTCTTGATCTTCTCGAAAAGCAGTCGTTCATGGAAAGAGTGAATGGAAAGGTCTTTCGTAGTTTTTCATAGTTGAGGGCCCCAAAGGGACGAACGATAGTGACGTCTGATAAAAAGAAGGGACGAACG
>JBBUKS010000066.1:1500754-1522330 GCA_038050645.1 Hedychium gardnerianum
AGTTAATGGCCCAAAGCCATTAACTCCTGGTGCTAGCTTAAGGAGGGAATGGATTTGTTCCATTCCCTCTTTGGTGCCGGCCATTCACGACTACTATAAGTTGCTGAGGCCGCTCGACTGCTAAGGGTAGGGATAGGGATAGATCTTTCGTAATTTGAGTTTATGTGAAGAATCTTATTGCCATTCACGCTGTAATCGCTGCGGTAAGGCCATTCAGATAAGAGTCCTCGTACCTCATTAAAAAGAAGAGCCCTAATTAACCTATCACGTCCTTTTCCACGTCTACTACTCTTTCACGATAAGTAGTCTCAAGCGACTGCGAGAGAGACAGTGACTTATCATTATAGCTGATGACTGAGTGGATGTTGAAATAGAGTGATAGGGAATTGCTTTCAATGTTGTTTGAGGCATTATCCCGTACGGTCGGATCAGGGGAGCAGTAATGACATAAGTAAAGGAACGAGCTCAACTCTTCTTAGGGGGTTCCTTATTCCGTTCTAGGTTATTTGATAGCTTTATCCGCACAGGACGATGTGCCGATTACGTGCGATGTAGAAAGCAGGTGCCGCCCTCTGACTAGTTCTTCGAGTTCATTCGGGTGCGGCGACAGAGATTAGTGATCACTTTCACCTATCGATTTCGGGAGAAGCAAACGAAGGCGATCAAGCCTCCGCGAACTATACTAGAATTCTCCGCATACTCAAAATCAAACAACTGACCATGAACTGCAGCTCTTCTTGGGACTCTGACAGAATCAAGTCATTCTTTCAGAGGTGAGAGTCCCCTTCGGGAGCTATTGGCGCCTAATGCTGCTCCAGTTTCACTAATTCCGGAAGTGCATTTCTTTCCCCTAGGCACCCCGAAGCAAACCTTCTCTTCATGCCCCTTCTTCTGGTCAAGTATGTAGGAAAGTGAGAGTTCGTCAATCGAAGACTTATTGAATAAGAGTGGCCTACCTCGGGAGAGACGTATAACTAATGTCCAATCAGACTAGAGTCTTACAAGCCACTCGAACAGAATATGCTTTTCAGCCTCGAGTCTCACTAGCAACGTATTTTTAGAAGAAGAACTGTCTCTTGTATATGTCTCTTTCGTTATAGTATTAAGAATAAGTGTTCGAAATGCCCTCAAGATATTGCAAGTCGTGAATGAAGGAGTATAAATTGCCCCTTATAATAGTCGTAATGGTAATATTCTTTTTCCCAAAAAATCTTTTTCATTCACGCTGTAATCGCTGCGGTACGAGCATCGCGACGTGAGAGGAACGAGGCGACGTGACGTCTCGAACCCGAAAGAACTCTGTCTGCAGCCGTTCTCATTCACCACTCCAACTAAGTCGTGCCTCAAACGTAGGCGAGAGCATTTCTATCCGCCCGCGCGCGAGATCTGATCGACTACTCTATTCTTCAATAGGACGGACTAGCTTATTCATAATCTGAGAGGCCCTGCACCGCTTCATTCAATTGCTCTGTCATAAGGCACATCAACATCAATCGCCTGAACTTGCCGGAGGGGTGGGCGTCAACGAGAGCCTCATTCTATCTAGAGCAAATGATCCAGTTGATTAAGTCGTTGTTATGTCCGTCCCACCTGCTTTGAGTGCGGGTAAGGGCTCGTCTGATCGGGTGTGTGAAGCATACTTGAATGGACTGGACGGTCGAGTTCGATAAGAGTCATTCACCTGGATGGAGAGTATGTCATATAGAGCGAGACTCTATAACCATACTTACTATCAAAGATTGCGAGGGAAGAACGGGTGCGATGATGCGATAGACGAAAGTCAGGGTTCCAACGCAGGAAAAGAGAATTCGACAAGACCATTTGTCGAGGGGAACGAAAGTCTATGGTCCAAAACCGGGGTTTATTACTCCCTTTTATCGAGGGGACATGGCAAAAACATTTAAATCCCGAGGTCCGAGTGAAACGACGGGGCGAAATTGCCAATGACACCAAATCCGGTTCTCCCGAGGGGAATTGGAGTCGACGGTGCCTAAAAAGAGTGAGAGTCAATCTCTTGCTCCCGAGGGGACGTCCATGGCAAAATGGCTAAAAAGCGAATGCTTGGACTTCGGCTCTCGAGGGGAAAAGACTGAAAAGATCTGATTGGAAATCAGAGCCGGGGATCCGATGATTCGCCAACCCTACTAGAGGTCGATCTCCGTAAGGGACGAGCGATAGCTTAGTGTGACTAAAGGAAGGGCCGAGCGGCTAAGTTCGGCCAATCCATCCTATACCTGATTCCGAATTGATACCCGTTTAGCAGGTCAAGCGCGAGAACGGCATCAGTCGCGATCCCGTCAACGTCGATACCGCTCTATCCAAGCGCGTCGGCACTGAACGTCGCTCTTCCCTTTAGGTCGAGCCCGTCAACGTAGCTACCACTCCTACATTCACGACTATCCGATCGCCATGCTTTCCCATTCCCGTCATTCAATGGCGACAGCTCCCGAACCAAAGGGAAGAAGGGGGCTGCCTCGATCCCCTCTTCTTGCAAAGAGCCCTATTAACCTTTTTCAACTATCTCATTAGCATTCATGTGCAGCTACTTCTACTTCTTCTTCAATTGCGGAAGGATCCTTTCAATTCAATGTGTGACACTATCTATTCCGAAAGTCAGGTCAGTGCCACAGCTTCTTCTCAAGCATCAACATCAAAGAGCTCCAATGCCCTTACAGTAATCTAATCGTTGGGGGTCGATGTCCATTCAAAAGGGGAGAGGAAGATTCATGCGCTGGGTATTCTTACTAATTACTAAGACCACATGCGCACTCTCGGATTCATTCTTCCTAACAGCAGGGGATTTGCCCACTACTAGAACGAGGACAGGCCTAGCTACTTTGTTTGCAAGCATTCCAGGCTAGGAACCTAAGAGCGCCTCCAACAGGTTCTTCTGGGCTACGCTAAACCTTCAAGCCTTCCACCAGCAGATTCATACTTAAGATATCCCCTCTACGCACGGAAAGGCAAAGCGACTCTTCAATATGCCGAAAATTCGTTGTTTGGAGTGACCATTCAAACACTGCTTGAGACCCTTCTTTCGTGAGACAGTTGTGATTCCGCTTTGACATCTGGGATACTGAAGAAGAATGACTCTCAACACAGGCCTAAGGCCCAAGGAACCGACGGGTTCGACCGAAGGGAGAAAAGTGTAGCCTCACGTACCTCTTCTCACGCATACGCTACGCCCCTTACGACAGCTCTGCTAATAGGGTTTTTGCGGGCTACTTAGATTGAAAACTTATACTAGCCAAGGTTATGATAACCACTAGCTGGCTGGCCTTGTAACCCTACTTTTTAATAGGCTAACCCTACATTGAAATGTTGAAAGTGAAGAAAAGGAGACTGCTAGACTTTCTTACACAAGGGCACCTCCATAAGGAAAGCAATAAGGAGAGCTAGCTTAATAAGACTTTGACCCTTCTTTCGCTTGTCCTCCTTTCATTTCAATGAAAATCAAACAGCTTTCAAACTTGCGCCTAGCAGAGGATAAGAAGTAAGCTAAGCTTTTGCCTGAGAACCAGCCTTCTAATATCATTACCAATAAGCAGCCTTGGAGTATGATGCAAGTCTTTCTTTCCCAGTAATTCCTGGGGCAGTGGTAAATGAAAGGGGCGAGTGATAACGACGCGCTTGACCAATCTATGTCGGTCTAGGTCTCACGTTGCGGGATTCTTAAGGATGGTTGACTAAAATGGAGTGAGGATGTCTAGTGAATGAGGGTGAGTAAGATGTTTCACTCTTTCCCTCTATAGACCTTACCTTAAGAGAAGAAAGAGTTGCTAAGGGCAAATAAATTTAATTTTCTACTCTTCCAAACCCAAACCATCGCCGGGCACAAAAGCAGCATTCCTACCAGCGCGATCACAAACAACAGCTGATTCGGGAACTGAGAACCGACTTTCATCTCTTCGTCAAGATTGACTTTCAAGACAACGTTATCAGAGGAGTCAATATGAGTATACTCCTCGATCATAGGTTGACGATGTTCTCCCATCGGAGTATCTCAATGTTCTATAGAAACCCACCTGCACAGATGGTGAGCCCGGTGCCTACCCTGAGACTCTATAGTCCCCTACTCTCCACATGTACGAGTTGATGGATGCCTTCTCCTGGCTCTCTGCACTATAAAATAGAATCGAGAACACTGCTCTTTTCGGATACAAAACAGTTCCTACTGGGAGACAGAATCTCGGGGAGAGTGACCGGCACTATGGGTTATAATTTCCGGTAATACCCGACCATCTTTATCCACAAAATCCCTCTTGAGTGATGGGGAAGAGAAAATATATTTAATATTACCTTAACAACGCTTTTTATTTAAAAAACGAAAACTGGTAAAAACACTCAAACTGGCTTTCGAGTTTTGCTTGGAAAGTGAAATCAGAAGTGAACCTTTACAGTCGAGACGTCGACGTCGCTTTCTTTGCTCGTTCCTTTCCTTCCTTCCTGAGTCCGAAAACTAAATTAGAGTTTATAAGTTCTTTCCCCTCATATGGACTTCGGACTTGCAACAACTGAGCTACAGAGGGCACAAACAAGAGTCTCTTATCTTCAGAATAGTATATAGAGAATAGATCTTCAATGAAAAGAATTTTAGAATGAATGAAATTCAAATAATTTTAGAATGAATTCAAATGGTGAAGCGGTCTCGAGTTGGGAAGAAAGAATGGGGAGGTACGAGCAGAGCGACGTAAAAGGAGGTGACGAAAGAATAAATTAGTTTAATCAACATATAGTTTCAATTATTCCTCCCCAGCTAGCACCAGGTCGTGAATGTATACATTCACTCTTTCCAAGAGTTCATGTGTTCCATTCACTCCTGGCGTTGGAGTGAATGGCTTTGGGCCATTCACTCTAACCTTAATCAGTCGAGCCTATCAGGTCTACCCCAGCACCAAGAGGGAATTCCATTCCCTCCTGGAAGGAGTGAATGGCCTAAAGCCATTCACGACTTGGAAAGAGTGAATGGTCCCCATTCACGACCTGGTGCCAGCTAGCTGGAGGTCATGGTATTTCTTTGGGCCATTCACTCTTACCCTTTAGGTCGATCCCTCGTTGTACTCGGCCCTCTCGCATGCGCTCGAGCCTATCGGGTCGTATATCTCCCTAACTATAAAACGATCCCTTCGGCCCTCGAGAAAGCAAGAGTCAAGTAGCGACTGCTTTCTCTGCTCCATCATTTTCAGTGTTGCGTATTTGCTTGAATCTTTGGATTTCAGGCAGTTAGCAGACTTCAGGCTATCTGGTTGGTTGTTTGAGTGAAGGCAGTTCAGGTGCTTATCTATGTGATAAGGAAGTTCAGTCCCTCTCTTAAGCAAGTTACATTAAATCTTCTGGCATTCATTGGAAGGCATTCTGTCCGGTATGGAAATTTCCAGCTAGCTAGCACCAGGAGTTAATGGCTTTGGGCCATTAACTCTAGCTAGCACCAAGTCGTTCATGTATACATTCACTCCTTCCAGGAGGGAATGGATTTGTTCCATTCCCTCTTTGGAGGGAGTAGCTTGGTATTTCTTTGAGCCATGCACGACTATTATAAGGGGGGAAATACCATGCACTCTACGGGCCATGAACTCTACGGGAAATACCATTCACTCTACGGGCCATGAACTCCTGGAGGGAGTTCATGTATGTATACATTCCCACTCTTCTTTCTCTTGAGTTTTGAAGAGAGCGCCTAGCGTCCTTGTTTCTTGTTTTGTAATTTGAACCTTTCTTAAATTTCACCAAGCAACCATACGATCTGGTCCACATTCTGCTGTGGTGCCACGATAGAAGTAAACGTCGCCTTGCTAACCCGCTTGGCGAGAGGAATTACCCTACATATGCTAAACCATGACAGATATAGACGGACCAACCTATCTCCTCTTTCAGATCGATGAATAATAATGAATCGATTTTGATTCATATTTCTTTTGATTTATTCAAATTGTACTATATTCTTAGGCTCTATGGCACTTAGGGTCCCTTCAATTAGCCCGGGCCCCCTTCCTTTCTTTAGTGTTAAGCCATTTGGAAATAATTTATTTAGACATGCATTGCGCCGATAGCTATTCACTCTCTCTCTCTCTCCACGTCGACGTCGCTTTGCTCGTACCTTTCCATCCAGAGTCCGAAAACCAAAACTAAAACTGGCTTTCGAGTTTAGCAGGTAAAGTCAAAGAAGAAGTGAAAATTCCCTGTCCTGAGTCCGGTCCCTCTCGCTATCGCTCGAGCCGAGCCGTCCCTCTCGCGAACAAAAGAGAAAGGGTACTGGATCACGGGCACCAACTGAATAATTAATTATATATATTAAATTAAGTGCATCTCGCAGTAGCTCGTCTGCTTTCCTAGAACTTGATCTTTGCTTTGTAGCTGAAATAGTAGCTGAAATCCCTTATCTTTGTAGCATATAATACCGCTCCGAACTCCCGAATAGTCAGATGCCCTTCATGAACTATTCAAAACTACGAAAGATCTACCCGTGGGGTTCATTATTATTAGCCTATATCTTCCTTCTTTCTTTTGGTTTCCGACCGAGTACTTTCCCTTTCTGTTAGTTTGGGTTCAGAACGTCGTGAGACAGTTCGGTCCATATCAGGTGCGGGCCTTAGAGCATTGAGAGGACCAGAACCTAGTACGAGAGGACCGGGAACAAACCAAACGAGAAAACAACAAGGATAGAGTGATTAGAGATAGGTACGAGCATCGCGACGTGAGAGAGGTACGAGCATTGCTAAGTCGCCCCGTCGTTATACTCGGCCCTTGAATTCCAGTTGTAGTTTTCGGAAGCCTCCCCTTTAGGTCGAGCACTTTAACAGTCCCTTTGCCCCTCCACGTCGCAGTAGATATCGCTCGTCCCTTCCTTTAGTCACACGTCGCTATCGCTCGTCCCTCTACAGTCGAGCACTCTACCGTCCGTCGCCCCCGTCGTTATCACTTAAGGTCGGGAATAAAGATTAATCCCTCCTTCGTGCCAGTAGCAGTAGCTCGAGACGTCAGCTTACTCTAATTCAGAAGTGTTCGTACCTGTAGCTCCCTTGAAACCTATCACCATTCCCTTCTTTGCACCTCTTTTTATTCCCTCTTCATCCCTTAACTTTGCAGTCTCAGTAGAGAGAAAAACGCAACTTTCATAACCTCCCGATGACAAGAAGAAGACTCTGAGGATATCTCAGAGGCAGCTACTCAAGGTGTAACTCCAATTAAAATATCGGATGCCTACAGAAAAGTATGGGAAGAATCTAATGCCTACAGAAAAGTATGGGAAGAATCTAACTCAGTTTCTGTCGTACCTCTTGATCTTTGCCTTCCGCGTACATATCATACTTACCTCAAACTCATACCCAGAGCTGAAAAATTACAAACCACTCCCAAAAGGTTTGTAATTTGAGGGTGGGCAGGGGCGAGGACAGAGGGGCTTAACGTTGTTGGTATTTGAACTTCCAAACGGGATTGGTTTGTAATTTAGCCGTTGCCTGTGAGTCTCATTCATATACCGCTCCCTTAGGCGTAGACGATTCTACTCTTCCTCGTACGTGTAGTGGGTAGTTTAGTTTATTAATATAGTTATGAACTTAAGGATAGAAGCCTCTAACCGCTACCCCGCACCTGCTACTAAATAAATTACTCAAGTTTAGTCCGGTTCTGATGTTGTTAGTTCGGATAAAGCGTACTTCTTTGCATTCCCGGCAGCTTAATGGGATGATTGTAAAAGTGCCTCTCTGTCGTGCCTCACTGGACAAAGAGCAAAAGCAGCAACTGGAAGCGACTCGTAAGTGCACCTCGTGTAATTCACTCATCGTCCCTCAAACGTAGGGTAAAGAGCTTTTGAAACGCAAGCAGCAACTGACTTAAATAGATGTGAATTAGTGCGATTGGCTGAGTTATAAGTCGTTCCTTACCCGAGTTCCCTGTTATAAGTCTTGGAATGAGCAGAAACCCTATGAAACTTAAGGAGTTGGTTTGATCTCGCGTACTTATAATACTAAACTCAAACTCATACCCAAGAGGCTAAAGAGCTTTTGAAACTAGAGCAGCAACGGAAACAAAGCTCCAAGGCACGACGTGCCGACTCTTATGCATTCCTGTCCGGGAGCGGAGCCTAGAACAACTTGTAATAGGGCACCAGCAAACACGGGCACAAGCGTTTAAATATTATATTAGTGCTACCGAGTCTGGTTCTTACATATGGGTTTTAAGTCCCGTACTTCTTGTTTCAGGTTTAAGTGCAGAACGAGTACTCTCTTTCTCTTTCCAAAAGATCAAATCAAAAAGCGAGTGAGGGTGATCAGCACCCGACCGAGTCCGAACCTTCTCTTTAGTTCCACAATAGGGAGACTCACCTTGTACGCGAGAGGGTAGAACAAGTGCTCGAGCGAATGCGAGAGGGACGAGTGCAACCCCGTCCCACGTCGCGATGCAGCAAGAGTCGTTCATGGCTTTGTGCCAGTTAGAACTCGTTCCTCAGCAATGACTTAATAGTATTTTTGCGTGAATATTCAAAACTACGAAAGATCTACCTTTAGGATGCATGTGTTATGCATATGGTGTCTACTTCTCTTTTCCCTACCTTGAGTTAACTTTTTAGCTTTCATTCAAGCTGCCGGAGGGATAAGACTCTTGCTAAAACGCAATCTTGGAATGAACTCTCATCTCTCGTTCCTCAATCTATACGTCCGAAAACTCAAACTGGTACGAGAGAAAAGAGTGAATGAATTCAGTGATCCATTCCCACCAACGGGTTCAGAAAGACTGAGCTTACAGGATACGTACGAGGGACTATATACTTCATGAAGTTTACCCCGTCGTTCTCACGTCGCCCCGTCTCAACGTCGCGATGCTCGTACCTTCTGTTTCACATCATCATAGTGCTAAGTTGATGAAAGTGACTTCGGGGTCGTTCCTCTCCCCTCTTTCAGTACTCTACTATTCTTCCTCGTACCTTTATGTACTTAATGTGAATTGATATATGATATGGAGAGAGAGTAAGAAGATCTATTAATTTAATTGTTAGACTGATTGGTTGGCACGCACGCTCAACTATAGTTATGAGGTACCTTAGATATTGGATGATTCCTGCTCTTAATTGTTATAGGATAGATTAAAGAATAGGATTTGATGTGGCACTATTTTTCTTTTTCGTAGAATAAGTTTGTAGAGAAAAGGTGCTACGCGAAAGGCAATTGCCTGGTATCATCTCTGTTCATGAGTGAACTTATCGTGAGGCGCTCATTCAGTTCTTCTCTGTACAGCTGTAGTCCTTCTGCTTTCCAATTATATCTTACCAAGGTTGGCTCGTTCATTCATCTCCCTGATTTCTCTATTTATCTCGCTGGCAGCTCCTATATATAAAGATAAGTAGAAATGGGAAATGCAGCGTTGCACCTTGAATCTGAATCTGCTTTAGCTCTGACCCCCCTTATCGAGTGGCAGCTTCAATAGCAGGGCTTGTAACTATAATACCAGGCCTGATCTCTCCTGACTGAGAAATGAAATAAAGAGAGAGAAGTATAAGAACATGGGAAAGAAGGAGCTAAGTTCAAGTGACGCGATGGATCGTATCACATTAGAAAGTGAACCTTATCTCTGCTATAAGATTTAGTTAGATAAGTGAAAGGAAAGATTAAGTAGAATGAATCTGGAATGAAAGAATTAGATCTGGAGCGAACGAGAGATCCTATAAAATTGATCCTTCCTTTAGAGAGAGAAGTTTAGTCTACGGTTCCTGCATGAGTGAGGTTTGCTACTGAGTGAGATGGTTTGAGACAGTCCTTATTCTAGGATAGGAATGAATCAAGACTTATATAAGAAGTAGATCTATAACTTGAGAGCGTAGAATATTATTCCTTCCAGTGCGACCCTCCCCTTGGCAATGGGGGGCCCCCGCTCTGTCCTTCTGATACTTGCTTTTTTTTTTAGCGAATCTTATACAGTTGTGTCTAACTAGCGGAAGTAAGTAGTTAAATTATTGACTAATTTAATGATAGGAGCAGGAATCCTCATATAGAGATAAGGTGCCTCATAACTATAGTTGAGCGTGCGAGACAACCTTTCACTCTTGACTTTATATGATAAGATCTTCATTCTCTCTCTCCATTTCATATTATATTGACTATTATAGTAAAGAAAAGGTACGAACATCGCTACATAGAAGAGTAGAGAAAAGAAAGAGGAGAGATCAATACAAAGCAAGGAACTTCACTCCTTAGAGAACTAAGCACTCCATTTGTCCGTCCACTCTGGATCAATTACTCACGCATCAAAATACTAAAGAATAAATACAAAAGAAATAGAAAAGAGGAAGAGCGGTGTTAAAAGAGAAAGAAAGGATAGGAGGAGTGTTCAGCACAAAGAAGAAAGTAGAGGCATCCCGAAGGCCAGAATAATGTCTGCGTGTACAGTCGTTCAAGTACAAGAAAGACATAATTTAATCGGGGCTTAGTCATTCTCGCATCTCATAGTACGTCAATAGAATCTAAATAAAGGAAAACCGTGCCCTGATAGGGTCTGATCTTAGGGTAGATGGGGGCAATAGTACCTCTTTCTTAATATAGTATAAGCACGCAACTCTCTCTACAATTGTATGGTATAAAGGGAAGGTAGACTCATTGCAAGTATCTTTATATTTCAATTTGTCAGTCACACAATTATTGTATACCATATGCAGTCGAATAGGAAAGCTAGAGGAAAGGGGGGAAATGAGATGCGCTTTTATTCGAGAGCAAAGCCAATAAATAGAGGGCTAGAGACTAGATTATCCTCCTCTACGTTTTGAGAAAAGACAAAACTCCAGACTGACAGGTAAAGTCCTAAGGCATAGAGCAGGTAGACTATCCGGAGTTCGAAGAAAGGAGAGGTTCTCACACACTCTTGGGGTCTGTCTAGACTTAGAAGGTGGTGCTTACTCGCTGCTTCCATTGGGTCAAGGTGTCCGAACGAGTGTATAGCAAGCTTCCAGTATTTGATTGCGTGGTCTTGTCTTACACATCTGAGATTCCCGGATCTTGGAAGTCTAAATTAAAGGATCTGTCTCAACCCTACCTCTTTCCCAATCCCCATAGCTCTCTGGATCTACTCTCTCGTGTACGCGGTACCTAGTTTCTCGTTTCAATCAATCCTTGAAATACAACACCACTTAATATAAGTTCTTTCTATAGCCATACTATCATCTTTTTTCCTTTTCAATTTCCTATTCTACTAGTGCTGTCGAGTTCTCATCTAGATTAGTTTGGGTGTCTGGACTAAGTGCCGATTCGTATTCAGAGGTCCTTGTCTCTGCCCTCTCCCATTGCACCATCCTTTATATAGGTACCATTCCTTAACTCTGTCAATAGGTTAGATCCTTTAATACGGAGTCGAGTCAGCCACTTATGAGGGGGAAAGAGTGCAGCTACATGGGTAGAAGCTTAGCAGATAGTACGAACGGTCATAAGATCATACTAGGTTATGAAAGATGCTCAGTTCGAGCTAGCGACGTAAAGATGGTTCAGCCGAAAATAATACGAGGTGCAGTGCTTTGTTCGAGAGGCGGAGTTCAAATGCATTATCAGAGAAAGGTTTCGTGTCCAGTCCAAGTTCAGTTGGCTGAGTTCTCGGTGAGGCTGGGATCAGTTATCATTAAAGGTGGTCTGGGCCAGCCCTGCTGTATCTACGGCGTTATCAGCTAACCTGCTCTTGAACCTGGCTGTCTCGGTCTTTGAAGAACTCCTAATCTCAGGGCTAAGGGAGCCTAGCAAAGATTGCGCAGTAGCTTGACTCAATAGCTCAACTGTTGCGTAGCGGGCCCGTTTACTCAATGGATGCGCATGACTCAATTGATCAAGCCTGTCCTTATCTTTATGAGGGAGCTCTTAATGGTGTAATAGAAATTGATGGAATCGAACCAATTATGAGACAGAGCAAGCAGTGAATCGCGGAGCACCGAGCGCCATCCATATTAGTGAGAGTCTTTGACTACGCCTCCCCGAACTCATTCTCTTATGAAAAGACAACAGACCCTCCTCCCCTTTTATCTGATCTTATGATAAGATGATTCGACTCTGCTTACCTCCCCTTTATCTGACTTTACTGTTTGACTGAGCACCGAACCCTTTCTCTTTTCATATAGACTAATTGAGCTGCCATATTGGACTACTTGAATGGTCACCTCACTTGGCATGAGTCTGTCCTTAGCCATTACCGTCCAGGTTGCTTTTTCTCTGATCTTATCTTAGCATAGCTTAATAGGTGCGGGCGGAGTCCTAATACGAACTACTAGTCTTGAGTCTTCCTTTGACTCTCTCACTGCCGGGAGCCTCTCTCTCATCCCAAAGGTTCCCTCACTCCTAGACTTCTCCTCTCGATCTCTTCAGGTGAGCTGGGACCTATATTCTTATATTCAAGGGATGGCTCGCGATCAGCTGCATGAGTAGTGAATGGCTATGATAAAGTAGACAGATCTCTCAGTTGGCTTTTCTTGCCTTTACTTTGTATCGCTCGTATGCATCTGATCATATTGACTATAAAGGTTATCTATAGGATTGAAGCTAGGGTCTGACTAAGAATGGTTCTTCCTTTTCCTTAGAACTCAATTATCTATTAGAATGTTAATATAGAGTGCAAGTATTAAGTAGTTAGTGAAAGTTGAGTGTGTTAGTGAAAGTTTAGAATGAACGACAGTTGATGAACGATAGATAAGATATTTTAGAGTGTAAGTTGAATATTTAGAATATGGAAAGTGTAGTTCATGCGTGAAAGTGATGTTTAGAAACTCTCTTTTAGTAATTTATGTTTTTGATAGGATAGATTTCAAATGAATTGAGAAGTGGCACTATAACTCTTATTGCGTAATGAATTTTAACCCAAGCGACCCTCCTTTGGCAATAGGGGGCCCCCGTCATGGGGTTCCTATACAAACAATGGGATGGTGAGAGTGAAAGAGAAAACAAATTATGAATAAAGTAGAGTTCATGCCAGAACGAAAGATGTGCATTTACAGAGTGAGAGTGAAAGATAATTGAGAGAATATTGGATGGGGAGTTAATGCGTGAAAGAAAGAGAAAAGGAAAGAATGAACTCTACCCCTAACTATCGAGCTCTCCCCTCGTTACACTCGTCCCTTGCTTTTCTTTCTGAGTATTTGGATGACAGAGAAAGACACTTCAAATACTATTATGAGAGTTTTCACTCGAAAAAGAGAATGTAGATTGTTTTAACAAGAGTTTATTTGTTCTTTCGGGAGAGCTATTAACTGTGAGAGAGAAAATTCTTCTTCTGTTTCGGCGATGAAAGACGAAAGAAATTTAATTTGGAGAGTGAAAGTCGAGAATGAACTCCAGCTAGCTGGAGGGAATGTATATACATGAACTCCCTCCAAGAGGGAATGTATACATTCCCTCCTGGTGCTGGAGTTAATGGGGGCCATTAACTCTTGGGATCGAAATACAGTTGAAGCTATTAGATCTCCAGCTGAAGATGGAACTCTTTGAGTGAGGCACTCCAAGTTCACTCGTTCTATCACCTGGCTCTATGTCATGTAAATTGTAGTTGGTCCTTTCCCTTGCTCTAGAAAGTAAGGGCATCAAAGTTCGGGTAGAGCGAATAACTATACTCATCTATTGATTGCCACGGGAGCGACTAACTCACTCATAAGGAAGAGTGGCCGAGCTCATGTAATGACAACGACAGTAACGAGAAGAGCGAAGTTATAGGTTTCGGGAACCATTCTTGTAGTCCAGTCCAATCTTCTAGGAGATAGGGGATAAGAGTCCTTGGCGGAGGTCTAGTAGAGCCCGGAGCTCTTTCAGTCTGACTCTGGCGAGATCAGTTCAGAATTGAATAAGCTCGGAAAGCCGCTCACGACCTGTACGAGAAGAAAGAGGCTCGCCCTTAATTTAGTAAGTTCGTTGGAGAGGGTATTTCCGAATATTGTGATAAAATATTCGACGGGAAGATCCTTTCTTTAAACGAATCTACTGCTACTTAACTTATAAGAAGAGGTATGATTAACTGTTCTTGGAGGGCTCGAGCGTAAGCGAGAGAGACTTTGACTAGCTTAACTTGAACTTGAATATACTTAACAGGTCGGTCCGGTTTATTTGATTTTTTGATTAGAAGTAGAAGATATATAAGCAGTGGTTTTATGCCCAAAATACGGGGTTTCTAACTTTTGTTCGAACTTGATGACCAAGTTACGAGCGTAAAGTTTTTTTATGCCAAAAACACGGGGTTTCTCACTTTGTTCGAACTTGTGGACCAAGTCTCTAGGGGAAAATCCATTTATGCCCAAAATACGGGGTTTCTAACTTTTTTCTAACTTCAGAACCATTTCCCTAGGGGAAAGAAAGAAGACAAGGAAAGCGCAGTCAGTTTAGTTAACTGGCTCTGCCGAATCGGTGAAGAGGCGCAGTACGGTGGCTTAAAGAGGAAAGACCAGACTCTAATAGGATGGGATCAGTTCGGACGGGTGCGATGGGCCAGGCGGGGTTAGGGGCACGTCTTTCTTAGATCAGGCAGGTAAGGTAGGCTTGACCGAAGGGAGGCGAATGCTCAACTGCGAAGCTTTGACAGGCAGAGAGCCTTATCGAGGCAAGTGCATGAGAGGCCGAGCTAGACTGGACGGGGGAGGCAGGACGGGTCTTCGTAGCTCGTTCAAGGCCTATGACCAGGCAGAGGAACGGCAAAGTCAAACTTTGTGCTATCTTTGCAGTCCCTCACAGCGCGATCTTTGCAAACTCCGAAATCTTTGCAAGCAAAACTCTCGCATCTCGCAAGTCTTCGTTCAAAGCAAGTTCACTACTCGGGTAGAAGAATCAAAGAGCAGAGGAAAGACCGGACTCGGTGAGGACTGGCTCAGAACGGCAGATCGAGATCACAGAACCTAGGAGTGGAGCGGAGCAGAGTCTGCGTTCCCATCACCGCTAGTCATGCCTGGACCAAGAAGGCGAAGAAAGAGGCTCGCCCTCTATCTCTTTTTAGCAATATTAGGACTATTCTATTGATGGTAGAATCAGGACAGAGAGAAAGAATGGCTCAGAGCTCAGAAGCAGGGTAGAGTAATGGGTAAAGCAGGGTAGAGTAATGGGTAAACTCATCAGGCTCATGACCTGAAGACTGTAGGTTCGAATCCTGAAACAGCCTTTCTTCGGTGCGAGACCAGTCAGTTGATGGATTGCAGAGATCGCGCTCATTCATGCGAATGCTCAGGCAGAGAAGCCAAAGCACGCTCGGTCGAGTACGCGGTTAGTTCTTCGATCGATCCTTGCTAAGCTCCGGTTGGTTCTTTTACGTAGCTCCGGGTCTGGCTCGACTCCTTATCGTAGGCCCAGCCAAGCTCAGTCGAAGCACCCCCCAGAAGGGCTTTGTAGATTCATTCCGAGAGCGCACCACTTTAGCAGTTAAATTATAGATAGTGAAGCGGTCGACTGCCTGTCATGAAAGCGCTTCTGCCTAGCATGGCAAAGAGGGGCAGCTTTACAGAGTTTGTTTTTGGCCATTCCTACTGCGCTAGTCTACCTCGGTTTGAGGGCACGTTGTCTCTGTTGCATTCGGTCATCGATCGGTCAATAGCATGGATTGATTGGTGCCAGGGTAGAGATAGAGAAGGCATCGGGATGGGAGAGGCGGAGGTCGGTGCGCCATAGATCTCTGCACGGATAAGCAGCTATGCCTACTATTATAGTATAGGAGAGGTGGTGAGTCATAGCTAGACAAGAGAGAGCGGAAGCATGCTGAGTTCGACGATGCGACCAATGGTATAAGTGTGGTCCTTTCTTTCCGACCTACCTAATAATTCCTAGGCTTCGTGCGATGGACGGGGAGAGGCCTGTCCAATGGAACCTTCCATTAGTCCCAAGCTCCGAAGAAGGAAGAGACGAAGGGGCGACTGAAAGAAAGGAGCGGCGAGGGCAAGAACACTCAATTAGGTGCGAGGCTCTGGCTCTGTCAGTGACGAGGCTCAGTTGACCATTATTGGGGCTTCGCTAAGTAGATTCATTCGAGTTCGGGTCGGCTCCGAAGAAATGGATTCGAAGAGTTCGTGAACCGCTATCTTTGAATTTTCTTATCGAAATGTTGTAGTTCTTGAATTGAGTGTCAATACGGACCTCTCCGAGACTCTGATCCATCAAAGCCTTGTTTTCTACTCGTAGTGGGAATAAGATCTGGATTACCTCCTCGAGTCAGTGATAGTGATCTTGCTCAAACTGATTCTCTTGGATTGAAGGGATGGGATGATCCGAAGAGCTAGCGAAGGAAGAGGTATTGGATAGAGATGTTGAGATCGCCTCCTCTACTCAGCAGTGATTGCATAGATGTTGAGCCTCCTAGTGGGGCACCATGTGTGAGAACCTCCTCGAGTTCTAGTCAGTAATGGATGGATGTTGATAGCGAAGGAAGCCCCCCTTAGCTGGTTTCAGGCAGATGATCAGCTTGCTCTCGGGTCTTCTTTTCTTGCATGTCGGGTGGTCTTCTTTTCTTGCATGTCGGGTCAAAAGATTGAAGGACAGGTGAGAAGGAATCAAAGGATTGCATGTGCATGTCGGGTCTGATAGCTTGATCCGAAGCATGCCTCTAGTAGTGGAGATTGTTTATTTAATGAGAAGGGTAGATAGCTTGAGTAGTAGAGAAGGGACTGGGCTAGTAAGAAGGGACAAGAAAGTGATGCGGAGTCTGATCAGTTAGAATGTCGGGAGGCACTTACAAAGAGCCATAAGCAGAACTATGAAGCGGATCTGGTCGCGTCTCTTGGGAATCCTTTCAGGGTGGAGGCTTCAGTCTATGTTTAGGAGATCTCGGAAGGACAGCAAGGACAGAGATTGTGGAGGTAGAGGACGTGGACGCCAGGAGCTGCCTTACCTACTGCTTAAACTGCTTGCTGGTTGAGAAGGGCTGTAACGGCTTTTTTGTAGTGCTCACGTACTGGAAGGCCTACTAGACAGGCCCTATAGGAGTCGTGCTCACTAAAGCTATGGCCCTATAGAAGGACTGAAGATAGGAAGGGAAGAGAAGCTCTAACTAGTCCAGGTGAAGAAAGACCAGCCACGGCAGACACACTCACTGATCTACCTCGACCGGACTTCGACCAGACATGGTCAGAGATTCTTGCCCAAGAGAGCCCTGCTTTTGAGCTCCGTCGACTTCCGAGTTCATGTCTTTCTGCATGTCTTTCTCAGGCCAGGGAAGTGAAGACCGAAAGAGCAGGGCAGGTGCGAAGAATAGCTATCGGGAGAGGAGAACCCGTTCAGTTCAGAGAAGCGAAGATGCGGAAGCGGAAAGCCGACTTTCATATGGAATGTTAGAGCCCACCTAGCTCGTGAGGAACGGCCCACCGCTTAAAGTAATCCCCGGGCAGAGCAGTGAGAGTAATGCGAATCAGGCATACCTAACCCTCTTCTTTAACTGGTAGCTAGCTTTCACTCTTTTATTCTGTTCTGGTAGCTTTAACTATAAACTAGTTATGGAAGGCCAGCGTCCAGGTCTCTTACCAGCTCTAACTAGTCTTCTTACCAGACTCAGTTTTGTTCAAATTACACTAAAAACCATGCCACCCTTTAGGGGAAAGAAATTGAGTTTATGCCAAAAACATAGTGTGGGTCATTTTTTTTGCATAAAAAACACTTTCCACTAGGGAATTTCTTTCGAGTCTAGCTCGGATTAGGCGGTCCGAAGATTCGAAGACTACTACTGTTATGATGGTCAAGGCAGGCTCCACTCACAATCTGCTGCGGCTCGCTCCTCTACTTTAGTTGCGTGCCATCCCACTGCCTTGGTAGACGATGCCGAGTCCACTTCGTGCCTGGGATCTGAGATCTATCACTGCCTTGGTTGGGATAGGCATTGGGAGTGCCTCAGCCGGTGCCCTTGACCTTCTTGTCTTTCCTGGGACTTTAACCATGCCCGTGAAGACTGATGAGTATGCCTGGACCGAGCTTGATTCTTGTTCTTTCTTTGAAAAACCGGATCTGCAATGAATGAGACCTAGCACTCTGTTCTCTTGCCCTTCTCTCCAAGTCATTTCTCTTTCTTGCTCTCATTGACAAGCATGTGTTCTACTCTAATGTTAACAGCATTGCGCTAGCGTGATAAGATAAGATAAGAGTTTGTGATTGATGCACAAGCATGTGTTCTTGCCAGATTGAAGAGCACCACTCCTAACCTCTACTCCTCACGAGCGAACGAATGCGAATAGCTATGAACAGATAAAATAAGAAAAGACAAAAAGCAAAGCTGGCGTCGCTGTCGCTCGCTCCTTTCACTCAGATCTTATCTTTCTTCTACTATAATAATAGTACCGCCCCGTGGGCTTAGCCCCGTCACCGCCGAGTCAGTCTATCCAGAACGAGTCAGAGCTCCTATCCTATCAGGAATGCGGTAGCTACTTCTTTGCAATCTTTCTCTAATAGGACTCTAATAGGATGGGCTAAGGTTGAGAATGGTCTTGCGTCACTGCGTTCGTAGAACCAATAAACTCTGCCCGGGGTCTGGCCTGATCAGAGCGAGTGGAAAGAACCTCAAACTAGCACCGTGGGAATAGGAAAGGGAAAGCCGAACCCTTTCTATTTATTCTATTATGAATCTACAAAGCAAAGCAGGGCAGGACGTACGATGCCGAGCCCTCTTATCTGCTCTGATCTTCCGAACCTCTTCTCTCCCTCTTCCTGACGAGCCAGACTTATGAACTCATTCACGAGCGTAGGACCATTCATCTTTCTATTGAAGGAGCAGGTCGCTAAATTGACCATGAGAATCTGGGCTCGTTCAAAACATTCCAATTTGATGGGGCTCGGTCGACAAAGCAAGATGCTGCCCTTACGCACCTATCAGAACCTAATCATAGCACCTGCCGCCTATCTGCTCCCGTGGCATCACACTGATCTAGTCAGCTAGTCAGCTCTCTTCGTCGGCACGCTCCACAAGATTAATATAATAGGTTATAGGTGGGTAAGCTACTTCCTACTATGCGGTCGCAACCCAAGGAGTCGGCATAGCAACGAAGATTCAAAGCTTGAACTCATCTCTTATTCAAAGATTCTTCGACTCTTGGTTTGAATTGAAAGAAAAGGATTGCAGAGATAGAGATCTAAAAAAGCTTGACGGAGCCCTGGGAAGTAAGATCTCCCTTCCAGCCTCTCTTCTCTGAATAGGCGAATAGGCAACTTGAATATAAGAAATTGTACGCGCCCTCTTCTCCCGGCTCAAAGTTAGGCTCTTCAATCAAAAGGTGGTCGCCTCGCACCTGCCTGCCCTTTGCTTCGCATGATGGCTGATGATGCTCTCCTTAGAACATTCGACTGAACTACCATAGCGGGGCATCAGATATTACCTCTCTAGTCTAGGCTGCACAATCCCATTAGGTAAGGAAGATCCCCATTCTATGAGGCCCACTACGCTTCTTCGATCTCGATCTGCCGAGCCAAGACTGCCCTCTCAGCCTTTGATTCGTCTGCCCTGGAGTCCGAGAACGAACGACTTGAACGATGCCCGGCGTCGCTGTGCTCGCTCCAGACTTTGCCAATCGACCTCCCTAACTCTTTCAGACCCTTTCCCCTCTTCTTTATATTATTTTATTATAGGCGCCGGTTGCAAAGATCTAACGTTTGCAGTTTGCTTTGATCTCGCAGAGCTCAACGAAGCCCACCGACCAGAAGATTGGAAGGAGTCGGCCGAGCCAGACTATTAAGAACGACCTGCGGACTGATCTAATGCTTCTCTGCCCCTCATAGTTCACTCGCTCCTTTGACTACCCGAATAGAAGAGTTGCATTGCAAGAAAAAGAAAAGACAAAGTTGAGCTAAGCGAAATCTTTGCAACCAATTCGATCTGATCAGAGAAAGAAGCGATGCCCCTACCTGTAATTGAATGCTTTGCTTTCTATAATACTATAATTCAAGGAATCGACTGATGAGCCCACCAAAGCACTGTCCCTCTGAATGAATCAACCTCGCTTCCGTAGCTGACTGATTCTTCTGTCCGATGCCTGCTTCAACTCCTTAATGAACTCCTCTATTCCGCTCCTCACTATGAATCTATTCTCCGATCCCCACATCTCCGATTTATCCCCCGCACCCATTGATAAGGGCTGCCGATCTAACTTGGCCATTGATAAGGGCTGCAGCTTATGTCTTCATTTTCCATTGCCTCCTTGGAGCATGAGTCGGCTTGATCACACACACGTAACGCACGCCGGAGCTGACCGACTTTTACGTCGCGGGCCTTAATAAACTTTGAGCACCTTTTCTTGGGGTAGATTTGAGCACCTTTTCTTGGCCTATTGTCCCAAGACGGATATAAGGATTGGCCTATTGTCCCAAGACGGAGAGATTGATTGGCCCATGAGCGAGCTACGAGGGAGCAATCTCGAGACCTTTTTAGCTAACTTCCTAAAATGGGGTCGGCTCTATAATTTCACTATCATGGGTTCGAATCCCAGAAGTCCCGTAACGAATCCCATTTGTCCGGGTCAGGAACATAGTAGCTTCCTCAACTCCTTGTAGATCCTCATAGTAGCTTCCTTACCAATCCTACTCATAGTGCCTACAGCAGTCGCACTCAGTTCTCAGCTCAGGACCCTCCCCCTCCCTAACTCTTTCAGACCCTCGGCTCGCTCGGATCAAACTACTTCCCACCAAGGCAAGAACAGTAACTCGTTCTCGGGAAATAGTAGCAGTAGCAGCCACAAGACCCCTATTTTGGAACTTCAGTAGTGGTTTGCTTTACGTCGCTGTCGCTCGTCCCTATGCGAGATCAACTGTTCCATCCGCTACGTGGGCTGGCCTAACCTAATCTTCTCTCATCCCCGACCTGTGTGTGAGGACTGGAGCTGAGTCGCGAACCCCGGTCCCAGCATCTTCGGTCAACTCATGCCTGCAAAGGAAAGCAGCTCTTGCTCAGTCTCTTCAAGTAATTATAGAAAGCTCGATCCCTGTCCCTAGAAGAGTGAAATGGCCCGGGCTCACTATGCTGCGAAAGACGAGGTGCGGTGCCAAGGAAGCTCTGTCTGTCTTGTCTCTTTTCTTTCTTATAATAAGAACAAAGAAGTTTTCCCGTTGGTCGCCTTCTAAAGAAGTTTTCTTTTCTTTGCTTTTCTTTCATCTGAAAGAGTATTTCTATATATATATAAAGAGTGGAAGTAAGTGATTTGTTCCTATCCTATTTCGAGTAACAGCGGATTGTACTAGGCACCTCAACGGTCATGTCGTGCCCGACCAGCCTCCTATCCTACCTATCCAAGGAACGCTGCGAAATGATCATCAATCAAACAACAAACGATTATTTAGCTCTTATCTATATGCTTAACACAAGCTTTTCTAAGCTAAGAGTGAGATTCAAAGCAACCGGTCAAGTTCACGGGAACCAGTGGCAGTAGTCTTCGAAGAGAGTTTTCCGGAGCTGCCCTTCCAAAGAAAGAAGAAAAGAGCAGCCTTGCAAGAACCGGTCTGAGGAGCGAGAAAGCACTAAAGCAAGGAACAAGCCAGCGTCGTGAGGCCAGCGTCGTAAGAGCTCTGGGCTTAAGAAGCGTTGGGAGAGACCAGCTCGATGGGCTTAACCAGCTCTTGGGCTTAACGATGAGCTTTAAAGAACTATTTCTGTCTGTCTTCTATCCAACAAAAGAGAGGA
>JBBUKS010000066.1:1530406-1545079 GCA_038050645.1 Hedychium gardnerianum
TCTACGGGCCATTCACGTATTATTTTCTTTGGGGGGCCAGGAGGGAATGGTATTCCATTCCCTCTTTGGTGCTAGCTAGAGTTCATGGAATTATATACGTGATTCAAAACAGAAACTCTTTTTACGAAAGATCTATCCCTATCCCTACCCTTGTCTTTTTTTCGTTGGCTAGACCGCTTCAGTGCTCCGGAGTAGGATTCAGCAGAGGACCGGAGCGGGAATCCCTCCCATTTATCCTTCCCAGGCCTCATAGTAGTAAGCCGTCGGAGCCAGCCTAGGTTGAATCGGTCATGAGTAGGCAGTCAGCGGATGACCAGGAGAAAGCACTAACACGAGGTAGAGTAGAGGAGTGAACGAAGTGACACAAAGAACGACAGTGAGCGGTTCAGCCGACGAAGCCGACCAGCGAGTTCCATTCACGAATCTTAGTCAATCCATTGATTGGACTTTGCTTTGGCAGGAGAGCGGAGCGAAACCACCTTCTTTCTTCTTTTTAGATAATATCCGCCCATCCTATGCCAATCCCCCTACCACCTATTTTCATGTGAGTGGACCCAGCTCTCTGGTATAACTTGTTTGACACGGAGAGGAAAGTGGACTAGGCATAGAAAGCGAGGAGGACTCCACCAAGGGAGGATGATGACTATGAGGAGGGGAGGGTGATTTGCGGAGTTCTTACTCGTTTGCGGGCATAGCCTCTGCGGTACTTGTAAGAGGAGTGTGGATCATAGCTTTTAGCACGGCATCCTTTCCTTTCTGTGTGCGAGTGAGATTAAGTATCTTATGTAATATGAGTTTAGCTGGCCTCGTTCCAGTTCTTGGGTCCGGTGCGCTTTAGCTTCTGATAGGGATCTTGCTCTCTATTACTTTACTTTGAGTTCTTCTCTTTCGGGTCCGATAGCTATTATGGGAGCTCTACGGTGTCTCTGTGTTGTCCTTTTTTGTCGAGCTGCGCGTGGAAGAGAATGGCTTCCTACTTGTATCTGGCTTCCCCCTCCTCTATTAAGAAAGTGGTTAGTGCTCTCCCATGATCAAGTTATCCTATTGTTGGCTATCGAGAATATGGACTAGCGGGCCTTGTTCCAATCATTCTTCTCGCTTACTCACTCTGGAGTGGGGGGAGCGGGTTCTAGATTTGACTGCTACACGAGTGGAAGCGTACTTAGTACCAAGCAGCGGAATGTTTAGCTAAGTGAGAGGATGATGAGTTGAGCGTGGCTTGCCTTTTTAGCTCAGCAGTCGGTTCTTTGGAGGGATCTCATTCTTGTTCTTGGGGTTTCTAGTCTGGTAGGATTCTTTGGGTTCTTTATCAGTCGAGTGAGGGGTGCTCTGGGAATGAGGCTCTGAGGGGTCCGATGAGACCAGATGGGGATGTCGAGGGAGAGTGAATTCGGTTGTGAGGGACAAGAATAGGAGCGGAGCGTGAATGCTACTCAACGGGAAGGCAGAGAGAGAGAGAGAGGTCTCATTCCTATAAATGGGTTGAGAAGGTCTTAATGCATGAATGGCGGGACAGTCACTGGTTCTTAGTCAGAGGAGTAGCTGAAGTTGAATGGAATGGCCCTTCTTCGGGAAGTGAGTGGAGTGAGCAGGGACCGTTGGCGGCCTCGTTCACTCATTGATAATGTGCTTATCACACCCAGGAAGACAAATGCTAGATGATAGAATGCATAGCAGAATACCATCTACAGATAGAGACTATGGTGTCAATCGTGATATAATACCGTGCTCTGTAGATGACTGAGTGCTCTCAACTCGATGATGAATGAGTGTATAGCATTTACTATCCTTGTTATTGATGCCTTAGTGTCATTCGTTCAACCAAGACAATGGAATCAAATAGATGATGACATATTGCTTTGCAAGGGGGAATGGCACATTACATTATCGACTAATACCATTTAGTTAAGTATTAGATGAGATTGTGCTTCGCATTCATTCATCTCGACTATTGTCTGGTGCCACTTGCAAATGGTCTTTCGCCATCCACTCCCTCTCTCGTATGTGCTGATTAAGTAGTGGTGTTGTCAAAAGTAGATAAATGTGGTACGGTCACAGTCATGGGCTCCCTGTAGCATGAGTCAGATCTTAATGTAAGCTTGGCCCAGGTTGAGGAAGTTCTTGGAAGAAGCTAGAAGGTTCTGTTTTCCACGAATGCAGCTCTCCGCACTTGACTACACCTAAGAGACTCAAGGGCAGATGCCGGTTCGTATCTTTTCAGTCCCGGTTCTCTATTGATTCACCTCATTGGCCTCCTACGCTACCAATGAATAGCTTGTAAAAGCGATAAACCTAAGCGGCATTCAAGCGACCCTCCGAAAAAAAAGTAGCACACTCAGCAGATGCGGTTGGGGGCAGTAGTTGGAAGCCTTCAAAAGTTGGGTATATAATTCAATGAACTTAGTGGAATATCCGAAGGAACCTGACGGGCGAGCGCCTCACAACACTATAGTCGACCCTAGCTAGCTAGTAGGCCCTGGTTTCGAAAGGTAGCCCTGGCAAAGGTCTCATTTAAACTGAACTAGCGGACTGGATGCAGACCTGCCCCTTTCTTTCTATAAAGAATACGTCATGTCTTTTAAGGGAAAGATAGAGTGGTGCCACCATTCAATGAATCTCCTCCTCTCTTTAAGGGGAAGGCTTTGATCTACTACTATATAGAATGACTGACGTGCGGAAAGAGTAGTATTGAATCGAGTCGGTCTCTTAGTAAGGAGTAAGCGTGCGTGGAGATCCCCATCATCTTCAACTTATTCTTACCGTGCCCTGACGGGTCGGAGAGGATTCTTTCTCTAACATAGCGGCAATGGACCAATGAGTTGAACCCTTCAGAATAGCTTATAAAATTCCACCAGCGGCACGGAGCTCTTTCACCCGTCGTGACCTCGGGCCTCATATTCTCGCTTCCGCAAAGGATTCCTTTTAGGCGAAATACACATACACAGGCGGAAGAACTAGGTAGGACGAGCGTAGATAAGAGTCGGGAAGGGTAGGTCAATTCTTTGCCTTTTTTTGCGTAGTCTTTAGATAAGAAGCTATAGTGAGGGCTCTCTGCTTCGCTACCACTCTCTTCTTGGCTCTTACTAGAGGGCACCCCCTCTTCAATCCGAATCAACTTTTCATTGGCAAGCGCTTCGGGTAAGGTTTCTTTAGGTCCGAACCCTTGCAAGCACTTAGGCTAGGACATGGGAACAAAGATAGTCGAAGATCAAAGGTAGGAAGACTCTAGAGAATAGGGAGGAGGACTCGGAGCCAGAGAAATAAAGAGAAATAATATAATGGCATGAGCGGTGGCATGGGTCCCCATCGTGAATGGTGTAATGGCATGAGCGGTGGACCTCCTGGCCTCTACCTTGAAGTTTAGAAGATTATTGGTATGGGAAAAGCAAGACCTTGAAGAAGGTTAGTGTATGGGAAGAGAAGTGGATCGAACAATTCACAATTCACGGGGAAACGGACCGACCCGTCAAGTATGTAATGATAAAATAAAGTACTGTTAGGGTAGTCTCTTGTTAGCGGCTGTGACTTTGGAGTTCTCTGGTTTGTTTTTTTCCCGTGGGACAACAGTAGCTACTTTAGTTTTCATACTCGCAGTGGAGCTCGTTGTGCAGGCTACACATCCAATTTCTGCCGTCTCTTTCTAGAGATGACAGTTCGCTCATCACGATGTTCGGTTGATCGGTTCTGTTGTGAGTAGAAGCCCTTTGACTTTGAGCGTCTCTCTGTCCCGGCTCTTCGTTCGCTTCGCCATCACGAACATGCCATTCCATGTTCAGGAGAGTTCAAAGAGGATAATCCCTTTAGGCGAAATGAAAGCTGTTTCCATGCAGCCGGCACGATAAAAAGCGTAAGAAACTCGCCCTTTTCTCACTTCATGTAATTAAAAGGCCACTGAATCATGTAATTAACTATACTATAGGTTTTATCACACGACGTAATGGTTTTATTACATCATGTAATTAACTATACTATAGGTTTGATCGTTATAAGAGCATTGCAAAGCAGCGTTATAAGAAGCATTCATCATTGCGAAGCGGAATGCGGTAGAGAGTCCCTTAGGCCCATGAGCGATCCAACCATATAGGAAGACACTAAGAAGCGAGCCAGCACTCGAGCTGAAGCGCAGCGGAACGAGCAATTGAGAGCTTTTACCCGCAATAGCGACGTAGAAACCAATGAAGTTCAGTCAAGATATGATAAGTAAACAAGTCCCGTACGAATACATGTCTCTATCATTCGATAGGTTCAATTTTACTCATTCAAAAGAGAAAGTAAAGAGAGTAGGATAGTTCTTGAAGACGTAGGAATTAGATGGAAGAAGGCTCCGATAGAAGATAAAAAATAAAGAAGGAATCTCTCTGTGGTCCAATAGAGGGAATGCCAACGAGAGGAAGAAGTCGTGGCCCAAATCCCATTTATCAGAATCCAATTGTGAGTCTGCTGCTTCAGATTCTCCTGTTCCAGTTGAACTAGAAAGGAACCGGCCAAGAACTACTTTTCTCTTTCCTGCATAGAATTGGGAATCATACTATTTTGAGAGGAGCTTAGCATTCGTGAAAAAACCTCACAGAATACTGAACTTCTATGTAGTCTTGCTTCCGAAAGGCTTGATCTAGTCCGGCAGAGGGCATAGCAGCCTACCTGTCGTTCTAGGTCAGATTCCATCACCTCTTGGCCCTTCCGCTCTTAGATCTCTAACTTATGAGTGCTGGGACCACTAGGTATCGGTAGGTGCGAGGGCAGACTCTCTCTCTCCTTCTAGATTGGATTCCAGTTCCGAAGAGTGGAGCGGGAGAGGGAAAGACTTGAATAAGCAGCTGATGGGGGTTATTCTATAGCTATGGTACTTTTGAGTTTCAGTTCGACTAGCATAGGTTACTTCTCACTCACTTTCGTCTACCCTCATGGCTCTTCTTTCTTTTCTCTCCCGGAAAGAGTTCAGATCTTTATTAAAAGAGAAGGGGCAATAGAGCTTTGGGAATCTCCTCCAACCTAAAACTAAAATAAGTTCTTCAAATAGTGAATGGGAGACTCGACGAGGGAGGTTGAAGCTTGAGAATTGGGGATAGATGCTCCTTAAGTAAGGGATGAGGATCGGAAGGGCAAGAGCAAGCTTTCTAGTGTTTTTCGCAACTGCCTGTCTTAGGTTTAGGTGCGAGTTCGTGGAGTATGATTAAGCATCCGGGTCTCTTCCACCTTCACTCCTAAGCGTACAACTGGATAAACTCTAGTTCTTGACACGAATCAGCTTTACAAGGAGTTAGCACATGCGCTTCAAGTACCGAAAGAAGAGGAATTAGGTCTCAAGGGCTCACGGATGCTTACAGTCCCTCCTTTAATTTAAGGAAAGGCTTCTATAGCCGGCCGAGATTGACCACTACAGACCACGATGCAATGAGTGAGCTGGTTGGTGCCAAGCAGAGGCAGACCAAGACCTGGACTCACTTTTGAGCGCCGAAGACGCATGACTTCTAAGGTTCTTCCCTACTTCTGTTCTGGATCATCAAAGGTACGAAGAGCAGCAAGCCGCTCTCTCCCTGCAGCCTTAACGATCCTGATGGGCATAGCAAGCCTTTTCAGGCACAAAAAAAAGAGGGAGAAGAAGAGAATCAAGTCTCGCTCCCCTAATCCGGATCCAGATTCTCCATCCTCATGCCCCTGCACCTAGCTCACTCCTTTTCTCTTAAAGAGGAGCCATGCGAATGCCCTAGGGAGAGTGCTTCATAGTGCCCGATCAGTCTCAGATTAAGTAATGCCAAAAGAGGGGGCTTAGGGATATTCGATTCGCTATTCTAGCTATCAAACTCTTATCATTAAGAGCTAGCTCGTACGATCCCGATGGATGAAAAGAGCTGACCTCTCCTTTGATCGGAGTAGAGCAGAAAGCGAAGTCGGAGCGAACGACAGTGACGCCTAGAACTATTGCATTCTCTCCCTCCAGCTTGGCCCACCTACTATGGCTACAAGAAGGTGCCTCGGCTCTCACTTCACTCATCAGTGGTGGACGCAGCCAACTAAGGATCAAAGTGCCCATCTTTATCGGGAGAAGGACAGATAAGAGACTCCTCGGATCGTATAAGTAAAGGGATTCCACTCTAAAAGCAAGGGTTTTTGGGCACGACTCTCAAACCAGAAAGGAAAGGACGCGCGTATCTACCTTATTCAAGATACCTAATCCTCCTCCTCTCTCTATAAGCGCTTCTCATTACTCTTCTCTCTTCTCTTTTCACAAATGCAATGCTATGAACGATTGTGCTGCTCTCTGTAAAGAAAGGGCAAAGAACATAAGTATAGAAGAAAGGAAAGCAAAAAAAGAAAATGCGGAAGCTAACTTATGAGCCAAGCAAAGAGTAGGTCGTATATCTGGGATTGAGTGCAGGAGTGAGGACCACGAGGGAGTATGACCGTCTCGAGGAGGTCAACTTTCTACTAAGAAGCTTGCCCAGTTCTTTCTTTATCTAGAATCCCTTTGAGTGTAGCGCGCGGGAATCTTTCTAGTAATAAATAATGAGGAAGTGCTTCGCTTGCTAGGGGTCAGACTGATTGTCGACTTCTATTTCTTTCTTTCCTTTGGGGTGCGAGAGAGAACTTAGCGTAGGGTACCGGACTGCGCAAGCTATGGGGCATGTTACTTTGCCCGACATGGCCTTTTTTATCTGCCGCTAGGAGGTAATTGGCATACTTTCTATTCACAGGCTGATACGTATCCGAATGAGAAGGCGGAAGTCCACAGTCTCTGCTTATAGAAGTGGGACCCAAGAATTTGCTTGGGAAAGTGAAGGATTTACTTGAGAGATTCAACTGGGGAAGATTCCATTACTATATGAACAGAGCTTAGGTCCGGGGGCAGGCGATCAAGACTTGATGAAAGGATCTGCGATTGATGTGTTTGGCAACGTTTGAATCTTCCAAACTAGTTCCAGTGTCGGTAGACGACGCGTCACGTTGTTCGCACCTTTCCTTTTATGATTCCTTTACCAATGGCTGCTTCACCAAAGCATGAATCTGATTCTCTTCCTGCGTGTCTCCCTGTCTGCATCTGACTTACTAAAGAGTAGTCCCACTAGCTGTGAGTGGCATTACACATCTTCTACCCCTCTCTCTGCCTTTCCAAGAGCGGGCACCCGTGTATATTCTCGCCTAGCTCTTCCCCTTGGCTTGCTTCCGATCCCTTATCAGACAGCAACCACTAAAGCGAGTTCTCAGGGCTTGGAAACCTCCTCTCTGGGCCACGTCACTGCAGTCGTTCCTCCACTGATTCAAGCCAGGCGCTCCTCATGCCTCTCTACCCGGGCTCATCCCCCTCCTAGTCTCTGGTGAACGGGTTCGGTCAGCCCACCTTTGCTCGTTTGTCCGCTCTGCTACGGGCTTGGGCAACCCGCCCTTGATTCGTATGTTCTATCCAAACCGACCAAGTTACACGAAGTGAAACGAGGGGATGGAAAGAAGAAATGAGACCAAGCTGCCACTTCTGATTCACTCCTATTCTTCGGGTCTAGAAAGATCTTATTCAACCACTTTTGGGAATTAATGCCGAGAAGGTGGCAGTCCATTTCCTATGTTCGGTTTGAGTTGAGCTCGACCTGATAGGCTTCGTATTCAAGCAAAGGGGAAGATGGGACGAGGACGAATAGCAGGTGCGAGATGCTCATGTAACCGGACCACATAGGAGGAGAGGGCAGGAGAGGAGCTACTAAAGCATAGATAGGATAGGGGAAGCAAAGTCCAAGTCGTAGATAGTGCCCTCTTCTATAAGTAGTAGGAATGGCACGTAGGGACGAGAGTGCATGATAGATTGAGAGATCCTGAAAGTTTCTTTTTATCTCTCATCCTCATCCTCTGTCATTACATATAAGAAAAGGATTAAGGAACGAACGACAGTGAGCGGTTCTGGAGCGACCTCCGACTGAAAGGGACGAACCGAACGAGAGTTAAGTGGAGACTAAGACCCGTTCAACGAAGTGACGCGTGCGATAATAGTTTCAAGGCCAAGAGTAGGTGCGGAGAGGAACGAACTCAAGTGACGTAAAGAGAGATGACATCGTCAACTAATTGATGATTGATTGCTTTCGCACAATCAATCCAAGGGGGTGGGCTTCATGTCTTGATCCACTTATACTTATTGTGGTGCCTTCTAAGGTCTGATTCAACTATGAAAGTGGTCTTAGCTTACTCTGCCTGGCAGAAGTCGGAGAGTTTGAGCACATGAAAAGAGCTAGTTCCACGTGTAGGGGGCGTCGTCCAAGTTCTAGGCAAGCAGGTGCGGTCAATGGCACTCTTTGAGTGGCGGCTACTCTTCTTCTTGGCTATTGAGTTTAGTACTTTTATAGGTCTTAGACTATGATTGCAAAGGGCCGATGCTGGGCACTTATGTAGTCTACCATTAAAAGAATCCCAACCGGAAGCATTAAAAAGGAGTTCGATAGCCTCTCTCCCCGCACCACCTAAAGCAGTTCCTTCCAACTATAATAGTTGATTGAGTCTCGTCCTGAGCAGCAGAAGAAGTTTCATAAGAGTCCCACTTACTAAGAGTAGTAATAGTGATCCATCGAATGCTCTAGGCTAAACTATCTTAATCACTCTCGATCCCGAGGCGGCAGCAGTCAAGGTCCGACACCTCTCTATCTGAAACTCAACTCGGAGTAGCCTGAGGGGTAGTTAAGGAGAAAAGAAGTAAACCTCATTTGAATAAGCATTAAATGGTCCTTTCTTCGCTCCTATCCATTTACCGAAGTCTACGCGTTGGATCTTGGCTTCGTTCTCCCCTCTCTTCTTCAGTCGAGCCTTATTAGATTATAATAGATGAGAAAGCCTGAGATAGCTAATTAAACGGATACGATAGTTATGAAGTCATCACTCATTGATTCTCTTGCTCGCGAAGAAAAGGAATCAGTCTCTCGCTTGCTTTAATTAAAAAAAAAATGATTCATCATCTCTATTTTGAGTTCATGTGGGAGCCTGGCTACTTGTCAGGGCAATGCGAGAATCAAGAGGAGGGGAGCGGAGGAACGAGTGCAACGACGTGTAGCCGTCTTTTCTTGCCTATGTAACTGGATTCTTCCGGGAGCAGCCCCCCCACTCTTGTAGAGCCTATAAGAAGGTGCGCAGGCAAGGTTAGGAGCCCAGCTATAGCTAATCTCATGAGACAGCAAAAAGAGTAGGTTTGGGTGAGGTGGATAGGCTGGTGAGCGCTGGCTAAAGACTCATGATCCGCACGCAAGACATTAACGCGGGTAGGTGGGCAAGCGGCAGTGACGCGTAGCACCTTGAGAAAAGATTCATGTGAACGTGCCCCTCTTATATTACTAATTCCAATGCAGGCATGGATTCACAATAAAACCTCTCTTTGAATGATGGCGGTGGAATCTTTCTCCTGAGTCCTAGGCAGCAGTAGCAAGTTAGGCTCAACAGAGTGATCCACGGTTGGTTCAGTATATGGTGCCCTAGAACCAAGAATGAAGTTCTCTCGATACGTTCCACCAGAACTAGGAAGCGTACAACTGGCATAAGTAATTTGCTTTACGCCTCAACGAAAGGGAAAGTAGTCAATGCGACCTCGAAAGGTCAATCTTTTTCGACACTCTGCAGGCAAAGGAACTATCTCGCCACTCATTATAGAAGTTGAATCCCTTTCAGAAGACCGTGACTTACACTCATCTTTATAATGATTAGAAAGAGAAGTGTCAAAGCCCGATACCCGAAGAGTGCATCTCGAACCTAAATGCACAGCTGATTCATTGAGTACTGAACTTTCCTTTTCAGCCAGAGCTATCTGACCAATAAAATAAGGTCGGGCATCAGTCCGACCCACAGAACCCAATTAGCTTAAGCCAGGTGGTAGAGCCGAGCGAGCAGTTTGTTGATTCAGATTCAGCTACTCACTGGTCATATTAGGTACGATTCCATATTCTGACTACTGGGAAGAGCGGTTCCGTGGGAGCAGATTCCGAGCTGTGGAAGGAATGAGTTAGCAGCGTCAGTGGATAGCCGAAGAGAGCAAAGATCTAGTAGCTCAGTCCCGGACAATCATTCTTAGGCCTGATCGGGGAGGAGGGAGCTTCTTTTTGGATTTACACCAGCAGTGACGGGTTCAAAATGAGTCTAGTACGGGTGAGGTCAATAGACTCTGTGGCATAGCATAGCTGTAGATAAACCGGCCCTTCCTGCGCTCTCCACGTCGCGATGCTCGTACGAGCTATCTGACCCCGTCGTTCTCACTCGGCCCTTCCATGAACTTGACCCCTAAACTAATCTAATCTAATAGTTAGTTGCTGCGAATGATAATGAGCTGACTGCGAAAGCAAGAGTATGACTCTAAGGCCATATTAAGAAGTTTGGGAGCCGTTCGGGCCATGAACTATTCAAAAAAGAAACTAAAATGACGAAAGATCTATCCCTATCCCTACCCTTTCTTCTTTCTTTGCCGATGCGAGACCTCTTGGTCTGAATCTGAGGAGTGCTTTTCTTTCCTTCTCCTTACCAGTGCGCTAATCACTTGTCACATCCCTTGCTTCTTTCATCTAATCGGCCAGCACTCTGACCTTCCGATGTCGGGACAGTAGGGACAGTAAGGACAGTCGGGAGAGTCTCTGCACGAAGTGTGACGCTAACATAGAGCGAGACTCTCTCTTCCCCATCGTGGGCCGGTGCCGTATAGCTCGAGAAATCGAAAGAGAAGTACGAGAGTCAGTCTTAGTCTTGGCTTATTCATTCGTTCAAGATAGTACGTCAGTCTTGGCTTATTCATTCTCTCCTGCTTTCGTGAACTTTGAACTCAGATGCGGGAGGAAAGTCCTTGTATTAGGTATTAGGGGAAGAAAATTTCTAATGTCCTTATGTAAGTCTTGGCACGTCGTTTCACTCGTTCCTTAATCATTCGTTCCGGTCTCCGGCAGCCTAAGATCTTTCATTTCAGTTGAACGAGCAAAGCTTAGTGTGACTGGACGAAAGAGTGCTCGCCCTTAATTTAGTAAGTTCTAACTGACTAAGGGCATCCGTAAGGGACGTAAGGGGCAAGACGGGTTTCGTACTTGATTTCAAAGTCAATTCTAAATTCTATGAGTGGTTATAGTGGGTAGAGGTAGTAATGAGTGAGTGAAGATGAGTGAAGAGAAGATGAAATTGAATGAATTCAAGTAGCTCATTAGCTCATTCAAGTAGCGCTTCCCTAGCAAGAAGTGGGTTTCACAAGGAAAGGGTTTCATTCAAAGGAAAGTTGCGCTATCGGGTGCTCATTTGTTCACTCAGAGGAGTGAATGGATACATTCCCTCCAGCTAAGGGGAAAAGATAAGAAGATGCTTTATGCTTCACACATGCACACGCATAAACTGAACTTCGGAAAAAGAGAATCAGATGCCATATTCGTAAACGTAAAAGATCATCATCTGCCATATTCGTAAAAGATCATAATCTGCCATAAGAGAATCCCATATGTGCGTAACGAGAAGAGGGTGGCATACCACTAAATACCACTAACCAAATATAAGAGGGGGTCAAGGAGGTGGGTCGGAGTTTGATGGGAGAATTTCTTTATCGGAGTTTGATGGGAGAATTTCTTTATCGGAGTTTTCGGGAGTTCAAAATCCAGACTTGGGAGTTAGGGTCTTATCTTATCTAATACAGTTTCATCTTGAGTTTGATCGGAGTTTCTAGGAGTTCGATAGGTTAGCTGTTTTAGTATATTCATCTGGGGTTTTGGGTCCCTCTTTATGCATAGTACTATTCATGTACTTCATGTACTAAGAAAGTGAAAGATAAGATTCGAGTTCGTATTCGAGTTCGTAAGGGACGAACAAGTGCTCGACTGATGAATAGAAGGGCATCCTAAGGATAGGATCGCTTTAAAGTTAGGGCCGACCAAAGGAACGAGCAAAGCGACGTAGAGACCAATAGGGAGAGAGAGAGGAGAGGGACGAAAAGTGCTCGAGCTATTGATAACGACAGCGGATACGCGAGAGAGACGAGTGATAACGCTTTCTCTTTCTTAGCGCTTCGCCCCCCTCTATTGGTTGGGGAACTCTGGTTGCGCTTTGGTTGGCTTTCTCCTCTTTTATCTCTGACTGAACGAGACCTCAGTTGGCTTTCTCCTCTTTTATCTCTGACTGAACGAGACCTCAGCGGTAAGGTCAGAGTCTCGCTTTCATACGGCTGGTTCAAATCCAATAGTAGGTAAGTTCCCGGCCGAAAGCCCCGCGCCAGCATGACAAAAAGCACAGACTGGCTGCAAGGGCATTCGAAATGGAATGACCAAAGCATCGGTTGCTTCCACTTGTTGCCTTCTTCGACCGACGATGGCTCAGAACTCCATCCCACATCCATGAAAGAAATAGTTGAATGGGATAGACAGACCTATATATCTCGTTTTTAGACCCCACGCATCAATCAGTAAGATCTCTCGGAAGAAACCCGAAGAGGAATCTGGATCTAGCGCATTGGACAAAGTCTCTACTTTTTTTTGCATCCCACCCCGAAGAAGGAAGGCAGGGCTCGGGGGAGTGCTTTCAATCATTGTTTGGCCCTCTCTCTCAAGCCATTTTAAAAGTGAGCTGATCAGTCTTCTGTCAGTCACTCGGACGGAAAATCCTATGATGAAGAATCTTTCATTCCGTGACGTCGTTATCACTCGTCCCTCTCCCTGGGTCGAGCACTACTACTTATCGTCCCTCTCCCTCTCTCTCTCTCCCTTACGAGCCCTACGTCCCTTACGTCTGCCCTTTATAGCTCGTTCTCTTTACGTCGCTTTGCTCGTTCCTTACGTACTCTATCTTATCTTGAACTTTTGATTTTCCTCAGTACCTTTCTTATGTTATGAGTACATACTCCTTGGCATAAAACATATAACTTAAAAACATGAAAATGGCTTTTTCTTTATACCAATTGTAGTATATGAATAGAATTGTAGTATATGAATAGGTTCAATATCTTATAGGGACCCTTGAATTAGGGTTAACATCAGATCATTCACCCTCTCATTCTAGTCAAATAATAAGTCATCTTAGAATCTTCTTAATTATCATACTTTTCACATAAACATAGACCTTCAAACTCCCTTTTAACTCCGGAGGATACTCATAATGAAACAACTCAAACTCCGTCCAACCCGATCCCCTATCTCAAAATTCTCTGAATAGGTCTTTTCAATCATTTCACATTTTTTTATGATTAATGTATTTTTTCTTTGGGGCCCCCTCCTTCCTTTCTTTCCAGTCTTACATCTGCGTAACCTATCTTCCAGTATGACATCTTAGATTCTGCGCCGATAGCTATTCTTCACTCTCAGCAACAGGTCCGAGTGACGGGGGGAAGATAGCGACGAACGAGTGATAACGACGTGAACTCTACAGTTTCTGCATGTGTTCAGCATCTAGCATCTGATGCTCTTTTCCCTACACTACAAGGAGTGAACTTTTGAGCTTTCATTCAAGTGAGTTCACTTTACTTTATATTTAGAGCTTTCATTCAAGATCTTATCTTAGGCTCCGGGGCCATAAAGTGTAATTTCTTCGCGGGCCCGACCACTCTTGGCTAAGCAAGCTTCGGGAAGTGCGGAGCTTTTTCGATCTACTTGCTTTTTCGATCTACTTTCATTCAATTTCTTCGTGAACTCATTACTATTCATTATCTCATCTCGTATCTTTATATAACGTAACTGTACCGGCCATGATTCTTATATGAAACTATAATTCATTTCATTGAATCGAATGCGACGTTTACGTTATACGTTATATATATTAATATGAATCTCATCTCATGCGACGAGTTAATCACTTAACAACTCATTTCCGAACATTCTTGAACAGTAGAGTTCACGTCACCCCGTGGTGTGGTTTCACTCGGCCGTCCTGTCCTCTTCCCGTCCGTAGTCGCTTCTTCCCGTCCCACGTTGCTGTCTTCCCATCCCACGTTGCTTTGCTCGTACCTGTTGCTGGTTAAGTTAATCATTACACTTTTTATGATAGGGGCGTAGGGCTCGACCGAGTGCTTAGACGAACGGTAGAGTTCATACTAAGTTTAACTCGTTCGTCGCTATGCTAGCTACAGGACCGAACAACAGTGACGAACGAGCGAAGCGACGTAAAGACGGACGGCCGAGTGGGTGCACTCTTCCGTTCCTGTTGCTGCGAAGCGACTACAGAGACCCGATCCGATAGGGACGATAAGTGCTCGAGCTATAGCGAGAGGGACGATAAGTGCTCGCCCTTAATTTAGTAAGTTCTAAGGAATTTGAGGGACGGAGGGAGTGACGAGACGCACTTCTTTCTTATCTTATTTTGTTTGTCGCGACGTGTTCTTCTTCTTTTAATTTAGCTGGTGCCATGTAGTTATAATAAGTCTTCTTCTTTTGACCTCGGGTCGGCTACCAACAACTAACTCTACCGGAGAAAGGAAAGGTGAAGAAGCGACCTATAACTCACCCTAAGGGTAAGGAACGATGGAAACCAATGTATATTTAAAGCGGGTGCCCTTTGTTGTACTCGCACTATATACTTTCATTGTTAAGCTGGTCCCCGGAAACTATAAGTCAGAAGTTCTTCCATAAGTCAGAAGTTATTCCATTCCTCATTCACAGTGATCAGTCAATGGAATTCCGGTTCAGAAAGAGTCCTTATCGTTAAGCTGCGGGTAAGGTTAGAAGACTAATGAAGATAAAATACGCTAAGTAGCTCCACTTA
>JBBUKS010000066.1:1600190-1623232 GCA_038050645.1 Hedychium gardnerianum
CGTGAATGTATACATTCACTCTTTCCAAAGAGGGAATTCCATTCCCTCCTGGCGCTAGAGTTCATGGATACATGAACGACTGGAAGGAGTGAATGTATACATTCCCTCCAGCTAGCACCAAGTCGTTCATGTATTCACATAATTACTTTCTTTGGGGGGCCAGGAGGGAATGGTATTCCATTCCCTCTTTGGTGCTAGCTGGAGGGAATGGCTCAGAGCCATTCACTCGTAGGGCCATTCACTCTCCGGTCGAGCCATCGTCAGAAATCCCTGCCCTTGCTAAAACAAGGGAGGAGCGGGTCTACGTGTTCAAGGGTCTCGCAAGATAGCTCAAAGCGACCTTTACTTGAATTTAAGGAGAGGGAGTCAAATGCAGAGCGACGTGGAGAGAAAAAATGGCACCATTCACTACTACGTATGCTATTAAGAGGCTGTTGTATGCAAGTCCATTCACTCTACCCTATCTGTATTTCGAGCCCTACAGACCCTCTCCAATGATACTATTAAATCAATTGCGCTCGAGCCCGTCGTTACTCTCGGCCCAACCGCAACAGTCTCTTATCTTTTAGGACTTGCAAAAGATAATAATAGTCGTGAATACAAAACTACCGCGTCGTTATCACTCTTTCCTTCCGACTGCTGTTTGCTGAGTCCGATCCGGTTTTCTAGCTTCCCGTAGCGAATGTTAGCAGTTGAAGATGTTCCTGTTGCAGCTGGCTCCGCGTAAGTTGTTCATTCAAATAGGTGCAAAGAAGTACGGGAAAAAGAGTGAATTGAATTTGCCTCCCGGCAGCATAAGTTAATTCCATAAAGTACGCCACCCGCTCCCGAATGACCGAACCGGACAACCGGAACCGAAGGGACCGAAGGTCCGGACAAGCAAGAACCGGACAAGGAGAGCAACCGACCGGACACCGAAAGGCTTCCCGGAGGTTCCTCCCGTACGGGGTGGGGGTTCCATGTTCCCGAATTAAGGACGGGTCCGGAAAATGCCCTGAACAAATGCATTGTATAATATAATGGTCGTTGAACATCCGTCAGACTGGTGGCTAGGAAAGCAAGTCGTGCCCCAGGGGAAAATGAGACCCTGAATGCGGATACAAAAAGGCAACGATTGAACCGTCTGGACGACCTCTGTCAAACTTAAGAAGGAAAAGAAAGAGTGCCACGATGTGGGGCCCCCCAAAAAGGGGATAAGCTCGGGGACTAGGGAGGCAAGAGATTCAGTTTCAGGCGGCGGCACCTTCAGTTCAGAGAAAGGAGAACGCTTTCCGTTGCTGTTTAAGCTTCAATAGTGGTTCTTGTCCATCTTGTTCGCGTACTAAAGGAATGATTTATGATTCCCAGTAGAGGTAGAGGTGGATTCTGAGGGCTTTCTTTCCCGTCTCGAACGTCCCTGACCACTCCGCTCCCTTCTTGGAATTGACTTAAGGGCCGAGTGAGAAAATAAATACTATATGGGGGATCGCTTTAAAGTTAGGGCAAATCTGGATCGCTTTAATTTAAATAATTTAGGGCAAATCTGGCTCGAGCGCATGCGAGAGGGTATATAGGCAGATCTTTCGTAGCAACAACAGAAGGGCCGAGTGAGAACGACGGGATCGCTTTAAAGTTAGGGGCGAATGATAATGACGCGATCGTTTTATAGTTAGGGTATCCCTGATAGGCTCGTTTTAAAGTTAGGGTAAGAGTGCATGGTATTTACCAAAGAAATGCCATGAACGCAATCAATACTGTAATTTATTTGCGGTTGGGGCGAATGAGAAAGTATTTGACGCGATCGTTTTATAGTTAGGGTAAGATCTTTCTACGTTTTTCATAGTTCATGGCCCAAAGCCATTCACTCCTTAAGCTGTCGGATAGTAGTTCATGGGTATATTTTTCCAGGCTAGCTGGAGGGAATGTATACATGAACGTATTATTCCATTTTCTAGGCCAGGAGTGAATGGTCCTTTACCATTCACTCTTGGAGGGAATGGAAATTGATTTGAGAAAGACCATGCACTCCTTATTTTCTTTGGGGGGGGAAATACCATGCACTCGTAGGGCCATTCACTCGTAGGGCCATGAACTCTAACCCTAAATTATTTAAATTAAAGCGATCCCTCCGGCCCTCAGTTCATCGGATTTGGGATGGTTTGAGGCCCCTGGACCTCGCCTCCCGCTCCGTGGGCTTAATCGAACTGCCACCTGCGACTGGTCGACTGGGTCAGTCGATTGAGGGCGGAGGGAAAAGGCGCATATTTGCCATAGGTCACTATGTCAATCAACGGTTGCTTAGACCGCTCCATGAGTGGTTGATGCAGAAGAGGGTCCCCGGGACAGACCAAAGATCGACTAGTTGGCAAAGAGCACTGCTACTCTTTTGACCTTCAGTCGGCCACTGATAGGTGGCCCGTCTTATATGAGATAGTGGCTGTGTTGTTTGGGAGGCCGTTCGCTTCTTTAGCCTTTCGGCCCTGGCCCACAATATATTCAGTGTGCCCTTTGCGCAAATGGTCACATGTATCTTTTGTGGCGTCATTATCACTCGCTCCTCTCTTTTATTATGCCTCTTGGCCTCTGTTCGCTTTGTCACACCACTGTGTAATATGGTGGTGTGCCGAACAAGTATACCCGGGGAAAGTGTTTCGCGATTATGCGCTGCTTGGTGATGACGTAGTCATTGCTGACCAGCGTGTTGCTGCGCTGTATGAGTCGGTGCTGTCGGGTGTCAATCTTTCATATCAGAAAGAATTGATTTCCGATCGGGGGGCTGCCGAGTTTGCTAAGAAGTTCAGGGTCAAGGGTTTGAGAAAGGATTTCTCTCCAATCTCTATCCGAGATTTACTGAACTCCCACCACCCTTTCGGGCTGGCAACAGTCCGTCAAAAAGACCCTCACTTGAGTTTTCCACTCTTGATGAGGTTAGGGGGTGCTGGCTTTCGCCAATTAGCTACCTGGCCGGCTAAAGAAACACTTTAGTCGGTTGTACTCCTCATATTTGAAGACTTCCTAAAGAGCTTTGGCTCGGCAGGGGCCGGCCGCTGAATCCTTACTTGAAAGGCTATCTAATAGATTCTCTTCGAAAGAAGGTAAGACCTAAAGATATCCGGACTCCTCCTGATGAGGTTTTTCATAACATCCCTACTGATGGGATGGATGAATTTGGCCTCCTCAGGCCGATGAAGGATTTTCTTGAATGGTCATGTCTAAGAGCATGGGTTCAGCAGTGGCTAGAGTACCTTCATTGGTACTCAAAAGTAGCTCTCTCTATCCTTCGGTGACCATCGACGAATTGCGTTAGTATCCCACTGTCCAGTGCAACTGGGAACCACCTAAGCTTGCGTTGGTGCGGTTTGGGGTGGCTTTCAAGCTGTACGACGTGGTTTCCTCGAAAGGGTTAGACTACCAGGTACCTATCCTGGAGCCTTTGCCTTTGCATGGAGTTGGTGGGGTCATGATCGATCCCGATGGTACTGTGGTGGGGTACCTCCCCATCATAGGTTGAGAGGGTGTCCACCTTGTCATCAGCAGCCCGGAATAGAGTCAATAATCTGTTTGGGCGGTATTGTAGTCGGCTCGGGGAAAAGCGGTAGATTTTATCAGGTAAAGGCTGAACTTCTTTCGTAGCAGGTCCACCAAGATCAGACGTCACGTGGCATGATACGATAGAAGGGGTCGACTTTCACCTCTCTTAGGGGAGAAAGCACAAAGAATTTCTCAGTCTTCCGCCGATTAGATGGAGTCAATGCTCATTCTTTTTTCAGTCTCACCACTAGAGAGACCTAACAGCTTTGAAAAAGTGAACAGACCTTGCACAGTCTAACGAAGACTTATTACCGAAGATCAGGAGCACTCGATTAGGGGTTACGTGTTCTTTCTGATCGTCTATTGGCCATACAGGAGTGGAATACATACCTCTTTATAAAGAATCAAAGCCTCGGTCGTGCTTTTATGGATCTTCCTGTCGTTCAATTAATGCTTTTTCTTGCTCAAGCTATTTTCAGCAGTCGTTTTTGTTCAGCCGGACTGAATGGGAGATGCAAGCCTAGTCTATTTAGGTGAAAGTGGACTTCCTCAAGATCGGGTTTATAGGCTGAGGTGCACGCTAACCACATAAATATATAGTATAAAGAGGTCAACGGTAGTTTGAGGACCAGTTTAGGTCAGTTGTCATCATCATGGGTTCAACTCCCAAAACATTACTAATATAATGTCTCAGCCCCTACCTTTAAACGGGGCCCCTCTCCCTTCTCATACAAGAGAAGGACAAAGGAGTAGGACAAGGCCCCCAGCGATGGGGGGAAAGAAGAGTGGGTACGCGGGCTTCTTTCACTTTCGTTTTGAAGAGAGCGCCTAGCGCTATTATCCAAACCCTGGCTAATACAATGTGATGGCGGAGCCGTTCGTGGTGGGGGTGCCAATGACAAATGAGATGCTGGCTATAGAATCCTTACCCCCAGGACTGCGGTTGCAAACCCCGGTACCTCGCCAAAATGGGTATCTTAGTGATCCCAAGTTGTCCAAGGTCCTGCCTCCATAACATGTTCCTTAGCTGAAGAGTCAGCGAAATCGAAGGGAAAGGTGCCTTTACGAACCATAGAAATGGAAGACTAAAAAAATTCCAAGCTCTGCGAATGAACTTCACCATATCTTGAATGGACGGTGTAGCACCTAATACCCAAAACTGCGTTCTTCCCTCGTGAAAGCTAGGGCTTTTCAAGCCCGATTTGAACTACCTATCAATAGGAGAGTTGCGGCACAGAAGAAAAAGAGTCCATTCCTGGTTCGGGACTTAGAGTAACAGGATGAGCAGCAGTCGTGAATGGAAGGAGTATAAATGGTATTTCCCCTACGAGTGCATGGTATATTTTTTCCCGTAGAGTGCATGGTATTTCCCTACGAGTGAATGGCCCGTAGAGTGAATGGCCGTCGTTATCACTCGGCCCAAGAGTGAATGGTTCACCCTAACCGCTCCGTGGGCTAGCTATAGCTTCAATCCCTCTTTTAACTCACTTCGCTTCGTACCTTCTCCTCTCCTTCCAGTCTATCCTTTAATCCCATCTATCTTAGGTGAGTGTGAAGTCTATCCGAACCTTTCCTTTGAGTCCTCCTCGAGTCTATTTGTCAGCTTTCCGCAAACTCATTTCATATTCTCTTCACTCTAATGCTCAGACAAAGAACTACAGCTTATACTCTCTCTACCGGGAAAAGAGTGATAGGCGCAATGCCATTAAGGTTGGTCTTCTTTCGTCCCTATAGCTTACGCGAGAGACTGAGTTTTTCTCGGCCCATAGGTTTGACCCCAGGTGAAGCTCCTACATGACTGGTTCAGAAAGGAAGGGAAGACTCGGCCCTTCTTTCTTTCTCCCTTCCCTGCCTCTACTTTACTTTACAGTCGGAAATTGAACCCGCGGGTCGAGCTACTTATAATGTTGATTCTCCCGAGTCCGCTCCAGTTGCAGCTCTTCCTCTTGTCATCGGTAGTATAGTCATTTGAAAGCAGGTGCCATGTAGAGGTTCGGAAAAGCAGTATAAGAAGTATGCCAAGCAGACTCTTTGGCAACACCTAGAAGATCAAAGGCAGCTGCTGCTCTTTCTCCGGTTAATGAGGGTCTTGCCCGAGTCAGGCAAATCCTTAACTTTCAGTCGAGACTGAAGCTTTATATCCTCGGACCGCTTAAGAGCTAACTCGGGCAAATTCCAAAGATGAGTCTCTCTCCTTATCCCGCGAAAGAGTTAACGTGACTCACTTTAACTTCTACTTTTTCACGCTATCAAATTGGCTGCTTAGGCTTCATATCCTCTTGTCTTAGCACCATTCACAGCTTCTAATGCAACAATCAGTCCCGAACCGAGCCCGAACTGAACCCGGTCGTTCGCAGCGTATAGCCATGCCCCACGTCTTAATAATGATTTTTCTTGTCTTCGTGCCTTTCTGCAGCTAATATAACAATAAATATAGCCATGAACTCATTGCGCTCCGAACAGCTTGAGTGCTACAACAGAAGGATAAGTCCATCTCTTTATTAAACCCTTCCGCGTACTATCAGATCAAAACACGGGAAAAAGACCTGCTTCTATTCTTAATAGTGCCTCTTGTTGTCGCTCGAGCAATTCAGCTATACGAGTACTCAGCTAAACTCACAATAAGTATTCCACGTCGCTGGTAGGTATCGCATAAAATCGTCCCTAACAAAACAAAACACTCTCTCTCTATCTCTATCTCCCTAACTTAACTAAAGCAGCAATCCCAGCAAATGTATTTCGAATATCTGAATGGACTTGCATACCTACGTCGTTCATGGCTATTCAAAACTACGAAAGATCTACTGAAAAAGCACTTTAAAGCATCAATTCTTTAACCAGCTAGCGGGAGGAATAATGAAAACGGAGAAAGAGTTTAAGAAAATTATTTTCATTCAAAAAACACACTACGAAAGAGAAAGTGAAAGAATTAAAGAAAATTCTTTTCTTTTCTCAAATTATTTGAATTTCATTCATTTTCAATTATGAGAATTGTTTTCTTTCCGATACGAACCACTGGTATGAAAGAAAAGATCATTCAATTCCATTCTACTCTAATTACCACGTGTGTTTTTTGAATGAAAAGAATTTTCTTAAACTCTTCTCTTCATAAGGCTACGACCATATAATGAAAAGAGTGAAGCAGATTGAAGACCGAAATGCGACTGCAAGGACCCTTCTTGTGACAACAGTAGTCAAACTCATACTCATATAAGGGAAGAGGAAGGGCAGGGCCCCCCAAAGAAAATAAGGAGTTCATGGAGAAATTTAATGCATTTCTTAGTTTTCGGAGCCGACCTACTACGGGAAATGGATATGGAAGGAATCGAACCACTTTCTGATTCAGATGCATTTGAATTTCATTCAAATAATTTGAGACTTCTCTTTCGCACTTTAAAGTGCTTAAAGAGTGTATCTTTCTCCGTTTCTGTTTTTCAAACATCAATTTGTCACTTTTTTTTTTTTTCTATCCCTATCCCTATCCCTATCCCTACCCTTAGGGATAGAGTGCCCTCCGAAGATCAAAGCAGAGGCAGTGGTGGTCAACTTTTCCATTCAGTCTAGCATTGTTGCCAAGGTAATAGATTACTATTCCATGGGAAACCGCAGAAAAACAGGGAAAGGTATAAGCCTACCTTACTGCTGGAAAACTTCCTACAACTACAAGTTCCAGAACTACAGCTTACAGGTAAACTACTGACTCGCTGGCCCTCTAGAAACTCTATTCACTCAGATAAGAGTAAGAGTAACATAGACACTTACCTGAAAGGAAAGGTACGAGTGATAACGACGTGGAGGGATCGCTTTCAGTTAGTATGGCAGGGAGAAAGGAGAAGGCCCCGAACTTAATATTTAGTCGTAAATGGCCAGGCACCAAGAGTTCATGGAGCACATGAACGACTGGAGGGAGTGAATGGAGCACATTCCCTCTTTTGCAGCTAGCTGGAGTTCATGGCCGGCACCAGGTCGTGAATGGCTCGGAGCCATTCACTCTACTCTTTGGGAAATACCATGCACTCGTAGGGGCCTTCTCCAAACATTGACTACTTTCCGATGAGCGACAGCGACGTGAAAGGCAATTTCGAGCGACAGCGACGTGAAAAGGTAAACTCAACACTCCTATCTAGCTTCCTCCTCAAAAGCTACCCGAAACATCTTTTCTGGCTGACAACTGCCCCTAGCTCGATTGCTTAACTCATCCAATAAGACGACTAATAGCTGGAATCAGAGTCTTGAGATGAAAGGAAAGGCTTGCACACCATCACTGACTGGCTTGCTTCCCTTCCCGAACTAACAGAAGTCAATTCTTAAAGTATGACAGTCAGTCCAAAAAGATATGATCAGAAAGAAGATCTAGAGATTCGGAGAGCGATGCAGCCCATCAACCGAGGAAAGAACTACTGCCTGACCTAGTAATCATTCTCAGATCGAGAAGGTAAAGATAAGCGCATTCGCCAAGCTTTCGCTTGTGTTTTGTTCACAGCGTTCAGTCTAAGAGTGATATGTCCTACTTTACTTTCTTTTTATTCATTATGACCCGGGCTCACTCGCTGCCCTAACCCCTAACGTGCCTTCAGTCCCTTTAGAGCTAAGTCCACCCGAATGGGAAAGTAAGAAAGAGCGGAGCCGTGAAAAGAGCAGCTACGATTCCTCAAAGACTAGCAAGGCTTACTCTAACAGCGGGAAGAGCAGATAAGAGAAGAGCTCCATGTGACTAGACTCATTCCGTAGCAACTTTGTAACAAGGTATGCAATAGCAGCTTCTTCTGTAAGAGCAAAAAAAGCTCCGTCTCAATCTCCTACCGGGTCTACGCCCTCTTTGTTTTAGCCATGGGCGATTGTGAAAAAGAGAGTACCTAACCCCCCTTCTACCTATCCCGACTTCGCAACATTTCCTTCTTCCAGTTTCTGAACAGCATTGAAGTTCGAATTGCCTGTGCTTGCAGGACACACTGATTGATCGATCCTAGTTCTTCGTCGGTTAATACTAATAGGTGGAGAGGTAGCATACTGATCTCTACACTCTGCAAGGTGGCACTGCATCATTAGAGTGAGTGAGCACCCTTCTTCGATTGCGAGCAATTCTGCCGTCCGGAGCTGGCACGTTGGTTCCAGACCTGATTTCGACTTCCAAGACAGCTTGAAGGTTGAGTGACTGGGGCAGATTGTAGACAGAAATCCATACCGGAGTCTGATACGAAGTTGTGCGTCAGTGGTTGTATCGCAGTTATATGCATCCGCATATGGTGATCTTTCTTGCGTAAGACATGCAATTGGAAGTGGAATGAAGATAATTTCTCATCTGGTTTCATTTCAATGGTAGCTCGATTTTAACCTACTTCTCATCTCTGGCCTGATCCTAACCCCTGTAACGAAAAGAGAAGATGTGAACCCCGTCGTTACCTCGGGCCTCATCTCTGTCTCCTTAATATGAATATGGCACTGCACTGAGAGGTCTTGACGATAAGCCTTTCTTTTTCACCACTCAGCCTCATGTCCCATGAAGATATGAAACCCTTATGGTAGCCATTCCATTGAAGGTGCGAGAAGGGGAGCTAGACCATAAGCAATCGTCCTTATCTCAACCCTTGCTTCTGCTGTTCTTTCGTAGGCTCTTCTTGCTTCATAAGTAGTTTTGCTGCGCTTCTGCTACTCTTTTTCCTGTCTCCCGAGCGCTAATTATAGTAAGTGGTCTCCCCACTCAGCTTGATTCCAATTCTCACTCTTCTTCCCTTACACCTAGAAGGGCATATGAATCTTCCCGTACTCATAAAGAGTATATCATATCTTTCAACTCTTGCTGGGGAAAGAGGGCTGAGTTCATACGCTTTCTGGGTGAAGATCAGTATGTGCACTAGTAATCTTAATAGATGTTCTTCGACCTTTATCAGCTTAAGGAAGGCATGGGCCAGTCTCAGTCGGTTTAGCGGTCTCTTTATCGATTATGTCTTTCTTTCCCCCTCTTCTATGTAAGATAGAAAGGAGCGAATGATAATGACGCGGTCCTCTCACGGTCCTGTTAGCAAGTAAAGGAAAGTCTTCCCTTTCTGTAGCGTACTCAAAAGGTACTAAGCCTTCCCCTTGGCCTCTTCCTCGTACGCAGCTGAGATAGATCCGAAGGGACCTCCTCGAGTCGATTACGTCGCAGGCCCTTTAGCCCAATAGAAGTAGCGAAGGGGCTCGTTAACACAACTTTCCGAGCCCCGGGAACAGACTATGGCTAGTTTTGCCGGTTCAGATTGATCGAAGCTCTAAGACGAGTTCACTTTTCTCTAAGTCATTTCAGCCCGGACCGCACGTCTTCTTCCGATGAATAGAATCAGAGACTAAGAACGCACCTCTTCTCAGTCCTTTCACTCCTTCATTGATCGAAAACGTCTTCTTAATATAGCTAGCTAACATGAGTCAGATATGGTATTTAGAAAACGAAAGGTCATCGGAAAGAGAGTGAATGAAACGTAAGGGCAACCACGTCCCGTACAAAGGCCCTCCACTTAGCATTTGCTTGCTGTAGAGCTGAGGGATCTTTCTCTTACAGTAGCTCGAGCCCCTCTCTCAGAGTCTCAGACCCTTTATAAGCACTTGAACGTCTTATCAGCACGTAAGAAGCACCAGTCCGATAGCTTTCCTAAATGGATTTGATAGCCTACGCACTTGCCCACCGGGGATCGAGGATGAGGCGTCATCGAACCACGTTAGCAATCCAGAAGAAGAGGAGGGTATCGTCGCTCGTTTTATAGTTAAGGGTAGGGATAGGGATAGATCTTTCGTAAAAAGAGTTTCTGTGAAGAATCTTATTGCCATTCACTCGTAGGGAAATACCATGCACTCTACGGGAAATACCATTCACTCTTGTTGCTTGGGCCGAGTGAGAAAATATTCGACGGGATCCAAAGCTCGAAATAAAGTTTGGTACGAGGACCGGAAGCGCAAAAAGGCCGCATAGTAACGAAGCGAGGTGTCAAAATCAGAGGGCCTGGCAAAGACGGTGAGGGGAAGGGTGGGAGTAGACCAGGTGCGCATTCGCGGACACGTCGTTATCACCCCGTCGTTACCTCGGGCGTTCCTCTCGCATGCGCTCGAGCCTATCCTTTCTAACCCCGTCGTTATCACTCGGCCCTTGATTTTAGGTAATGAAAAGTCTGCTGTAGGAATATGATCTTTGCCTTATCCGGATCTATCTACACTGTCTAAGCTCGTGCAAAGCGGTCAAAGGGGATCCTCGCACCGAACTCTAAGCGCTAGTTGAACCTTCAGAGGTCAGTGAACTACTCCTTCGACTGGGCAGCCCGCCGGCCTACATCGACTAGGCCTCCCGGAGGGAAGCGATCTCTCTATTGAAAGAAGATTGGCAGGGTTCACAATGAGATGGCATGTGAATGAGTGGTATGGGGAGAAGGGTGGGAGTAGACCAGGATTCTCAAGCCCTTCTTTCATCCGCCGAAAGAAAGGCAGGCACTTCATCGCATAGCAGATCGGCATTGCGGAACCCTCCTTTCACTTTCAACTTCCCTCACCTTTTTCTTATCTTTATGGTTCCGAGGCGGCGGCTCTAGCTAGTACGCCCAGATTGCTTTTTAGAAAGTGCTTTGCAAAGCCTCGCCGGTCCGCTTATAGAATCAGTGTAGTATGTATGTCACCTTGATTCAACACGCGTACTCCTTCGTCCCTTTCCACTAGTCTGATGGGGGGGATTCACAGATCACTTCAGTCCTATCTTGACGGAGGTTCACAGATGTATTGTTTACCCGCGGGAAGAGGAGAAGGAAAGCAAGTCAAGGTTAGGGCACTAGCTTCACTAATATAGTCTGAAGTCCCAACCGAGAAAGTAGTTGCCTTCTAATCCCCTGAGATCTCGTTTGAGCTGCCTACCACTGAGCCTGCTATTGCTTTTCCCTCCAGAGCCCGGCATTTCATTCTCTTCCGAAACCCTCGTACGTATTAAAGATCATTAGTTCCTTCATGCGTACTTCCTCTCTTTTGAAAGATGAGACTATCAGACTATGAGGAAAGAAGGGACTGAAAGGCACTTCTTTGTACCAAAGCTCGCACGTGAAAGAACAGATAAGGCACTCGTTACGTTACCTCAGTTGCGTAAACAGGTATCAGAACAAGAGGTACGGAGCCTCTGACACCAACATCGCACGTAATCGGCACTTCGTGCCTTTACTGGTTCGGAGAGCTCACCAATAAATAAAGGACTGATTCAGCAACGAATAAAGACGTATCATAAAGGACCGCTTCACCTTCTGTCCCTTTCCCACTGCTCAAGAAGGAGTGAGAAGCGTAGGTGCAGCACAATAAGAAGAAGATCGGGAAGCACTAGAAAGAATGGCTGGTCTGGTGCGTGCTTTCGTAGGCTTGATCGGGACTGATTCCATTCCATGAAGCTGGATACCTCTTCTTCCCGGGTTATTCTCCGAGAGTTCGGGTGGACAAAGCAAGCACATTAGAGGGAACCTTGTAAGCTGGTGCCATAGTCTTTATCGAATGCCCTACCCTCTAGAGTCTGACCTTCATCTATCGTTCCTTACCCGAGAGTTGATGCATGTGTTAAGCATATGCTCTCTCTCAATGGAAGAGGAGCTTGAATTCAAGATCTTAGGCAACCGTTGACCGCAGGCCCGACCACTCATTGCCTTGCTCTTTGGGCGGTCTCGATGCACAGGAAATCACGTTTATATGGACCCAGAAAGCTTACTTACCTTACTATAATTGATTTATATTATATAATCATTTGATTGATATTGATATTATATAATCATTTCTTTATATAATCATTTCTTTATATAAATAAGAGTCAATGAAGGTGCTACGTCATCAACCACTCTTCCCGGCAGCAGCTGCATCCGATTAGGCGTAAACGTTTTTACGAGGATGGCTGACTACTACTCTACTATATACTTTCATTTATAAGCAGGTCCGAGGTTCAGTCGAGTGACTCATCTTTGGAATTGAAACCCGGCTCAGTAGCTGAAAGGGATGAGTTTGGACGGCCACTACCACGACTATATAAGAAAGTGCAAGAGAACCTCTGCTCTGAGGCCACGTCGCTATCGCTCGTCCCTTCTCCTGAAGTGAATGAGAAGAGGGTGAAAGTCGAGTGACTAAACGTTCCGCAACACAATTAATAACTCAAATCCCGTGGGGCCAGTAGCTATCAATCAAGAAAACTCTGACTAAAGCTTCTAACCTTGATTCAACTGAGAATGTGCCTTGAGGGCTTTAGTTGCTTCAGTGAAAGGCATATAAGAATGTCTCGCTCCGCTCCCATCAAAGGTTCCGATCGGGACTCCGCCTACAATCAAAGATCTTCGGTTGCCTTCTTTTGGTGCCCTGTACCGAAAGCAGGTGCCCCATTCCGAGTTTAAGCAGCCGCAGCCCTACGCAGCCCTACCTATTATTCTGCTGTCCTTGCCCTTATGAGGAGAGTGAACCTTTTTCAACTCCTTATGTTCGGAATGGAACTCTGAGAAAGAGAGAGTGTCTCATCGGAAAGTAGTTGGGCTCGAGCAGGAGTCCGAGAGAGAGGACCGCGGAAGGACGGGCTAGCGCACGGGGATACAGGAAAAGGGAAGAAAGCTCTTATGAAAGTAATGGATTGGAGCCTGGGAGGGTCTGGAAAAGCGTCTCAGCTAAGGCCAAGTAGGTTGTTAGAGAGCTCGTGAGGACTTGCCTTAGTAAGCTGACCCGGTCAAGAGCCCTGTTCGGAAGCCTTTTCGGTCAGCTGGCGGATCGGTTGTCCGGAAAGCCGGTTCTGTGCCCTGATCGGTCGTTCGGGATCCTCGATGTAGGCCAGGGCGAACCCAGACCGGATGGGAGGCACCCCCGACCAGTTGGATCAAACGGGAGGCAATGCACTCGTACTTGATCATTCCTTATGCCAGTCCCAGGCCAGGTAGAAGGAGTGAGTGGTGGGGCCACGAACGATTGAGCTTTCTCAGTTCCATACCTGTCTACATTATCGGAGCCTGGATCTGTCCTGCGTTGCCCCGTGACAAGCAAGCCAAGGGGAGCGAAGGGGAAGAAGATCCGATTAGATGCATTCCTTGATTCGGACAGGCAAGTCAGACAAGGGAGACCCTTATTATCTGTTCTCTGACTCGGAAATGATGTGAAAGTGCGGATGTAGTGCCGGGATAGGATATCCGATAGAGCGAGACTCTTAATAGATAGAGCGAGCGAGACTCTCCCCCGGCTCGGCCCTTCCCTAATGTGAGACAGTTGCGAATAGCCACACTCTTTCCATTCCTCACTCTTGGAATGTGAGACAGTTCAGTTGCTTATTCATAGCCGGAAAGCGAAGAGGAAGAGAGTCTGACTTCCCACTCTTTCCCACTTGGATCAGAGCTAGACAAATAGAAGCTGGGCGAAGAGAAATGAGACGAGATGTGCTTGGGTACTTCCCTACAAACCTCTTAGAGTCAGACCCGCAGAAAGACGTATGGGTTCGGGTAAGGGATCCCCCGAATCTTGGGTCTCGGTTGTGAAAGCAGGTCGAATACTTGGTGGAGTCTATTAAAGAGTAGCCAGAGCAGTAACTAGCAGCGTCCAAAACTAAATGCCTATACGAAGAGTCAGGATGGGGATGTATAACGAAATGGTATATAGAGGATGATAAAAGAACTGTAAGTTTATCCTTCATCCTTAATAAGAGATTCCAATAACATGAGATGATTCAACCTCAAACCCTAAACTCATTACTATTAGTTAGTTAAGAAGCGGATAAGAGTGGAGCCCGAGAATGGATGTGTATTTGCAGGTAATGATAGAGATGTTGGTGAGGTTAGCACAAAGAAGCAGTGCCATTAGAAAGATAAGAAGTAATGAGACATTATACGTACTTGTAAAGAACAATAAGTGAGAACGGTCTTATAATAGGAGATTCTTACTTGTCATTGATCAAGAAGGAAATCGAAAGGGAACTCGGCTTGCTGGTGCTTTCGCTCTGGAATTGAGACAGTTTAATTTGACTAAAAGAGTGTCATTGGCTCCCGAGGTCTTATAAAGAATACTAGATGAGACTATGATATATCATCACATCTCAAATAGATCCGAGTAGTAGATCGTATCTCACGCATATACTATGATTATAAGATGATCAATTCCACCATCAAATCAAACACAGAAAAAAGGGAAGCACCAATAATTATAGTTCGCCGGGACACTCTTTCCAATATCATCCCTTCTATAAGAAATGCTAACATGGATAATAAAGGAACGATTCGAATAGCATCTACAAAGATTACCGTGAAAACACTTGGTCTTATTGAAAACGTTCGGAAAGATCGTCACCATTGGTTTGAACTCTTCGACATGGAAAAGAATACATAGAACCATTTGAAAGCGTATCCGCCGACCTCCAAGGAATTGTCATTCTTTCCACTTATCAAGGTATAATGAGGGAGTGAGACGATGGCGGCGAACTCTTGTTATATATATATGGTGATTCTCCTCCTCCAATTCTATCTCTAACTTCCTGAGAATCAAAGTTAATTATATCACTTATCCTCCATTAGTTGATACTTCAAGGAGCTTACCAATTGATTCATGAAGGTTTCATTACGGAAGAACTTCCCAACGGTCTCTTCCGGGTCCGCTTAGAGAATTCGGATCTCATTCTAGGTTCTATTTCGGGAAGGATCCGCCGTAGTTTGATACGGATATAACCGGGGGATAGAGTGCAAATTTAAGTAAGTCGTTATGGGGACGTCTCATTTATAGACTTCGAAAGATAGATTCGAACGATTATATAATTGATTAAGCATTCCTTTCATGACAATACAATGAAAATCATTCAAGGTCGCAAAAGAAATTACAATTCGTAAAATCGTAAAATGAGTTATAAATGCGCCGGCGCGGACTCATTCTAGTGATTTCTTCCAATCCGAGACATAAAGAGAAAGAAGGATCACCCGGAAGAATCCAAGGTTTAAGATGAAATGGAGATTGATCTTTCTGTATATTTTCGACTCATAGTTATGAGATGATAAAATATGACAAAAGCTATACCAGTTCACGTAGGAATGGGCGTATTGGTTCACGTAAGAATGGACGTAGAATACCAAAAGGAATGATTCATCTTCAAGCAAGTTTGAACAAGACTATTGTCACTATTACAGATGTACGAGGTCGAGTGCTTTCTTGGGCCTCTGCTGGTACTTCTGGATTCAAAGTCCCAATAACCAAGCAGCAGCAATAAATGCAATTCGTACTGTAGTTGATCAGGGTATGGAACGAGCAGGAGTGATGATCAAAGGTCCAGGACTGGGGCATGACGAGTCATTTGTAGAAGTGGTATACGACTAAGTTTCGTACGTGATGTAAGACGGATGTCGACCTCCTAAAAGAAGACGTGTGTAGAAAGAATAATAAAGGATTGAAAGAGAAATCAATAATTCAATGATCTGATCAATTCATAGTATGAGTATAGTATGGTTCGAGAGGGGATCCACTCGAAGACAGGTGTGTTGAATCAAGAATAGATAGTCATAGTCTTTCTGATGGTCGCCCACTTATGAAAGGTCAAGCCGAGACCATGGGTATTGCCATGCGACGGGGATGACTTTCCTTAATAGAAGGAAGATGTATCACATGTGCGAAATCCGATAAGGTCCCACATGAATATTCTACGATAGTAGGTCTTGCAGAATCGGTACATGATATGAAGAAAGAATATGAGAGAAAATCATACATCAATCTCATTATCGGAAGTATAACAAACAAAATCCGTTCTATATAGATTCGAATGGTCATCTTTCTCTTTATAGAGAATTTGAAGACGAGCATCTCATTTCTTAGATTAGGGGATCTTTGTGCCTAGTGCCTATGGTCATTCAGGTCTCTCCAATTTCAGTGGTATTCTTTTCTGTGTGAATCAAGATTGAGGATTCGAAAACATCCTCTTTTGGTCCATTGTCGAATCCTACTTAGCAGAAGAAAGATAAGAGAAGTGGTACTTATGGCAGAACGAGCTGATCACAAATAAGAGTTTGAAAGTGAGAGCTATGAAACGACTTATTAGCAGGTTAATCGATCATTTCCGAATGACATATACATCCCATATCCTGGATCAAGTAAAGACTGTGGGTTTCCAGCATGCAATTGATGATCTTTTCACAATCCGGATGGTGAGTCCAAGACGCCGAACAATCAAGTTATATTTTAGAGAAAGACCTTACCTTAAGTTTAAGTAAAGTACACGCAGTAGAAAAACTACGTCAATCCATGGTATGCTACAAGTTAATATTTGAGACATTAAATTAATCTTAATTATAGTATGAGTGATCCTTCGAATCCTGTACATCAAATGTGCTTTTCGGGAGCTAGAGGAAATGCATCTCAGATACATCAATTAGTGGAGAGGATTAATGTCGGATCCCCAAGGACAAATGATTGATTTAGCCACGTGAAGGACAGTGTTTTACTGAATCTATCATTTCCAGCTATGGAGCTCGCAAAGGAGTTGTAGATACTGCTCTACGAACAAATGTTAATAAGCTAGCAGGATACCTCACACGTAGACTTGTTGAAGTGGTTCAACACATTATTTTACGTAGAACTGATTGTGGTACTATACGAGGTCTTTCCGTGAGTATTATAGTAGTATGACAGAGAAGATGATTGTCCAAACACGAATTGGTCTTGTATTAGCAAACGATATATATATGGGTTTGCGATGTCTTCCCACTCGAAATCGGATTGGACTTCGAAATCGATTCATAACCCACAACCAATATATATTAGAACCCCCATGACTTGCAGGAGTACATCTTCGATCTGTCAATTATCTTATGGTCGGAGTCCGTATCATGGTGACTTGGTCGAATTGGGAGGTATTATTGCAGGTCAATCAATTGGGACTCAACTAAGATTAAGAACATCAAGGTGGACAGGTGGTACTGCCGAGTATGTACGAGCTCCTTCTAATGGAAAAACACAATGGAATGAGAATGTGGTTCATCCCACACGTACCCGTCATGGGCATCCCGCTTTTCTATGTTCTGTCACTATGGAGAGTAGGCAAATTCTACATAATCCACTCAATAGTGTGATTTGAGTTCCAAATAATGAATCAGAACATGTGATTGCTTGTGCGTCCACTTTATATTTGGTAGGATATTGATTCACAATCAGAGGGAATGACGAGGAGTACTGATGTAAACCATGCACCTGAATATACATATGGTCATGTTCATCTATTATTCAAAACCAGTCATTTGCAGGAGGTTCGTGCAGATCTAGTAGAGTGTCTTTTTAGCTCGATCATCCTCATGCTTTTTCAGTCGAAGAAAGAGAGATCTCTGATCTATCAATGACTAACGGTCGAGTAAGATAGAAATTGATAGAGACTTATGATAAAAAAGAGAAGAAGATTCTTGACTATTCAACAAGACCTGATCAAACCATATCTCATGGTCATTGGAATTTCATATATCCTTCTATTTTGGCGATAAAGCGATTCATCATCCAAACGATAGAATGAACTCAGACCCGCATTGAAATACCAGTCTTTTACGAAGAATAAGTATGGTTCGAGCCGTAGTCACATATTCCATAACTGACGGCATCAATTTAGCAACTGCTCAAGATCTCTTGCGGGAAAAGGATCATGTCCAACTTCGAGTTATCAATGAGATCCTTTATTGAGTCCATTCGAGGAATTGATCACACTAATATTACACTTTGAGGGCTATGGGGCCGCCTTGCCCACCTTGGCCTGTATTGGACCGTCTGATATCGATCGTTGCCGGGTCCCTTTCCGCTAACCCTGGCGATGGGGCCGCTCTCTTTCTTGTGCTTGGGGCCGCCTGGGTCGGGGAAGGGCAAGGCCCTTGGCTTTCGTTTGGGCGTGGCCCCTTGGGAGCGTAAAGTAGGGGGGTGAGATAGACTAGGATCCAACCTGAAAGAAGAGAAGGGCCGAGTGTAACGGCAGATCTTTCGTAGTTTTGAATCCATGAACGACTTTGCTGCTAGCTGGAGGGCATGGTATATTTTTCCATGAACGTATTATTCCATTTTCTAGGCCAGGAGTGAATGGTAAAGGACCATTCACTCTTGGAGGGAATGGAAATTTCTTTGGGAAAAATATACCATTAACTCGTAGGGGCAATGTTAGACTCAATATTAAGTTCGGGAAATACCATGCACGCAAAAATACTATTAAGTCATTGCTGGGCTCGACCTATCTTATTAGGGAGAGAGAGAGGGGCGATCTGACTTCCCCCAGGGGTAGGGGTAGATTCTTTCGTAGTTTTGAATCACGTATATAATATAATCATTCACGTAAGCTTAAGGAGTTAATGGCTTTGGGAAATACCATGCACTCTTGTTGCTGCGGTGTGATAACGACGCGGCACTATTTGCGGATAAGGGAGAACCCTATCAAATGAGCGAGAGAGCCAGTAAGTCAGAGGGTCCCACCCTTCTCACCTATGAATCAGGTTTGTGCGAGCTCTTACCAGTCTTCCTCATTATCTTCTTTCTCACCTTCGAGGCATCTTCCTGTGGATTGTTCTGAGTGGGTCGGTCTCATACGGTGTGGGAGTCTTTGGAGCATCAGGAGAGGGCGGTCTCACGGATTTCTCTGATGATGGGCTCTTCTCCTCGTCATTATAACCCATTTGAAGAGTAAAGATGCTGTCCCACTTCTGGTCTCTATCCAGACATTATGACTATCGTCAACATTCACTCGTTTCTTACTCTGTGGGAGACTGATAATCAAATCCTTCTTTCTTCTTTTCAAATGAGCCCCCAATCAATCCGGAAGTTGGCTGTTGTGCGCTCAGTCATAGAGAGATCGGCAAATTGCCTTACAAACCGCTTGATAAGATGCCTATCATCTTCAATCTCAAGCATGTGGGGCTCAGAATCTTCCTCGACGGGCAATGTGTTCGAGTTTGAACATTCCGGAAGACACTATATCCTCAGGTAGTGGACTTCCCAGGATTAGTGAATCATGGTCGGTATTCTGGCCTTGATATATATTGATACATGTGAATTCGTGCGCGCAGCGGAAAAGAGAATCTGATCCTCGGGGGATTCCTGTCTTCGTCGCTAAGACTGGTGCTATTGGTTCAATAATTGACTAAATCGTACTCTTCGGACAGCTTGACAGCCGACTGAAAGCTATCCATTTTAATCAATTCTGGATAGGTTTCTTCATAGCAGATCTATGTGATCGTACTTGAAGGGTTGATCCCCATTCTTCCGTTGAGCGAGTTCAAGATCATTTGGAAGACATATGCGAAAGCTTCATTACCTTGACTCTTTGCCTCAACTCGGTGGTGGTAGAGGTGGCTTATAAAGGATTCGAAAGCACCAATAAAGAGATCCAATTCTTCACTTATCACTCTTCACTATAGTACAGTACACCCGCCAGTTGGGAAGACAAGAGTCTCCAATTCCCTCTAAGGCAAGAAGGGGCGTGAGATGTCACTTGGACAGACCACGTAGGCATGAATCAATCCAAAGAGGCGCCTCCTACAAGTCATTCTTCCAGACTGGTACACCACCTGGCTAAGGGTAGCTCTTAATAAGATATGGAGAAAACCACTTTACGTCATTGTTGTCCCCGGAAGGCTTATAGACGTCAGCAAGCCCACCGGCTCGCCTGAGAAATCGATTGGGAATTGATTATCGTCACGGTTGCAAGCGAAGAGAATGTCATCGATTCCTCGATCTCAATTGAGTACCATGACGAAAAGCAAAAGAGAATCCAATCCTCTTGGGCGGTATACATCACACCAACCAAGAGAGCCAGATCATGGACAAGATAGTCGAATAACTCATCATGTAGTTCTCCAACGTTTTATTGCGATGTTCGAGAGGGTTGCCAAATATGCGGGAGCAAAGTGAATGAATCCCTGAAACGTAATAGGAACTTTCCATCTTTATATAAAGAATAGCCGCCTCTTCCTCCTCTCCTACGAGGCTGCAACTAATTATAAATGGTTTATTGGCGAACTCTTGGACTTAGCTTCTATCGCACCGGGATAGTGTTCAGTCAGTCCTCCCAGTAGGAGTATGAGGAGGAGCATACTACATTACAATAATTTAGAAGACCTCCTCTCACTCTCTTCCGCATAATCAGTTAGAAAAGACCGGTCAAGCCATGCCAGACCAGAACTCATTTCATTAACTTCAGGCCAGAATGAAGAGCTGCTCTGAGTGCCGCGTACTTCTTTCCATTTATAATAAGAATAAGTCAACGGGTACCAGCTACTATCAGTCTTGCCCGACCCCGAGTCTCCTCCCAGCTCTAGTTGAATAAGCAGGTGAAGGGTAGTACGGGAGGCACGAACGCTAACAAATAAAATAACCATGAACGAGAGAAGCTACTCCGAGTGCCTCTAACCATCTAAGACTTCTCACTCGAACTCCACTTCCCTAACCAAACGAAACCTCTGAAGAAGAGGTCTTTCGTACTTATAATAGGAATGAACTCTTCTTCACTCGGAAGTATATGGTATCCAGCCGGACTGAAAGGCACTTTCGATCCTATCCTTTTTTGAAGCAGTCGTTCATTCCAAGTCCAAGACTTCAGCTGCAGTCTAACATGGACTATAATACTGCAGTAAGTAGTCGAATATCTTCATGAAGGAGTATAAATTACATAAGTAAGTAGTCGTAAATGGAAGGGCCGAGTGAGAACGTTTTAAATTATTTGAATTCAAATAATTTGGGTATCCCCTGATAGGAAAGAAAAAGCACTTTAAAGCATCAATTCTTTCTCTTTATCAATTCTTTCTACGTGTGTTTTTTGAATGAAAAGAATTTTAGAAAACCGATTTCCATGAACGTATTATTTTCTTTTCTAGGCCTTGTAGTCGGAAATACCCTCTAGCATGCGCTCGAGCCTATCTTTTATACCCTCTAGCATGCGCTCGAGCCTATCTTTTATACCCTCTAGCATGCGCTCGAGCCTATCGGGGATACCCAGCACCAAGAGGGAATGGTATTCCATTCCCTCTTTGGTGCTAGCTGGAGGGAATGGCTCAGAGCCATTCACTCGTAGGGCCATTCACTCTCCGGTCGAGCCATCTAAAGATATCCCTGCCCTTCTAGTCGGCCCTTTAGGTCGATCCCTCCAACTAGTCGGCCCTTCTCTCTAGCAGCAAAGTCGTTCATGAAAATCTGGTCCCAAACAAAACACTCTCTCTCACCTTCGGGACAGGCACTATTAAGAGAGAAAGTTCGTGCGATAAAGCAAGGAAAGCATGAAGACAGAAGTGGAATGTGCGACACTGGCTCGAACACTTCAAAAAGCACAGAAAAAGCACTTAGTTTGCGAGAATGGCAGTGGCTCGACCTTGAGGCGAGAGTCGTTGAGCGTAGGTAGCGACGCAATCCCGGTTGAGACGCGGAAACCGGAAGCTGCAAATCGGGACTGGCACTTATTCAATGTTGAAGCTGGTGCCCTTCTTGAAGCTTTGTTTGCTTGGCATCGGATCGGCTAAGTACCTTGATGAGCGTAGGTCTTGCCTTGGTCTATTCAGGTTCGAAAGAGGTGGGGAAGTCAAGTAAAAGAAGAAGGATGGCCAGGCCCCGGTTCCCAGGATTAGGGTCTTCCTATGAGCCTACTCTGATCTGAACTCAACTACTTGATTCTCTTTCGCCTATCGGCCGGACTTTCCAACAGTTCGGCTCTCCGGTCATTCAGATGAGAAATGGAGTGAAGACGACGAGACACCTTGTAGTTCCTTATCTTTCAACTGGTGCTCCGCCTGCCTAAGCATATTCTGAGTTCCCGTCCCGACCGATAAACCATTCACTCTCCTTTCTTAAGGTGCCTAGCCTCTTGGAGAAGGTGCGTAGCCTCTGTTGTCTGCTTCCAAAGAGAGCACGTCGCTTCTCAATTTCGTCCCTCTCCCTAACTTTAAAACGAGCTATCTAACTTCTACCCCAGCACCAAGAGGGAATTCCATTCCCTCCTGGAAGGAGTGAATGGCCTAAAGCCATTCACGACTTGGTGCTAGCTGGAGGGAATGGCTTTGGGCCATTCACTCTTACCCTTTAGGTCGATCCCTCGTTGTACTCGGCCCTCGTGTCCTTCTTTTCTTCTTAAGTGAGGTTTCTTCCTTATTACTCGTGGGCACCAGTTCCTATGCTTGTTTATGAATACTCTTGATTGAAGGCGCTTGCTTTCTTTGTTGCTTGTTTAAAACTAAGTGAGTACTCTACCTATTCCTATGCTTTGGAACTGGCTGCGGACTACTGGTTGTCTCTATCAACTCACTGGGTTGGGAAAGCAACTACTCTACTCTGTCTTTTACCGCCTAACAACAAGGTATTCAAATAAAAACCCTAATCTGAGCTTGCTCTAATGAAACTACTAAGACGAAGACTAGGGAAATACCATGCACTCCTTATTTTCTTTGGGGGGGGAAATACCATGCACTCCTTATTTTCTTTGGGGGGGGCCCTAAATTATTTAAATTATTGCGAGCCTATCTAACTTCTACCCCAGCACCAAGAGGGAATGGATTTGTTCCATTCCCTCTTTGGAAAGAGTTCATGGCCCAAAGCCATGA
>JBBUKS010000066.1:1645668-1677867 GCA_038050645.1 Hedychium gardnerianum
TCCCTCACGTCGTTACCCGTCGTTGCCTCGGGCCTTGCATTCTCTGCCCCGTCGCTATCAGTTATCACTCGGCCCTCAGCAACGTCGTGCATGGTATTTCCCGAACTTAATATAATATAGTCTAGTCGTGAATGGCAATTCAAAACGTAGAAAGATCTTCGGGTATAAATAGCATATTGAAACTCTTTCTCCTCGGACCGTGCCCGCGAAAGAGCATTAGAGGGCTTCTCACCAATAACTAATATTGAACCCGTTGGTCGTTCCTGTTGCTCCTTTTCCCTTATAAGGATTCCCGGCATTAGAAAGGGATTTGATAGTAGTCCCAGTAGTTACTTGAAACTCTAGATCTTCCTTATCACTCTTGGAAGAAGGAATTCACAGAACGGACTCTACCGGGATGTAAGTGATTTAATTAGCCTAGTAGGTTGGTCTTTCTACGTCCCTAACGCTCCCTATTGACATTCAAAACAAAAATGACGAAAGATCTAATCCCTGCCCTTAATAAGTTGCCTAGCCTTATTGAAAAGGGTACCTGCAAACACGGGCTAAACACCTGACAGAAGGAAGTTAACCAGCTTGAACGGGTAAAAGCAAATGTATGTATCTTGCCCCTCCCGATTCAAGACTATCAACATCAACTGGAATGGACTCAACTCACGGAACTCACATTACTTAATATAAGTTTCTGCTGCTCTTTACCCGTAGCGTATTTTCCCGTCGTTATCACGTCGCCCCGTCTACACGTCGCTGCGCTCGTACCTTCCTTTTTCTTTTGATGAATATTTAGTTAAGACCATTCCAATGCTCCTTTTCGCCATGCATAAACTTCACGGATAAGCACGAAAATGAAAGCTTCAATAAATACGGATACACCCAATACATCGAAACTCATTGCCCATGGATAAAGAAATACCGTTTCAACATCAAAAACAACAAAAACTAGAGCAAACATGTCATAGCGGATTCGGAATTGTAACCAAGCATCCCCCATGGGTTCTATACCCGATTCATAACTAGATAGTTTCTCCGGTCCTTCCCTAACCGGGGCTCACACTCCGGAAATAACAAATGCCAAGATAGGAATAATGCTTGATATTCTTATTAATGCCCAGAAAAGATCATATTCGTGAAGCAGAAACATAAATGTACTCCTGAAATATGCTTCATTATTCGATTCGAATCGTAAGTGTCAATTTATCCAGAGCTTCTTATCTTAGTTTAGGCGAAAGAAGAATCTATTTTGATCAAACGGCATAGTTTAGAGTTTCTGTGGGACATATCTTGTTTAAAGATTCACCTAAGAAAATCCCACTTACATTATTGATTCAGACTCTTTAAGTTGTCCAAAGCCTATTTGCTCCATGGAGTTATGGTAGCTGCGGTTCTTTCCGAATGGTTCTCACCACTCAGCATGCACAGCAGGTTCTTCCTTGAGGTGGAGAGGACTGAACGTGCCTTCTAAGTTCAAGAGTTCGGGACAATTAACATTAACAGGTCCCCGTGTTTTTCTCCTCTTGTCCCGACCTAAAACAGACTGACAGGACTGATAAGAGAAGAGGGCCGAGTGAGAACGACGGGGTTACTCAATTTCGGCCCTCTCCTTATCAGTCGAGCCTAAGCAACAGGTCGTGAATGGCGTCGGATTAGTCGTAAATTACAGGAGTCTAAATGGTATATTTTTCCAGGCTAGCTAGCACCAGGAGTTAATGGCTTTGGGCCATTAACTCTTGGAGGGAGTAGCTTGGTATTTCTTTGAGAAAGACCATGCACTCCTTATTTGATTTTCTAGGCGGGAAATACCATGCACTCGTAGGGAAATACCATGCACTCGTAGGGAAATACCATGCACGTATTATTTTCTTTGGGGGGGCCCTATGGTTGCCTTCCAGAAGACACTTTGCGAAGCCCTCTGTCGCCCGCGAATTGTCCTGAGAACTAGCACGTCGCCCTATCAATCATAGCATAGGTCAGCCGAATCCGAATCAGGAGTTGTCAAAATTGTTTGCAAAGATTTCGGATTTGCAGAGATTGCGCGTAGCTGTCGCTTACTCTGCCGCTCTCATTTGCCCTTCCCAATCATCTTCGGAGCGAGTTCATTCGTTTCGTTCGGTGCTCTCAAAGATCAGATGCGGTTGCAGGTGGAAGCCGGTGCTTTGATATGGTGCTCGGAGCGATGAACGGAGGAAAGACGACTCTAATAGGCGGCTCAGAAGTCTGGCTCTTCGTCCTGCCCAGCTAAGCGAAATAGCAGAGATTGCCTCACTCCGCTCCATTAATGGTGGAGGAGGTTTGGATATGGCATGCATGCGAGGAAGGTCCGGAAGGTTGGGAAGACGAGTCCGGACCGGGGGAGATTCATCAAAGAAAGAAGTGTAGCTCGCCGTGGTCAAGGGAGCGCAGAATAGAGTAGAGAAGAGAAGCCCAGGTCATGAATAGAGAAGAGAATTCCAGGTCAGACTAATAGCGATTATAAGTGTGCGGAAGTGTCGCTGACTATATTATCAGTCTTTGTCCGCGAGACCAAAGCAGACCCATCATTTAGTAGAGTCCTTCAGGAAGGTGCGTAGCGGAACAGTGACGGAGAGGAGAGGGTCTGAAAGAGAAGCAAGAGATTCAGTTGTGGTAGTAGCGGACAGAATCCTGTTCCTGCCTTTCTTCGGTGCGAGACCTGAACTCCAGGCAGTTCCTTATGGATTCTTCAATTGCGGACTTAGTGGATTTATGGATTGCTTCAATTGCGACTCCGAGGAAGGAAAGCCGATTCATTGCCGACCATTAGACGCAGCCGAGCTCCTTTATATAAACGTAGTTGGCTTAACTGGGATATATAAACGTAGTTGGCTTAACTGGGACAACCAGCCTCCCTTCCTAAGAACCCTTTCCCGGGCACTGTCCCATACTATAGCGCTTCTCTACTGGTTGCTGCACTGCTAAAAGTCTGAGCGACCAACGGTAGGCCCATAAAAAGGAAGGGGAGCAATCGACCAAGAGTGTGCAGCGAATGCGAAGGCAGGGCACGCACACGAAACTCAAGCTCGGTCCGGAAGGTGCTACGCGAAGCAATGTTATATATAACGATAACGATAGGCGGGGGCTCAGCGGTCAAGTTCGTTAGGGAGCGAGAAAAGACCTGAACTCTCGTGACTCCGAGAAGTGTGTCTTGGTGGAAGCAGATGTGGGGAAGCGGGGATAGAAGAAGTTCAGCGAGCCGACCATTTACTGAGTGGAAAGAGCCAACCGAGCGAGCGCACCCGCCGAACTCTTGTTTTATGTAAGTGGAGTGCTTGCCTCCCTTGTAAGATCAGCAGAGCAGGGGCTTCGTTGAGCGACAGCGAAATCTTTGCAAAAAACCCCACCCGTGGAAGATCAGAGCAGGTAAGGAAGACCAAACAAAATCAAAGAAAAGCGGAGTGCACGTAAGAGGACAGATTCCACCTTCTATAGGAATTTCAATTCACCGAAGAGGGCAGGGCTCAAGTAAAGGAGCGGGCGGAAAGACACGGCGGACACACTTACTGATCGATTCAGTGATCTACCTTGCATGGGCGAGTCTATTCCCCTTGGCCGGGCAGAGAAGGCAGAGGACGGGTGCGACGATGGGAAGCCCTCTAATTGATCCGAGACCCGGAGAAATCCCACCTCCTCGTGAAAGATAGATTCATGAATGGTGGAGTCAAGAAAGAATAATGAAAGGTGCGTAGCGAGCCTACTTTAGTGCTTAGCGGCTTCGTTGAGCGAAATCTTTGCAATGGCGAAGTCGAAACTCATGCCCAGGGATGCGAAACTCATGCCCAGGTCCCAGGTAAGCGACTCTTTATCTTGGCTCGGTGCGGATTCATTATTTGAATTTCAAGCCCATGCCGATGCTTCGCACCTATAATTAGATTATAGTATAGCATGTAGCTTCGCAAGAGCAAGAGCCCGACCGCTGATTGGATCCTCGCTTCATAAGTTCTTATTTTCTTTTCTTTGATTGACACGTGACGCAGGAGAAGAGGAGCGTCTCTTATGCGAGTACGGACGGGGTGAAGTGCTAAAGAGAGGCAAAGTTCCCGGGAGTTGAGGTCGGAGGAATCCCAGCTCGCAAGGCAGAGGTGCTAGATCATAAGGCAGAGGATCAAATAGGCTCATTCTTTGCAGAGGATCAAATAGGCTCATTCTTGATTGTCTAGCTCTTCCGGTCGGGTAGAGTGCCTATTCATCTAATCATCTTGACAGTAGTGAGTAGGAGGAGCTAGAGCAGCATGCGATCTCTGCAATCCACGCAAAGATATCCCGTGTCGCAGAGATGGAAGAAGAATCAAAGGAGCCGGTCCAATAGAAGGTGTGCTCGGCCGGCCTTGCTTTGACTACTGAACCATGCCAGGCATGCGGGTGGTGAGGGAGAACCTTCACTCTATCCGGTCGAACTGGGGAGCGATGAGCGAAATAAAGCAAGCAAGAAGTCGCTTCTGTTGCAAGCAATTAAACTAAGAAAAGAAGCGTGCTACGCGCGCTCAACAATAAAGTAGTGCCATGGATGCCATTCGTGCGATGGCCGCCTATATCTATTATATATAGTTGGTGCTTTCCTAGGTAGCGAAGGAGCGCTGAGACTGAAGAGGGTGACTGTTGTCAGAGAATGAGATCGGTCAATTCAATCGGTTGGGAATGAAGGATCGCCAGTTGAAAACGATAGACGTCGGTGCCCTCGTTCCTAAACGTGATCGTGACGCAGGTGGAATGAACTATATAATTCTCGCCAGGGAGCCAGCCATGCCTATTGGAAAGGACCAAGAGGTCGGGAGTAGAGCTGATCCAGCGGAAGGGAGTGCGAGACCGGGCCCAATAATACCCAAATAGATAGTGCTTTTCACGGGTGCTGTTCTTCTATCTATCATGTCTGTACGGTCAGAGCGGTTAGGCTCTAATGTCTCAACAAAGGGGTCTAGTAGTCCAAGGTCTAGTAGTGTGGTCTAGTCCTTTTCTGATACCAGGAGTTGGTGCCCGACCCTATAGGATTATTGAGTGCTATAGCGACTTGCCGCATAGTAGCGGGAGTAGGATTGGAGCTCTTGCCTGGGCGTAGCAGGAGTCGGGTTCCTTCCCCAGTCCACTATCAGACTTAACACCCGTGACGAGCGAACGAATAGAAAAGAAAGAACTAAGCAGAGCCGACCTTAAGATAATCTGAAGTGCGAGCCGGTACTTCTGTACTCAAGGTGCGCCGTACTCATGAAAAGAAAGAAAGAAGGGAGCGGTGCGAGTGATGCGGACCCGAAGTAAACCAGCGAGACAGGTTCAGTAAGGGAGGAAAGCCTATTCTAATAGAAGCAAATACGACCAGCAACGTAAAGACGCACCGGGCAGTGATAGAGAAGAGGGCTTCGTATAGCTATTATAGAATAGGCAACCAACCATAGCTATAAGCGAATAGTTAACAGGCTCTACGACTCGGAAAGCCAACTCACTCATATTGGATAGCAGGAGGAGTAGCTATCGGGATGGATGGATAGAAGAATATCCATTGGGAAGGATAGATCGAGGAGTAGCTGGATGGGTGGAAGAGTCTCTATCGGCAGAGTAGCTATCGGGATGGGTAGATGGAGGAGTAGCTATCGGTGGAGTCTCAGCGACAGATCAAGGATGGGAATGAGAATATAGTCGAGATCCTCGGAGTTCATGGCGTGTAGGCAGAAGTCGAGGGGAGTTCATGGCGTGCAAGCAGAAGTCGAGGACAGATCTAAGTGGGAAGCATCATTAGCTATCATCGACGGATCTAAGTGGGAAGCATCATTAGCTATCATCCGATAGGGCGTGGAGCGGAACTCATGAAGAAGGGGAGAGTAGAGTGCGAGCCGGGACGTACGAGGAGATTGAATGGCGGAGGGAGGTCCTAGTGGGCTTTTGAGTCCTCTGGTTGCGAAGTCTGGTAAGCATTCCTTTTGTCTGTCAGAAAAACCATCCTTGTCTGTCGTGTGTACCCCAGTGCTTCATGTGGAGGAGGGTTAAGTCAACCTTCAAATCTGACTGGTGCGAGCCATGCCATTATGCCGTCTATCGAGAATTCTTTCCAATGGACGAGGACTGATAGCTATGACGTAGGTGCGTGGACAGCTGGGAAGGAGAAGGAAGGAGGTGAGGTAGTCAGTCTCATGAGAAAGGGAATGGCGACCCGCAGAAGCACCTATCAGGGGAATGGCAGACTACTGGAGAAAGAGTAAAGGGAATGGCGGTCTTCTCTTTCCCAAGATTGTAGCTGACGGAAAGTTGTCCTCAGATCCGGAGAGGAAAAGCAGATGGATGTAGGCTGAGTCTAATTCAAACTCAGATTGGAGGCACAGAAGGATCTACTCTAGATGAGATCCCCGATTGGAGGAAGGAATGCTACCAGATCCCCGATTGGACAGATGCTAGGATTTGCCCGATTGTAATGACCGGAGAGAATGCGCCGATGCCATCCCTTCCCATGCTCTTAACTAACTCAAATCAAACCAAAATCAGAAAGATGAATGGTGCGCTGCCTAGAGCTGATGATGAAGAGAGGACAAGTCCAGTCTCTCTATTCCCATATGAGAATCGGTCGCTTGGTCTTTCCATTCACTACCAACCTATGGTAGAATCCTTCTATTAACTGATCTTATCTAATTGAAAAAGAAAAGAAAAATAGAAAGAGACAAGACAAGTGCAGCGCCTATGAATTTGGCCCAACCTTTCTTCCCGAAGAGAAGAGCTGGTAAGGAAGACCTCCCCACCCGTGATCGACCTCAGAATCTGAAATGGAGGTCGTGGGTTCGAGTCCTTCTATATCTATTTAGATTCCTTCTATATCTATTATCTATTTATAGTAGTAGTCAAAGAAGAAAAGGAGCTCACCGGGTCGTCCGATCTCTGCTCTGAGATGGTGAATCCACCAGTTCAAAAAAGTAATGAAAGATCTTTGTTTGGCGGATCAGACTCAATGGATGGCATAGGAGCGAATCACTCCGTCCGGGCTCTTTGGTGCTATGCGAGACCAGAGGAAGCTACGAGAATGAGCGTAGAGGCAGCGAGAGAAAGAATAGAAAGAAAGAATAGTGGAGAGGCATAGTTCCTAGTTCCCAGGCCACGTCTCAGATCCACTAATCATGGGTTCGAAGAAGCATCCCACTACGCGGTGTTTTGATATGACGCGGAGCAGTTCATCGATGAGGTGCGAAGACGCGAGCAGGCGTAGGTCAGAGGCAAGGGTTTGATTCTCCGCTCCGGGCTGGGAGAGAGAAGTCTGGTCTCGAGTGGCATTTAGAGGAGAAGCCTGGTGTCGAGTGGGAATGGCCTATTTTCTTTTCTTCGTGGGAAAGCAGCTAAGTCTAGCCCTGGTGTGGGAGCACTCAACTGATGCCTGGGAAGCTCTCATCCTCCCCACCATAGGCAGAGCAGGGGCTTCGTTGAGCGTCAGCGAAATCTTTGCAAACCAACCTTGGTGCTCACGACCAGAAAGCAATGAGCGATCCTCAGACAGAGGGGCAAATAAGAGCGGAGCGCGATCTCTGCAATCCGGGCTCGAGAGAGACTTCTTTCTTCAATTCATGGTAGCTTTCAGTATATATGGTAGCAGTAGGACAGCAGTAGGACCTAACCCTAGTTTGGGACCCTAACCCTCTCTCTTCTTTCTTATTTTCTCTTCTGTTCTGGTAGCTTTCACTATATATAGTAGTACCTAACCCTATGCTATGTAGCAAAGGGACCTTTATTATCATTCGTTCTCAGGTGTCACTGTTTTCATTTTCGGGTAGTCGGGTAGGACTGGCTGCGAGTAGTGGGGATGAGCTGGGTAGCTCGGGCAAGTTCGTAGGTCTGTTGTCCGGCATATCCATACTAGTAGTCCAATCCCAATGGCAATGCAACAGTTGAGCTCACTAAGGCCTAAAAGCAGTCCCACTCCGGCAGTGGGTGAACTCAAAATTAGATCCCAGTAAGGGTAAAAACCACTCTCTCTCTACAAGGAGGTCCAAAAAGCTCAAAATGCGATCTCCGTCCCCCTCCTACTAAAACCAGTGTCGCTCTAGTTTAGAGGCTCTGGGTTCATTTCATCAATAATTCGATCTCCTATAACATATAACAGTCAAAGCACTACAAATCTTCAATTTGGTTCGGAGTCCCAAGTCCCAATTCAGAAGAGAGCTCGGGAGGGGATGAGACCGGTGAGGAGCGAGACCAGAAGGCAGTTAATCTTTGGTCTACGTGTGATAAATAAATGACTTCCCCGGCAAGGGTGGCATTAATGGGGAAGTCATTTATTTCTCTCTTCTCTATTGACTATCTCGTTACCCTCGCAACCCTCCTATTACAAGCCCCCTCACTCTCCCTGGTGAACCAATACCTCTTATAAACCAATATATGTGAAAGACCGAACTCGGGTCCACCCACGAACGTCTCTCTGTCCAACGCACTAGCTCTTCACTCGCACACTCCATTGGTCGTATAATTCACTCACTCCATAAAGTCTTGGCAGACTACAATAAATCCAATAGTCATTAGCCTCGCTCCGCTCTCTCTCCAAGCCCAGGTCCTACATCAGACTGGATAGCTCATAAGTTCCTACTTTGGCTTTTCGGTCGCACGGGACTACCAGCTATCTCTCCTCACTCATCCATTGGAGTCAGTCCATTGTTCTTTGTCGCACGGGACTACCAGCTATCTAACCTATCGTATCCCAAACACAATCCAGTAAGGTAAGAGAAGTACTAGTACAATCAGTCGCTCAGCAAACAAATATTGTTTTGTAAGTCCCGAGCGGGGGAGAAAGAATTCTAATTCATTATCTCATATCGTTTCCATTGGAGTCAGTCCTTTGTCGCACGGGATAACTTACAAGATATCTCACATATCTAATCCATAACTCCATCCTGTAAGGTTTTAACAAGTACAATACATGCATACTACTATATAAGTGCAGTGGGAGGACCTAAGTCTTGATTCATTCATATCCAAGATTCTTTGACTCAATCAAGTTGTGCATCAGAGTTCGGGGAGCTCAGAACGATATAAAGAAGGTTCGAGTTAGAGAGGAATTTTCTTTGGTACGATTCGAAACCTGTCCAAAGTATGCTTGAACTGAAGCTCTTCCCATATGCTTTACACATCGAACTAAAAGAGCTATGGATAGATTGAATAGGGTCCCTAACTAGAGGGTCAGATAGTTTCGAATCTGAGACGGGGAACGTTAACAGTATTTCATTTATAATGCCATCCATATCTCAGGTATTGGAACAGAATTAGGGGTCGCCCTATTGCCAAAGGTTAAGGAGGGTCGCTTGGGGTGGGGTACCCGCTAGCACTCTCCACCAATAACCGTCATTCTTATGAGGGTCATAGATCTCCAGAATGGTCAATCATTGAATATGTGATTAATTCAATAGATAGAACCAATACTCGATAAAGATCAATTTCTATAATCATTAGAAGATGAGAGCACAAGGAATGTTCTGAAAAGACCATATTGAGTCAATTGAAAGATAGGGAGGGAATGAGACAGCACAACTCAAAGATGGAAGATAAGATAGATAGATAGATAAGTACTGAGATGGGATGAGTTAATTTATGAATTGAGGTAGAGATAGAAGTACTGAGACAGACATAGTTAATGGAAGAATGGAGTCCGTCATAAAACAATACCTGCTGGCACTCCTTTAGGGATAAGAAGCCCTTTCTGGGTATTGCCAAAGGTGGGTTTGGGTACCTATACCGGCTCTCACTTAGGGAGGTCACGTACCCTTCGGGATCTATTGATCAATAATAGAATACTTACGTAATTTCATGGGCCCAAAGCAAGAGTACCTTACATTCAATTATAGACCAATAGATATAAGTCTTAGTTCTTAATTCAGTATGGAAATATACATACATCTTATTAGAGAGAGAGATTGTTTCATAGTGCCTTAGATAGATTAAGAAGATAGTACTATATGGTAGTAAATAGGCTACCAACTCCGCACTGCAGTACTTGTTTTCCATATATAGCTGACTAGATTGAATGGGTGAATAAAGCAACTTTCCCAGCATAACATCGCTTATATATCGTACTACTATGAATGGTTCCAGTCCCCTACTTCCCTGGGCCTCCATATCCTCTTCTGTTTTCATTCCCATGCTCAAGTTCAAGACTTCTCGGCACAAGCACCTTTACGGTGGGACTCCAACTTATTTATGGTACCGTTGCTAATAGTCTTACTTATATTGGTACAGTTGCTAATACCTTTGTTGCATTGCCATCCTCTATCTATACCCCTTAGTTGTTGCATTGCCATCCTCTATCTATTGGTCGCCTCCTTTCCCTTTGAGTACGTCGCTTCTTCCTTGCCCTCCAGCTCCTATCTTCTTTCAGGCTCCCTAGCGCCGTCCCCACTTCTTGAGCTGATTCAGGTCTCACCTTTCGTTTTCGTCTTCCCTATGGTCTGCTATCCTATACCTTTCTACTGATCCTCTAACCAGCTCGTCAACTCCTATTATAGCCTATCCTTGTTTGTTAGCGTTTTGAGCTACCTCGACTCCCCCTCCTGAATGAATGTTCCTCCTGAGCTATACGAAGCCCTTCCTTAGGCTTGTTTGCTAGTGCTTTCTACTACCTAATCCTCATACTGGTATCCGAGATCTCTTAACCTCCCGCTCCATCTGATATAAGTGGTCCTTACCCTCCGCTTTCATCATCGGATGAGTAGGCCCTGTTAAATCCTCCTATTAGTATCTTATGTTAGGTTAGCGACATCAATTGCACCTCCGAAGACTACCTTAAGATAGCCGCTCATAAGCCTCACCCTCTCGCCCAACTATACGTGGGTCTAATCCTAACCTATGCCTATCCAGTCCTTGTACTCTGCCTCCCCTCACTCATCTCTTCTCACTACTTTGATAGCAACTACTTTGATCTAGCAGCTCATACCAGTTATCTGGGATAGAGGGATAATCATAGCATCAACCCGACCCTACCTCTAATCTTGACTCTGCCTTCTCTTAGTTCTCGTAGCACCTAAGCTAGGCTTGCTCTTCGCTTATTCTTTCCTGTTCCTATAGCTATTCCACTCGCTCTGCATCACCTCTACTAAATGAAGTAGTATGGAATGGTCGGCTCTATCTCTATAATTAATAGCGGTATGCTATGGTCTGCTCGTCCCCACACCCCTTGTGTCTGATCTTATCATTTCTGTCTGATAGTTCGTTCTCACTCTTTCCTCGCTGGGACATATTCTGAGTTCGTAGGCTGACCTAGTTCATGAGCTCTTTTTTTTCTTTCTCCTATCTTAGATAAGCGCACTAGCACACTCATTTCTATCTGTTTTCATCTCCTCATGTCATGGATTTCACCCTCGCAATAATTGCTATATGGGATAATTGCTTGACTCTCTCTATCCTATAGCCATGTCCTTGGTCTTTTCCTCTCTTGCATGGAGCCAACCATACTCTATGTGCTTTCCTTGGTTGGGTGGGCTACCATCCTTATTTTTTTTCAATTCATTTTATCTCTTAGCTCGTCTCTTTCTTCTTCTTTCTGTCTTCCGATTCTCTTGATGCAGCTATACTTATAAGCTCTATCCCAATTCTCATTTTCTTCCTAGTTCTACATTCTTCAATAGAATATGAAGTCGCTTCCAATCGCTTAGTTCCTAGTTCATATTTTTTTTGATTCAATCTATCTCTAAGGGATTCAATCAGATGGAATCATAGTCTTGTACACCTCGTGTAAGGACCTTCGATCTCTAGGTAGCTACATTCCTTACTATTAAGTCTCGGCAGCTCGCTCGTGATTCAAGTCACCCCTTACTATTAAGTCTCGGCAGCTCCTGGGCTTCTAACTTATCAGCATTCAAAGAGTTCCTTGAGTGAATCTATGCTATGCTACTGAGCTTCGCTTTGCTTGGCCTGACGTACGATGCATTGCTGACCGCACTTCTCTTTGCTTACCCTACCTCTAATCTTGACTCTACCCCCTACCTCTGAGACCTTTCTGTGCCAATCTTCTATCTCTTTCTTTAGTGCTTTCTTCCATATTCTTTTCGTCGCCCGCCACTTTCTCTCCTATCGTTTCCCTTGCTCTTTCCTTTGGTCGTATGATTCCATCGCTCTCTCCATTGGTCGGCCCTGACTTTCTTTCTATCCCTCTTATAATTTCTCACTCTTTCTATTCAGTCTTTTTTCTTCCCGTCTATGAATCACTCCAACTTTCTTTCTTCTCGTACAGGTCGTGAGCAGCTTTCCTAGCTTATTCCATTCTGAACAGATCTAGCCTGAGTGAGAGTGAGGGAGGTGGGGTCGCACGGTTTTCATATGGATTCTTTCTATCGTTTGACGTCTCCATTGGTCGTATGAATCCCTCGCTCTCTCCATCGCTCTCTCCATTGGTCGGCCCTGACTTTCTCTTTCTATCTGTCTTATCATTTGTCAGTCTTTCTTTTCAGTCTTTTTTTTCTTATCTTCCCTCTATACCATCATTCTCTCCTCTCGTTTGCCTTGATCAAGAAAGGGGATCACAAGTCATAATTATAGTTATAACCCTCGGTCTCTCAGTTGGTAGTTTCACGTGGCAATCAATAGGCAACTATCACACTCCTCATACAATAGAGCTAGAGTCATATGAGGATAAGAATCTATACCCATTCCATACAGTCCATAGCAGCTCTTCCCTACATCTTTCAATAGTCTGAGGCTGAAATCCTAGTTCGCTCTTCACTTCTCTCTGGTCCATCCCTGTCCTACCCTTTTGGATAACACAATAAATAGTAAGGAAAGTCTATTTAATCCATCGCTCTATAAAGTCCGGGGTCAAATAAGATAGATAAGAATGGTATGATAGAGTAAAGCACTGGAAGTGGAATAATTTAGTAGTCTAAGTGTCTAGTCCTACTATATACTCTGACTCTTACTGATGATCGAGAGCGGAACTACTGTTGCTTAGTTCGAATCTTTATCCTACGTCAGGTGTCTTAGGGTTCTCATTCAATAGTGCGAGATGTAGATTTCATTGCCCTCACTCCTTAGTCTAGTCTAGTCTCTCTCCATCGTTACTTTTTTTCTTTCTATAGTCTCTATCACTCGTCCCTTGAATTAACTAGTCTTGCTGATAGAGATAGATAGTTTTCTTTTGTTTCTGGATAGATTTTGAGTATCTTTGTGTTTTTGTTTGTTCTTTTTTTATATTGTTGTGTTTCTTATATTCTTTTGTTTGCGTCGCAGAGCTCCTATGAATGCTTGGCTTCCCCTACTTCGTGTTGTAAGTCATTTGATTCTTTGTTGCGATCCAAGTTCAAGTTCATTTCTCTTAAAGACTTTTATAGTTAGTGAAAGAAGCCCAACATTCCCACTCTTCTTTCCCCCCCGGGGGCCTCATCCCCCTCCTTGATTCTTCTTTTGTACGGTTGAGGGGGACTAGACCATGAAATTCAAATAATCCATACATAGCGATCGTAATCTAAATTAGATCTTAAAGGCCAGGGTCAAACGATGCAATAGCATCGGAGAGAGCTAAGCCCTATATAGCATAATTCCATTTTAGTTTAGCCAATGATAGATTTCTAGCTATAGAATGATTCGAAGAAGAGAGGACGTTTCCAATACCAAGAGCTGCTCCGGGTGAAGCAATTGTAGCTGCTCCGGGACCCATTTCTTTTTGCTCCATCTAACATCTCGAGAGCATTCTCGTCACGTCACGCTTTTCCTTCGGCCCAAAGTCGTACGCTAAAGTGCGGTTAAAGTTAAATTCGTAAGACCCAAGCAACTGTATCACATGGACGTCGGATCTAAGGAGGGACAATTCTGATAGGTTCTTAGGTTCGAGATAAGCTGTCTATAGCGATTGTTCCAATTCACGAATTCACTCCTACAAAATAAAATGCTTATAATAACTATAATCCAACAGTTTCACTTGACCATCTTAGTCCAGATAGATATACTTATCTTTAGAACAGGGAAGTGGTTTATCACCTGGAAAAATAAAGATTCTTATTCAAATATGGATATACGAAATCGATATCAGCAGACAACTGATGAAGAGAACATTCGACCGTACAATAATCTCGAGTGCTGATTCCAGGAGCTTTTAAGAACACGGACTGTACTACGAACCCGCTGGACTGAACCAATAAAATGTTACCACTTCTCTGGTGGTACCGTGCTTGGAATAGAGAGACCATATTTTCAATCCAAATCAATATGCTGGAGTCAAGGGGGAAATCCGCTTTACTAATTGACGAAAAACATATTTATGAAACCGACACCTTTTGATTAATGAAAATTCTTTGGAAAGGGAAACAAAAGAGAAAAGAAAGGATAAAAAGAGTGAGAAAGAGAAAGGAGACAGAGAAAGGAAGAGAGCGGAGCATATTATATAAAAGAAAGAAGAGACCGAACAGCCTACTAAACCGGAGCCTATGAACTAGCAGTCGGAGATGTTGGAGATGTCGGAGAAAGGGAAGCGTGATCTCTGCAATCCATTGCAAGAGTCGAATATTAAGACTTGCATACCGTAGTCTAATATTAACATGGCATTGCATACCGTAGTCGAAAATGGTATTGAACCATTCACTCTTCAGATATTCGACTGCGTTTACGCTTTCATTCAGGATTCAGATCTTACAGCAGATACAAATAAATTGCACTTACTAAACTCTTCTCTTTCGCACTTTTCAGTTCTAGTTTCGTTCTTTTTTTCCTCCATTCACTCCTTATTTTCTTTTCTGGCTTGGATAGTCTAAATGGGTATATTTTTCCATTCCCGACTACTATAAGTTAAGTTGCTGATATGTACGATCTTTCTCCGTTTCTGTTTTTCATGAAAATTCTTTGAATTCAAATAATTTTCTTTAATTCTTTCTCTTTATCTTTTTCCGGCACCGAGAGTTCATGGATACATGAACTCCTGGCGCTGGAGGGAATGGCTCGGAGCCATTCACTCTACTGTTCTATTCACTCTTTTTCCCGGCACCAGGTCGTGAATGGCTCGGAGCCATTCACTCTACCCTTATTTTCTTTGGGAAATACCATGCACTCGTAGGGGCCATTTACCTCCTTTATTCAAAACGTAGAAAGATCTATCCCTATCCCTACCCAACTAGTCGGCCCATGAGTTGATGGAGCCTGAAGGTAGCATGACGTCGAATGCGCTTTCTTCTCTGACCTGAGACCTCATTTAGAGAGATTGGGAAAGTAGCCTACAGTACATTGATCTCGAAATGGTATTGGCCAGGCTCATTCCTTTCTTTCATACGTGAACCTCTTATCCTCGTTCATAGCTAGGCGAGAGCACGTCTCAGGTCAGTATGGAGAGAGTTAATGCATTCTCTTTCTATTGTATAGAAGTTCTCACACCTCGCTATACCTTCCCCTTAGTCGGGATTCTCTTCTAGCTGCTGCAGTTAATTACTTAAGGTGCACAGAAGCTTTTATAAGATGGAATTGGTACATTATGGTTTTATCGCTTCCTCGTACGTATCCTTTCCTTATGTTTCTTGTCCCGAATAAGCGTACTTATAAGAAGTGTGTGCCAAAGCTAACTCGCCGGGTGTCTTCTTCTCCGCACCTTTCCTAAGTAGTCTCCGTCCCTTCTCTGTTCTTTCCTTTGTTTGAAGGTATGAGTTCATGGGTCAAGTCTAATTGAAAGGGAGCCTATAGGCACCACAGGAGAGCCGTATAGATTAAAGAAAGGAGCTACACCTGCTTTTACTTATACGGACTCGGGGGAGGAATCTAAAAGACCATCTTTCACCGGAGAAAGAGAAGCAGCTGCTTCATATCTTTTTGCCTCAGCCCTCTTGTCTGCTTCCAAAGAGTTTGATATCTTTCCTAGATCCCATCCGGTCTCCACCCCTGGGCCTACTCCTACATTAAAGACAGGACAAAGAGCTACTGCTGCCTAGGACTCGGGAAGTCAAGAATGAAACCTTTCTGCTGCCGTTCATGGTTTCTTTGGAGCTCGACCGGGCTTTGGGAGATGGATTCATTCTACGTCCCTAGATTCTTCATGAGTCCCGACCGATCCGTACGCTAGACGAGTTGATTCAGTTCCCGTGTTTTTATCCTTGAATTGGAACGGAACCGATAGTCAGTCAGATCTTGACTTCCTTTTCCAGAGTACGGGATGATACCAGATTCCCTTTAGAGTCAGATAGGTCTTCTTTCCCGACCGAAGGAGCAGTTCATGTCCTTTCAATAAGTTCATTAGTTGTAGCTGCAGGCACCGCACCTTAAGAAATATCTGGTATTAATGAGATAGGGACGAGGGCCGAGTGAGAACGACGGGGCGACGTGCCGGGAATGATTATAAGTACGCATTCGGGACTCAAAACAGTTGAAAGAGAGGTGCACAGAAGAGAGAACAAACGTTGTTGCCGGTAGCAGCTCCTGTTTGGTTCAATTCGTGAATGGGATGACTGAGTTGGGGGGCTCGTACGGTCACATTGTTAAGCCTATTCCTTTCAGTCATACCCTCCGCTTTTTGAGTTGAATCAAATCCCTTGGCTTAGTGAGTTCAGAAGAGGTCGAGGTAGCATTGCTTTCCATAGTCTTTTATTGCATATAATAATGAACTCCAACCCGAATTAAGAGGAGAAACAACTATTGAAGCGTAAACAGCCCAGGCAACAGGGGATGAATCCACCATAGAAGCAACAACTGCCCTGGAAACAACTGCAACAGAAAAGGGAATTGAAAGACTCTCTTTTACCGGATATGAAGCTGCAGCTGCTGAAAGAGTTATTGGTTGTTATGAGCTTTCCGTTGCTTGAATCTCCTGGGCAGCTTTCTCACGTCGCCCCGTCGTTATCACTCGGCCCTTCCTTGGCCTTGCTTCATAAGTTCTTTCTCCGGTCAAAGAGGGATGCTATAATAAGCGGGTACCCGTTTACTATAAATAAGTACTTGTTCGGGACTCACATCTAACTAAACCAGACTACAGCTAATATGGCATAGCCTACCTAGGAGTGGGCAGTGAGAAAGATTAGGGACGACAGAATCATTCCAAACATATGCTGCTGCAGGCGGAGCACCAGTTGTTAATTAAATAATATGCACTAAAGCAGTTAGTGAATGGTTGTTGCCTTGCCTTCCTTAGCTTAAATAATCCGAGAATGGCCTTGCTTCTCGTGAAAGGTAAGAGTGATCAGTTCATGGATTGGGCAACCTTTAACCCCAAAAGAAAGGGTATCCGTAAGGGTATTCCCGAGTGTAACGAGGGATCGACCTTCAGGGTAAGAGTGAATGGCCCGTAGAGTGAATGGCTCCGAGAAATTTCCATTCCCTCCAAAGAGGGAATGGAACAAATCCATTCCCTCCTGGTGCTAGAGTGAATGGTCCTTTACCATGAACTCCTGGTGCTAGCTTAAGGAGTTCATGTATCCATGAACTCTCGGTGCCGGAAATTTCCATTCCCTCTTTGGAGGGAATGGAAATTTATCAGAGCCATTCACGTATTATTTCGTAGGGCCATTCACGACCTCCAAGAGTTCATGTGTTTCATGAACTCCAGCGCCAGGAGTGAATGGATTTGCTCCATTCACTCTTGGAAGGAGTTCATGGCCTAAAGAAATACCATGACCTCCAGCTAGCTAGCACCAGGTCGTGAATGGCTTTGGGCCATTCACTCTTTCCAAAGAGGGAATTCCATTTACGACTAGACTATATTATATTAAGTTGAGCATCGCGACGTGGCCGAGTGATAACGACGGGGCTCCTTGCTTGCCGGATGAAAGGATAGATTGATTGTCACAGGTTCCCTCTCAGTACCCCTGCTTTCTCGTTCACAGCTGATTGATGAAATAGAAAATAGCAAGAACTTCCTAGCGCTATAGAAAGTAGGCTATCTCGAGTCGAGTGAGGCAAGCTAAGATAAAAATAGATACTAAGAAGAGAAGAAGATCATTAAGATAACATAATATCTCATAAGATAATAGAATATCATAAGAGAAGAAGAGAAAGAAAGGCGTGTGTTTTCAAGTGTTGAAGAAGGGCTGAAAGTCATGAACTTATTGGCTGAATTTATCGTGCTATGGAGCCGCCTCATATGGTATGGTTGGTGAGTGTAATAGCTTCCCAACGCATGCATGATTGACTAGATATCGAGCTTACCCAGTAGGGGTCTCGGAAATTGACTCGACCTACAGCGGGAAGAACAGCCAGGGTCACAACCATTCTCTTCATAAGATCAGAAGGACAGGCCGGGCAGATGGAATGCATTATGTAATTCCAAGGGCAAAAACCCCTGCTACGAAGGCTCGGGATACGCGAACAACTAAGCCATTGACTAATTGAAGACCAATGCAAGACCTATCTGATTTCAGACACATGCGGCTCAAGAGCTGGGGTAGCCGGCTCGGGCTGAGATGGATAAAACAAGGCTGAATGCTGGATAAGAAATGAAGAGGCTTGTCGGGAAGGGTTATAGAGAATATAGTTCTGCTGGTGAAATGGTTGCTCAACCGACTGCTCCCCCCCGTTAACGCTATTTTAAAGATTGGACGGGAGGGAAGGGATGGACGGGACGGAAAGGGAAGAAAGGGGTTTAAGTCAAGTCTAAGCTAATATGGCACGAAAAGGAAATCCGATTTCGGTAAGACTTGATCTGAATCGTAGTTCAGATCCAAGTCGGTTCAGTGAGGGCGACCGCGAAAGTCACCGAATGGGTCCGGTCCGTCTTTTCCTGATCTTTGTCCCATATGAAAAAAGAAAGGCGTGGGAGGACGTTGCAGATGTCCGGGACGGACACGACTTCTTCTAACGCGTTAAGACCAAAGGAACGGGACAAAAGCATGTCGTGAAAGAGGCACACGGGGCGGGCGTGTTTCGACCCTGTCTCCGGGGCACAGTTGAATGTAGATATCATGAACGCGAGGTGCAGGATACCAGGCCGAGAAACCCGGGCAAGCACTCCCGTGCCGATCGCTAGCGCATCCGGGGCCCCGGCTACTGCTCCGCTGGAGAGGCCGTCACTGATCTGAGAAGTGCGTCTTCGGTTCGTCTATCCGAACGCCTAGCCCCAGGAATCAATCAATAAGTTCTAAGTTTCATTTCAGATCAGTGAATAAACCGAAAGAAGAGACCTTTCTCGCTCGGCGACGCACTATGCTCCGCTTCAACAAATTCGAGTTTTCGGTGGAACCGGTGAACCACGCGAGCTGGTTAGATGCGTGGGGCAGAGGGCTCGTAGTACCTGATAGCGCTGCTATGCTGTGGAAGGGAAGGAGCCTAAAGCCCTTCTTTCTTTTTTATTCACAGACACAAAAGCACAGTACAAAGAGATTGGACTCTCGGATGAGACTAAGCAGCTACCGTTCCGACGCGCCCCTGACCCTATCTTGATTAAGACATTCAACCATCTCTCAAGTGGAGCCTAGTTGAAGCTGTCATTGAAATGAAAGAATAGAATAAAAAGACAGCGGGATATAGATGGACTCAGTAAAGAGATAAGTAGATTCGTAGAAGAGGATCAGAGTACGCGCGCTACAAAACGTAGCCAGCCAGTTCAAGTTAGTGGAAAGAAGATAGTACTCAAGTACTGACCCCGGAGGGGCCCCCGGTTGCTTTGGCGCGCCCCACCCCAACGGAAAGAATTGCCTACGCTTGCTGCTTGCAGCATGGTTAGATCTAAAGAATCCTCCCCGGAGCGAGACTCTATCCAGATCTCAAAGAATGACGAGCTAGGCGGCCTAGGGCAAAGAAAGGGTAGGGCCGGCCGGTCGGGGTAAAGGCGATACGTTCTTCTTTCGAAGCGTTTTGCCAATAGAGCGAGGGCGCCGACGGTGGGGCCTTAACTTTCAAATGACAACCGCCTGTTCGCGGGGGCGTTGCACGAAACCAAAGCGCCCCCCCGCCCTTGTACCAGTTGCTTCGCTGGTGGGCCCACGTTAGGGGGGCATTGTCCCTCAGTTCTGACCAACCCCACGGCAAATTAAGATAAGAAAGGGCTAATATAAGAAGTACGAAATACAGATAGGAAAGAGTAAATGGAAAGAGTCAATGGCCTAAAGCCATTTACGACTATTATTATTATATTTTGCCTGCCATTTAAATATTCGACCTGGCCCCCCAAATGGAATAATACGTGAATGGCCCAAAGCCATTCACGACCTGGTGCCAGCTGTAGGGAGAGATTCTTTTCTTTCGTAGTGTGTTTTTTGAATCGCAGATCAGTATACGTTTTGAATAGCCATGAACGCAAAAATACTATTAAGTCAATTGCTGCGGTGTGTAATCGACATCTAGCTTCTAGCTTATGTTCGTTTTTTCATGCAAGCCTGACCTCAGCTGTCCATTTCTTATTCATTCAGGGCGCCCCTAGTGGACTTGGCGGTGAGACTGAGTCAAACCAGAACAACTCTGAACGTCAGGGAGGGAAGACCACCTGAGCGAACCGACCGAAGGAAAGAACTCTGAACCGAACGTTAGCGGGCTAAGCCTATCACGAGCAGCGTCGCAGCTTGATCGGCGGGGAGGAGCATCTCCAAGTATGGGGCAAAGGATCAAGCGCTTTTACTTTGTCCCCCGGGATCCACCACTGGTTGGGTTTGAGAGCCGTGTGATGGGTGACTATCCTGCACGGTTCGGAGAGCACTTGTATGTAGTCTGCGCTGGTGAATGGAAGCCCCCTAACAAAAAAGAAGCGGCTCTTCCCACGGCTCCGTCACCATTGACTCTATTTATTATTATGGTAAATCAGTGTATCAAGATGTCAATCTTAGATCTTATTTCGGTTCGATACGTCCACCTACGATACTCACCTTTGGCTTTCGTCTCGGTAGGTGTATTATTCTACATTTTCCAAAAAGCACATTCATTCATTTCTTTCTTCCCCGTCGACCACTACGACTGAAACGACGCGACAAATCAAGACCCGGAAAGGAGAAGGGCCGTAGGGCTCGCAATACCGTAATTCTAGGGAGAGGTACGAGCGATTATTCGATAGCGACGTGGGCATTTGGGCCGATCGGGTGTCTTCATTCAAGCGAGGAGGAAGAACGAAACGAAGTGGGGGAAAGAGTCGAGTCGATCAGGCTCGACGACCGGGAGAAGCAAAACGAAATCAGGATTTGGCCGAAAAAGATGCAACGCTATGGATACCATGACCGATCACCATCGAGAAAGAAGAATTTCTCTAAAGAACTTCGGGTCAGCGGGGCGCATCCGAAATACGCCGGGGATGACATAGCGTTCCTGATAGCCTCCAGAAAGACTCTGTTATTCAAGTTCTTTTTACCAAAGAAGTCCCGCTCTGACGGCCCGACGAGTCATCTACTAAAAAGGACCCTCCCCGCTGTGCGCCCCTCCTTGAATTATTCGGTCATGCAATACTTATTGAATACAAAGAACAAAATTCATTTCGACCCCGTCATAGTTCTCAATCATTTCGTGGCACCGGGTGTGGCTGAACCATCTACGATGGGGGGAAGGAAGGAAGGTCCGAGGTCACGACGGGAAAAGAGAATACGCTCTCGCATCGCTTTTTTTGTAGAAAGCTCGACCAGCGAGAAAAAGTGTGTGGCCCAAGCCAATGAAAAGAGGTTGATCCACTTCATTCTAAAGGCGAATGATCTTCGCTTCGCGGGAACAACATTCACTTTAATCTCGCTCTTTCCTTTCTTCGGTGCTACCTTTTTCTTTCCAAGGGATGGGGTTGGGATGTATAAGAACTTCTTTTTTGAGTATGCCCGGGAACAACTCCTAGGTCAATTAAGGATCAAATGTTGGAACCTCATGGGTAAGGATAAGGTAATGGAATTGTTAGATAAATTCATAGACCTAGGTGGGATAGGAGAATTGATAAAGGGAATAGAGATAATGATAGAGATCATACTGAGAAAGAGGAGAATTCCGTACGGGTACAACTCTTATTTGAACGAAGTGCAAAAAATGCGATCTTTTTTGTCTAATAGAACAAACACTAATACCTTAATTGAGTCGGTAAAGATCAAATCTCTTTATCAAAGTGCTTCTCTGATTGCTCAAGACATCTCTTTTCAACCGAGGAACAACTCATTTCGTTCCATTTATTGTAAAATAGTTAAGGATATTCCATTAATAATGCCAAAAGGGGTTGAGGGGATACGTATTTGTTGTTCAGGTCGATTAGGAGGTGCGGAAATAGCTAGAACTGAATGCGGAAAGTATGGAAAAACATCTCGTAATGTCTTTAACCAGAAAATAGATTATGCTCCTGCGGAAGTCTCTACTCGTTACGGAATTTCAGGTGTCAAAGTGCGGATCTCATATAGTCAAAATAAGAAGGGACGTGCTATATCCGAAACGTACGAAATATAGTAAATATAGTAAAGGCAGATGTAGTAGGGGTCGCGAACCGGACGGTACAGAACTTGGTTTTGGAAGATATGGCACCAAAAGTAGTGGAGCTGGTCGTCTTTCATATCGAGCCATTGAAGCAGCGCGTCGGGCTACAATCGGACAATTCCATCGTGCTATGAGCGGACAATTCCGAATAAATGGTAAGATATGGGTCAGAGTTCTCGCAGATCTTCCTATTACGGGGAAACCTACAGAAGTTAGAATGGGAAGAGGAAAAGGAAATCCTACGGGTTGGATTGCTCGTGTGTCCACGGGACAAATCCCATTTGAAATGGATGGTGTGAGTTTGTCTTTTGCTCGACAAGCCGCAACATTAGCGGCGCATAAACCATGTTCGTCAACCAAGTTTGTTCAGTGGTCGTAACGTAATTGGTTAGTGGGGAGGGCCGGGACTCAAATTAGGCGTTCTTCCTGAACGACGGAAGTGGAATTAAGAGGGTACTCCTTTTTTTTCATCGCCGAAATTGTACCCCGTCGTTACACGTCGCCCCGTCTACACGTCGCCCCGTCGTTCTCAAATATTACTCGGCCCTCTCCCAAATTCTAGTATGTAGTGAATGGCAATAGTGATTCAAAAAACACACGTAGAAAGAAAAGGATCTACCCCTGCAGCAAATTCAGTATTACGTAAATGGCAGGCGCCATTTACTCTTTCCTATCTGTATTTCGTACTTATCGGCCCTCTCCTTATCAGTATCAGTCGAGCCTATCCTTACGTCGTATATCTCCCTAAATTATTTAAATTAAAGCGATCCCTCAACTATGATTGTAGTCGGCCCTCTCGCATACGCTCGAGCTATCTTCCGCGTCGTTATCACTCGCTCCTTCTTGTTCCAGGCGTACGACCCTGAGACGAGACGTGATGGTGTCACTTTTCCGGCCCGGATTACTCTTACATAAGTCAGAATAAGAAAGAGAAGAGCTCAAATTCAGGAAAGGATGACCGCAGCAATTGACTTAATAGTATTTTTGCGTGAATTCAATTTCTATTCTTCACTACGAAAGATCTGCCCGTAGGGTTCGATCAAAAAGGGTATTTGTTCCATTTTTTAAACGGGAGTAGTTTGTCGATTTCTGATTCCCAAGATCCAAACTTTAATGTGAACATACCAGACGTATTCGCGAGCGCACCTAACGATTACTTTCGTAAGTAGTGTGAACCAGGACAGGACTAGAAACTGGCCCCTCTAAGCCGGGAGTACTGCAAAGGCCCTCTGCAGGGATAGAGGAACGAGCGACAGCGACGTCTCTCGGACCTGACCAATTCGAAAGACAATAGCATCCGCGTGGCGACTCCACTGGGAAGAAGAGTTTCAGTCTGTGGCTTATCTCAACCCCTTGTTGGTAGTTGCCCACTAGGATTCTCCCACACACTCTTTGGACTAAAGAATCCACTGGCGACCTTGCTCCTTTACTAAATTGAAAGTCTAACAGTGAATCACCCGTCTGACACTTCTACGAACCCAAGCATTTATAGACCAGACTGGCACTGACTGTAACGATCCAGAAAGACCGAAACCTGAAACAGAGATTGAACAGAACCATCAGATGATTAATACTCCTCCGAAACGCTGGCTATCCGCCACCCCACTGGCATTACAGCCCCCTCCAGGGCCCATGCCGGATCTCATAATCCTAGAGAACTTCCCGAATCGGTGCAGGATCTCACTCTGCTGAAGACAAAACCACTTTAAAGATCTCTGCACTGATCATTCTATCGAGGATGAGACGGTAGCAGTCAGACTGAAAAAACCTTTGACGGATTAGCATTAGCTCTGAGCTGAGGCGGGTTGGGATTCTTTTGAAACAGCCTCGAGGGTAAATAGGCCCTTACTCTCTCATGAGCATGAAAAAAAGTGCAATATGTATTAGAATACAACGAACGGTAGAACTGCCTAAATCCATTTCGCTGAGAGTTCTTTGTAGAACCACGAGGGATCTGTACGTCCCTTTCCTAGGCCAATACATAGCCCTCCAAGTACAGCAGAGGAAGCCCATAAGTCTGAGTTGTACTTATTAGCAATCTCATAATGGGAAGGGGCATCTTTTCGTAGGACATCTTCCCCCAAGCACTCGCTTCCAACAACAAGGAGCAAAGCCCTCGCCGCGAAGAGCGTTGAGTTCTTCTTTTTAGGGGCCGTTCGACCTCCGTCCGCGGAAAACTCCTATTTCCTTTCCTCCATCTAAGCGAGTGCCTTGCTTTGATTCCAGAGATGTTTCCGATACAAACAATGAACTATTTCCTTCCGATGCGGTGACTTATTAATTGAAGGGGGTGAAGGGACAGGGGAGGCGGGCATTTTTATGTAACCGTAAGTACGTCGACGTTCGCTCAAGCGAGAGGTTGTATACCTGGTTGGACGATCAGTGTCTCATTGCTTGCCTGTAGGTTCGGGTAGTCGTAGTTGCTGTTAACTGTGACAGTAGAGGAGAAAAAATAGGGTAACAAAAAAACTTCCCTTCCGGGCAGTCCGTGTTTGAGTGAAAAGAATGAGAAAAGAGTCCCGAGAAAGCTATCTTCTAACCATGAACTTAAGATAGGACTCTAACCATTGACTCTTTCTCTTAACTTTCTTTTTGCTTTCTCTTTGCTTGTTGTGGGACTCGAGTTAGCGAGTAGGTTAGGCATTCGAGTAGCGACCGTCGGTAGGTAAGAAGATCGCAGATGATTGAAGAAGCGTCCGTTCACGTCACCGTTAAAGCGATGCCTTTGAATTGAACGCGCGAGCCCTCCCGTTCAGCTCAAAATAAGGCAAGGTACGAGCATCGCGACGTGTAGACGGGGCGACGTGAGAACGACGGGGCGACGTGGGCAGCTGAACCCCGGGGAAAGTACCATAATAACTGAAAGAAGGACAGCTTAAAGGCAGCAACTCCTTGAAAGCGACTCTAAGGCAAGGTACGAGTGATAACGACGTGCAAAGGATGAAACTGGTTATGAAGCAAGCAACCGGAACAGATTACACCAAAGAGCCGGAATGGACTTCCTCAAGCAAAGAGTGGAGCTCCAAGGTTCAGAAGAGGGACAGAACTGGATGCCCGGGGATCCGTAGGTCAAGCCAGAATGTTCTTTTATATACCCTCTCGCTTATGCTCGAGCCCATCTGATAATGTCCTTGATTCGGTCTTCGTCCCTGTCCGGGAGCAACTTTACATTATATCTTAGAAAGGGTTGGGTTTAGGGCATGATTAATATTAGCTGCTGTCTTTTCTCGTCCTTCACCTGAACTCGGAAGTCATAGGGCATTTGAAGAACTGGCACGGGTACCAGAGAGTGGTGCTTTCATGGAGTAGGCATATCCCCCTTCTCAGTCTGCCTCCTAGTCTAAAGGTAAGATCGCACCCCCGAGGAGAGACCCGCCAATCTCATTCTTTCCCTGTAGAGTCCCGTAAAGAGGGTATGAGTAAGAAAGATAGGACTAGCGGAAAGCACTATTAACTTTAATAAGCCCCTCATGAGTTCATATGAGTTCATGGAAAGAGACACTGAGTTCATGGGCCTTCTGGCTACGCACCAAGAGTGAATGGTTTAAGCCTTCTATTCATTCCAGTTGAAAGAGAGTGAATGGGACAACAGACAAGGAGAGGAAAGGAGACAAAACCAGAAACAAGAACGTTAGCGAAAGGAACGGAGTCTCGAGCGGGCTTTGGGAGATGGATGAGAAGTTCATTGAATTTGCCTTATTCATACTATATACTATAACAGGTCCCCATACGAGTTCTTCAGAAGGGAGGGACGAATACTTCTTCTTTTCATTTAGCTGGTGCCATTCCAAAAGTGATAGGAACTTTGAGCAGCGAGTAGCTCGACTCACCAGAGAGAGGTACGAGCATTTATTGCGACGTGGGCTCGTTTTAAAGTTAGGGCCGAGTGATAACGACGGGATCGTTTTAAAGTTAGGGAGATTGCTATACTCAAATTAAGATAAGAAAGATAGCTCGCTTTAATTAAGTTAGGGCAGACTATAATAAGTAAGGATAGGCTCGAGCGTATGCGAGAGGGCCAATGAATAGGCTCGACCGGAGAGTGAATGGCCCGTAGAGTGAATGGCCCGTAGAGTGAATGGCTCCGAGCCAAGCTACTCCCTCCTTAAAGCTGGAGGGAGTAGCTTGGCTTTGGGCCATTCACGTATTATTTTCTTTGGGGGGCCAGGAGGGAATGGAATTCCCTCTTTGGAAAGAGTGAATGTATACATTCACGACCTGGTGCTAGCTGGAAATACCATGACCTCCTTTTGCTGCTAGCTGGGGCAGGGATTAGATCTTTCGTAGTTTTGAATCACGTATATAATGAACTCCAGCGCTCGGATAGTCGTTCATGGGTATATTTTTCCAGGCTAGCTAGCTGGCACCAGGTCGTGAATGGCTTTGGGCCATTCACTCTTTCCAGGAGTTAATGGCTTTGGGCCATTAACTCTTGGAGGGAGTAGCTTGGTATTTCTTTGAGCCATGCACTCCTTATTTTCTTTTCTAGGCGGGAAATACCATAACTCTCTACGGGAAAAATATACCATGAACTCTTTCCAAGAGTTCATGTATACATTCCCTCCAGCTAGCTGAATCAGAGAAAATATGAGACGGGGAAGAAGGAAGAAGCGCTCAAGCGCTCCAGGAGAAAGTCAAATAAAGTAGAGGCAAAATTGAAACTCTATTTGATTAAAGTCACTCAAAATCAGTTATAATTCTATTTCTTTGTTCCATTCACGACCTATATAAGTTGCTGAGAGAGAGTGTTTTTTTGTTATGGACGAGACGCACTTATTCTTATTTTGTCGCGACGTGTCGGAGTTCTCTTTCCCGTTCTCCTTATAGCGCTTACTTCGTTCTTTCTGGATCAAGTCCCAGGTCAGATCTGAGAGCGAAAGCAGTAGGTAGGGTTGGAGACCCACGAGGCTGGAGCTGTTCTCGAGTCCATAGTCTCGACCAATTATATTGTTCTCGATCCGGCCATGCGAATATAAAATAAGACATTTTCCGCCCTACTACGCGGTTCGATCTGGTCGTGGGCTGCCGCGATCATGATGAAATGGGCCTTTTGAAAGGAAGACCTTTTCGGGTTTGAGCTTACGGCTTCTCTTTCCTCATCTAGTCCAACTAAGAGATCTGGCGGAGGGAAGTAGAAATCCAACTTCGAGGTGTCGGCATCTTTCCCTAAACTAATTCGAGCAAAAGCAAGGGCGGGCCTGGTCAAGTAAGTAAGCAGTGAGATGAACCAAAGCACAAGCTATTCATAGACATAACAAGCCCAAGCGAGAAAGCCGGAGCGAACGAGTTCAAAAGAAAGAAAAGAGTAAATGAGTTGAGAAAGAGTGATAACTAACAGTGAGCAGACGAAATGAGTAGTGCTAATAGTCACGTACTTGCCGTTCTGTTGCGGGTATCAATTACCTTGGTCCTGATGCCTCTACTGGTCTTGTCCTAGTGGATACTTAGTAGGTGGTTCAGGCGATCTGACATTCCTTGTCTCTACTCAGGGCATGACACAGCCCCGAGCTGTGAAAGGGCTTGTACTCCCTGGTAGATCACTTCAGTTCTATGCCAGGGGATGACGAGTGACCCCCTTTACCAAGACGACTATCTAATATCTTCTTTTAGGCGTCCCTGAGCGTCACATCATCTTTTGCTTTGCAACAAAGAATATAGACTCAGTTATTCTCTCCTTTACTTCGAGGATAGTGCCCCATAACAGCACTAAAGGAAAGGAGAACCTGAGAGTTGGTATGGAAGCAGTCTTCTTATTGTAGCTCGAGTGGACTGACTTCGTAACCTCGTACAGTCTCGGCTCTAGTAAAGAGAAAAGATAAGGATCTCTGTCTGTATGCGCTGATGAGCTATATCTCCCGGACGAAAGACTTAGAAAAACCTTCTTTCAGGAATGGTAGCAATCGACTTCTTTCTGTGTGACAGCTCTATTGTATTACTGCTCCCCGTACTGTGCTAAAGACTAGCCCTTAAACCAGCAAGCCCTCCCTTTCGGCTATCCAGTAGGAACCAGACTCCTGATTTGACCTTTTGCTTTTCCTTCCACCATTCCCCTGGGTCATGTCATTCCCGAACCTCTACGATCGATGGTTATTCTTCTACTCCTCGATTGATGAAGTGAAGGTTTATAAACTGATTGAAGTTCATATTGATGCATTGGCCGAAGAACTGGCTCCCCACGTCGCTATCGCTCGTCCCTCTATCACTTTAATCGCTGTCGTATTCCCTCATCGTTCTCCGAATCAGTCAGTCCGCGTAAAAGCCCACCGCCATATGGAACTGGATCCGCACAATCAAGCAAGAGCGGCAGGCACAGCAGCAAAGTCAGAAAAGCTATAATAAGAATTAACAATAGGTAATTACCTTCCGAATGCATACTTGGTTCAGTTACTCTTTATCGACTATAAGATAAGGGTCGACGTTCCACCCCAGCTTATACATCTGCTTCTCTTTCCGATGCCTACTCCTCAACCATAGCTTACCGATGACGAGAGATCAACAAGCTAGCAAGGCCAGCTACCGGCTAGCGACCTCACGCAAGATATCTTCCCTGTCCTAATGAACCGAGGGACGAGAGATAGCGACGTGGAGAAAGAATAATAGGCACCACAGGAAAGGCAAGGAGAGGACTCGGAAGATCAAGTTCCAAGAGTCTGAAGAAGGTTTCGAGTTATGAAGATAGGGACGGGAGAGAGACTCCGCTGGGCTAGCTCTCTGAGGAGTGAATGGCTGCGGTCAGAATGGCAATGAGAGCAGTCGAATCTCTCACCGGACGTCTCCCCATTCACTACTTTTGGGAGAGGAGAACCGAGGATATGAATCAGACTCGTTGGCAAGGGCATTCAGAGTAGAAGCTGCTGCTGCTGATGTAGCTCGCTCTTGCCTCGGGAATGGTTTTGATTCAGTGAATGGCTATACGCCAGCAGCTACAACTAAGACGTCGCCAATGCCCTTCTTTTTGTTTTCGAGCGGCCCGCAGAGTCTCTTATCTCCGAGCAAGGCCAGGAATTCCTAAGACTGAGGATGGGAGGAAGGAAGTTGGCTCAGTAGGATTCACAGAGGCTTGATGAAGGGGTGTCGGGACTCATTACTAATACTGGTCCGGTGCCCGTGCTTATCGTTCATATGGTTCTCGACCGTTGAATCAGCAGTTCGCTTCAGTAGCGTAAGTTGTTCTAGGTTCATTCCGGTTCAGCACAAATCACATAACATCATATATAAGTAGTTTCAGGTGACCAAAGCAGAAAAGGCACTTTGACAACGAGAGAAGTATAGCTTAGTGGAGCAACTGGGATTCAATTAACATATGCAGCCGGAAAGGGGCTATGGCGGAGGAGAGAGGAACTTGACTCCGTGACGTAAAGAACTATGCTCTTTCCTTATATGGAAATGCAGCTAACGACCTATGGGAAGCGATTGAGCGCTCATAGGGGGCTTTCTTCTTCATATAAGCTCTCTTTTCCGTAGGCTTAGCATCATAGTTTCATGCCTAAGCCCCTAAGACTGCCCGAAAGCTTACTTATAAGTAAGTATGACGGGGAAGGCTCATTCAAGGAGGTGCAAGTAGTAAGGTGCTTGCGCGGCTGACGCACAGCATCGAAGGACAAATGGGGTTAGGGGTACGGAGTCAGTCATTTAAGTACTTCATGGCGAATAGGAGACCGAGCCCTGATCATTGGAATTCTTTCTTCATAGTACTCCAGGCTCATTAGCGCTTGAACTCTCTCCTCTTCTCTTTTCATCATTCACTCCGAATCTGACTTCTCTAATCAACGGGCCGAGGAGGGCTAAAGAAGTCTCCTAAGTGACAGTTAACCCTTCACTCCAATTAAGAGATAGGATTTGACTCTCTACTTCTACCCTTGCTCCTGAGCTGAGTGATGATTAGGTACCAAAGAAAAACCGTCTTATCCTTCCTAGGTGGCTAGGCTCTCAGAGCTCTTGAAAATCAAAGGAAAAAGGAGCGACCCCTGTCTGTGGGAATCCCTTGTGAGTGGCACCAGCTCATAATAGCTTTATGCTATCTTCTAAATGCACTTAGTGGGGAGGAGAACTGAGCTGGATTCGTTCGGAGCTTACTCAATAGATTCAAAAGCAAGTAGAAAGAAGTGGCAAAGCTTCAAACAAAGACAAAGAGATTGGGATAGTTCCACTTTACTTAAAAAAGAAGAAAGAGAGGGGCTATCAAAGAGCTGGGCTTCCTACGGTGCGGTATGAACTCTGTCCTCTTATTTAAGACTGGAATCAGGCCGGTTTAGCCCTTAGGAGTAGAGCCCCCATCCGAGAAAGCATTTCGCATAGCACCTGTCTCCTTTCACCCTCCCTACCTATACTCCCTTGGTTGAGTTGTTCTATAATCTCTTTCTTTGAAGACTGTCAAGCGTATGAATCAATTTCATCTTCCCCATCCGCTAGCATAGCAAGGAGTATGCATTTACACTGTTCTAGATAGAACTCGGGATCATAAACTCTGTGCCTATATGGAGCAAGGCCGAAAGAACCTTTCAGGAGCTGAAACGGAGGAAATTATAGGATCATAAGGATTTGATCAGGAGCTGAAACGGAAGATATTATAGGATCATAATTGAGGCCTACTCAGGCTCTGGAATGTAAGGTACGGAGCGGGCAGTATGAGAGGGCAGTTCGGGGTGTGAGGGACTCTCTCTCCCTATCGCTACTGTGAGTTGGTCTACTAGGCTATCAAAGTTAGGAGGCGTCCTCTCGTTCTGTGGGACTAGCGAAGACTGATGCCTATGCCTACGATGCGGAGACCGTAGACTGATGCCTAGAGAACTATTCTTCCTCCGAGTCCTACTTCTTCCCGACCGCTGAATTCCAATCTTTGGGCTTCCGTGCGTGGCACTTCACAATAGCAGTAGGCGAATGAGCCTGAGTTTGCCTCTACTTGCCGGCTCGCTTCACTCTTTGTTGCGTTCGCTTTCACTCGCTGTCCTGTCTGCTCCCGGGACTACTAGATCCTCTTATCTGTCCTAGCCCGAAGACAGAGCTTCCCGGAATCTCTTGCCCGAGGACAGAGCTCTGATGGCATAGCTTCCTTACTTACCACTGATCATTGAGCATAGCGCTTCCTTACCACTTTCAATTGACTGGATCTGCCGCTCCCGACCTCTTTGAATTGAGCATAGCTTCCTTACCTGACCATTACCACACTTGGAATTGACTGATCTGCTGCAGGGCACCTTCCTATCCCTCTAGCCGGACACCACACGTTCTTCCCCCCTTCCCCCTTTCCTTCTAGCCAGACACCAATGTACCACTAATCGGTTTCTTGAAGACCAGATTAGAAAGGAGACCAAGCTCTTGAAGACCAGATTAGAGAAACCCATGAAAAGACGAATGAGATATGAATCGGAGATACCCAATACAATAGAGACAATACAATAGAGATATGATTCGGAGGACCTTTAGCAATCTACAGATCGCGGAGGACTGGACTCTAAATGAATCGGGAATCGGAGGACTCTAAATGACTCGTAGGACCATGTGAGCAAAGAACTGGCACTACAAGGAAAGAATTAGGAGGACCGAGTGGGTGAATCGACGACTGTAAATTCATCGGAAGACCAGAGGCAAGTGTTCGGACCGGAAATGACTGGGAGGAAGATCGACATAGCCCTGGCGAAGAGCTATTGAATCGCATGAGCGAACCCTATAAGTAAAGCAGAACGCTGCGAGTGAGCCTGCCCCTCGCACCTAATAGAGCCGGGATTGAATAGAGCCGGTCACCAGATCTTCATTAAAGAGCGGGTAGACATGAGAAAGGTGCGTAGCGGAGCCCAGACTCCACGGTAGTCCAAAGCTAGGGATTAGATAATGCAGAGAGGGCCGAGTACAACGAGGGATCGACCTAAAGGGTAAGAGTGCATGGTATTTCCCTACGAGTGAATGGCTCTGATA